>CM070828.1:18910854-19200854 GCA_036326025.1 Chrosomus eos | reverse complement strand
AATGTTAGCAGCAGATGATAAAGTCAGGACACATTGCATGAATCAAATTATATTTATTTTCAATTAACAATTTGCTTTGATGTTCTGTACATCTTTTTACATGCCTTTTTTTTAAATGTCTGTGAATCGTGATTTTATATATCTGCTTAATAAATACATTAAGTGACTTCTCTGTTTCTGTACTGATTGCAACCACAAAGACCCTTTAAGTACACATAACAATAGGCTAATATACTGTACATCAAACTTTTAAAATAAACGACCAAATACTCTCATTTTTACACGTGTCAACATTAAATGTTGACAATAAGGCACAGTTGTATTTAACAAGTTACCACATCTTGTGGCATTATAAAGTAATGTACAATTTTTTTTTTCTTGCACAACCTATGAAAACTTAACATATGCTGAAAATAGCAAGCTGACATTAACTATGAGAGCTGCTGTACAGGTAAAATAGCTTGAACTTTATGTACAATAGTAATCAACTTAGCATAGGCTTCGAACACCAAAACTAAATCGGATGTATTAACGTTTTTTATCGCGGATAGTTTGTCCAAATAGTTTTTTGACAGTGGCATTTAGTTTATCCCAGTAGTGTCCCTTCTCTTTTTCTTTAAACATCTCCATTTCTTCCTATCTTCTTCAATTTTACCTCGTTTTAGCCAAACACCCACTATTATACCGAAGGTAAACAAGAGATCGTGCCTGTAAAGATGGCGGCCACGTCCCATAATGCAACACGGCGTGACGTACCTCCGCATTCCCTATTGTCATTGTGAGGGGACAAGAAACATTAACAAAGATTACTAATAACACAAGATTAATAATGAATGTGCAGAGCACATATTGAGAATATAATACAAATTGTAGCCTTTAGTAAATTAAAAAAAGCTCAGCTTTAGGAGGGGAGAAAGGGATGAAGAGACTGAGAAAAAAAGAAAGAGTGATGGAGATGAGAAGAGAGCAGGTATTGACAAATAATCTACTGCCCACTGACATGGTTTTAAAGCTATTCTATTTCTTTTTGGGGTCTTCAAACGTCTTGAAATCCACATATCAGACAAATAAAAAAAATAAACCCCTACCAAACTCAAATTTAGGACCTCTTTGATTATAAAGCCCTGTAGGCATAAGATCAATAATGAATGTGTAGCCTACATATTGTGAATGCATTTAATAAACTTAATTAGCTTTAGTAGCTTTCAGTAGGCCTAAATAAATGCGTCTGAGACAAGGATTCATAGGCAAAATCAACCTATCAGTTGACCCTGTGTTTACTTATTCAATGACAGGCAAAAATGAAAAGCCTATATCAGTCAAAGCTCAGCTTTAGGAGGGGAAGAGACAGGGCAAGATAAAAACAAAGAGAAAAAGAGTGTGATGAGGAGGAGGAGAGAAACACAATCAGCTGCCCACTGACATGGTTTTAAAGCTGTTATCCAAATTTTTAGGCCCCGAACCCCCTTCCCTACTTCACATTTGGGACAACAGTGATTATAAAACCCTGCCTTTGCATGGTAATGAAACTGGTTAATAGTGAGCATTAGATCCTAAACTAGTGTTACCTTTTTTTTTGTTTAAAAAAAAAAATATATATATATACCCTCATTGGGGGCTTAGCCCCCCTAAAATGAAAATCCTAGTGACGCCCCTGCTACAGATGCAAACAGATGGAGGATAGTAGGTTTAAAACAAACTCCATCTAAATGTGAATTTTGAAGGTTTTATTTGATGATGATGACCTTCGGATGAGACGTTAAACCGAGGCCCTGACTCTCTGCGGTCATTAAAAATCCCATGGCACTTCTCGTAAAGAGTAGGGGTGTAACCCCGGTGTCCTGGCCACATTCCACTCATTGGCCCCTGCCAATCATGGCCTACTAATAATCCCCATCCACTGAATTGGCTCTATAACTCTCTCTCCTCTCCAACTATAGCTGGTGTGTGGTGAGCGCACTGGCGCCGTTGTACTGTGGCTGCCGTCGCATCATCCAAGTGGATGCTGCACACTGGTGCTGGTTGAGGAGAGAACCCCTGATATGATTGGAAAGCGCTTTGGGTGTACAGAAGTACATATGAAAGCGCTATATAAATGCCTCATTCATTCATTCATTCATTCATTCATTCATTCATTCATTCATTCATTCATTCATGATGATGATGATGATGATGATGATACAGTCATGCGTGAAACAATTGTGAGTTTGAGGAAGATAAAATTAATTAACTTTTTTAATTATTTTTTTTTATAAGTCAGAGTTGTGTTAATAATATATATACTTTTTTGTTTAAAAAAAGTTTTTTAAAAAATTATGAGAAGTGCCCTGTTTTTCACTTGAGCCCCTGCCCCTCAAAATGTCTGTGCACGTCCCTGTGCGCACGCATTACAATTTCCGGTTTGCGTTAGTCACTAGCTGCGTCCCAATGTGCATTCTATCCATCCTAAATAGTAGGCTATGTGACATTAGTAATTTTCAATACTATATAGGGCATAGTATGCACATTGGGACGCAGATACAGAGCATGGATGTCAAAGTTTAAACTTATCATCTAGATTGAAAAAAACAAAGTGTTATTAAACTGTTGATTGCAACGCGGCCAATAAATCCTTATTTTTAAGGAATTGGTTTAACAGGGATATTAATCATCTAATGAATATGTTTGATAATTATGGAAATATTTTAACATACGAACAATTTATGCGAATCCATAGTTCTCTTACGAGAGTATCTCTCGTACTGCGTAATATCTTACGCTACGGGGAAAACTCTTTTCCACGAGATATTGAAGCCAAAAATTATCCTTAATTTTTTATTAATGTAAAACGCTTTGCAGCAGCAAGCAGACATAGGCGAGACAGCTCGCGCGCCTATTGGCTGCCCTGCGGCAATAGCAGCAGCCTATCGAGAGAGGCTCTGCGTGACGTCACGACGAATGGGGGCCTTTCGCGCCCATATCGTCACGTCCCGCCAGAAAGGGCGTGGTCTCGCCCCATATCTAGGCTCGATAGCTGCTCTTACGTTGATTTTCATCTCTTCAGCGAAGCCTCCCGCATCGCTGGATCCAGAGTGAGAAGCCGCGCCGTCGACCTGTAGCCTTCAGCGGGACGTGCCATCGAGCCTGGAGTCGCTGGCCTCGCCGCCTTCAGCCGCCGTACCTGCTGCGCTTTCCGGCGTACATATCCTTTCCTCTGCTTAGAGTGTGTGTGATTGCATTATCTGCCTTTTTTTCCCACCCCTCTAAAAGAGCGGCGTCTTTTTAAAGATGCCTTCCTGTGGTTCTTGCCGAGCCCCACTCAGCGATGAGGACCGCCATGTCATCTGCGTGTCCTGCCTGGGTGAGGATCACGCGGCCATCGCGCTCGCTGACGGCGGATGCCATCATTGTGAACGTTTGCCTATGGTGACTCTGCGGACTCGCCTAGCTGCGTTATCCGAGCCCGCATCCCAGCCTGCCGTGACGCCGCGCCGCAAGAAGCGCCGCGCCCAGCGCGCGCCCGAGCTATTTCCAGCCCGCCAAAGCTCGCCGGTTCGCCCGCCAGCTTCGCCGGCTTCGCTCGAGTCGCCCACGGACGGACAGTGGCCGCCGTCTGCCGCCGCGTCCGCACTTGAGCTCGACGAACTTACCGGAGACGGCATTGAAACTGAGCCGATGCGTCCTCTCTCTCAAGCCGTGGATTACATCGGCCTCGACTGAAAGGCGCTCGCGCAACTAACGCGCAATAGGCTGGACGGACGCTTTCTCGGGAAAGACGAAGCTCCGTCACAGTCGAGACCCGCGCCTTTCCCCCCTGAATGGTGAGAAACATTTGTGGCTAACTATCCGAGATGACGGAAGCTGAGCGCTCCGTGTTCCTCGACGTTCTCGCTCTGCTGGACGCCGCCCCCCTCAGCGCGGGCCCCGGCCGAGGATTGAGATAAAGCCCGAGGTCTCAAGGCCTTCCTAGTCTCTCTAGGAAAGCGACGGTGTTCAGTTCCCGCTGCGGCCGGATTTCCACCAAAACTTCTCGCTCGTTCAGTTCCAAGCAGTGTGACTGTTCCAGTGTATTTCGCAGTGAGCAAGCTGATTCCACAGCCCGCTTGCCTGCGCACAAAGGCCGTCGTTTCGGCTAACTAGCAGCGCCGCCAGGCCCGAGATCAAACACCGCGCTCTCGCTCTGCTGGACGCCGCCCCCCTCAGCGCGGGCCCCGGCCGAGGATTGAGGTAAAGCCCGAGGTCTCAAGGCCTTCCTAGTCTCTCTAGGAAAGTGACGGTGTTCAGATCCCGCTGCGGCCGGATTTCCACCAAAACTTCTCGCTCGTTCAGTTCCATGCGTTGTGACTGTCCCAGTGTATTTCGCAGTGAAGCAGCCGGTGTCTCAGCCCGCTTGCCTGCGCACAAAAGCCGTTTCTATGGCTACCCAGATAAATCCAATAAAGAGTGCATTTTCTGGTGTCCCGGCCACGGCCGATGGTGTTACAAGTGTTGTAAGAATGCCCACGTCCCAGTGCCCATTCCCACACCCAGACACAGCCCGCCATGGTGCAGGGCTAGCACAAATAAAACCAACTCATGTTGGTTGTGCAGAAAATGTAGTGAACGCGCCCATACAATGCCCGCTTACACTACATGATGCGTGTCCCTTGGTTTCTGTAAAAACGAAATTAACACACATTTAGTCGGCGCGAGCCGACAGTGTTCTCAGTGCAGTAAATGTGCCCGCTGTCCCGCATTTCCTCACTGACACGCCGAATCCCACGGGATTCACCCCCGCTCGCTTTCTATGCACAACCCGTCACAGAGAAGCTGAGCGCGGCCAGGCTGCCCGCTGTGATTAGCGCGCACCTCGCACGCTGTGAACACAGCGTTGATTCAGTCGGCGCGAGCCGAGTGTTCTCCGTGCTGAAAATGTGCCCGCTGTCTCGCGCCCGCATTTCTCACAGACACTCCGAATCTCACGGGATTCGCCCCCGCTCGTTTTCTCTGCACAACCCGTCACAGAGAAGCTGAGCGCGGCCAGGCTGCCAGCTGTGATCAGCGCGCGCCTCGCACGCTGTAAACACAGCAGTGATTTAGTCGGCGCGAGCTGACAGTATTCTCAGTGTAGTAAATGTGCCCGCATGTAGTAAATGTGCCCACATTCCCTCACACGCGCCGAATCCCACGGGATTCGCCCCGCTCGCTTTCTCTGCGCGTCCCGCCATAGAGAAGCTGAGCGCGGCCAGGCTGCCCGCTGTGATCAGCGCGCCCCCCGCCTCGAACGCTGTAAACACGGTGTTGTGTTCCCAGTACACAGGGGCTCTCGAGCCGCCGTCCTGCCGCGGCCAGAGCCCAGATTTCATTCTACCCCTAGCTATTCACGCAGATGCGTGGTCAAGGCTTCCCGGGGTATCAGAATGGGTGTTGAATAGGGCTGTCACTTTACGTTCGAAAATCGATTGCACAATCGATCGGACCAACGAACAACAAGTATCGAAACGAAAATAGGGAATCGATTTTAACAGCCTTTTTTTTTATGTATTTTTTTTTACCAAAAATGTGTTTTAGGTGGACAGGTCAATAGAACATGTAGGATGTTGGAAAATAACAATGTCTTTTCTGTTAACCAAATGCTTTTTAATATTCGCTATTACTTCAAGGCAAGTGAACAAGCGCGCCGTTATTTGTTGCCAGAGCCGTTGCTTAGTGACGTGTGTGTTCAAGTAAGCCAGAAATGCGCAGATTCTGGGCAATATGCTGTATTTAATATCACGAGGACTCATAGATGTGTATATCTCTATGACGAGGACTCACGAGTTGCGTATTTGCGCTGAATCCACACAGATTTGGCTTACACGAACTTCCACAGCAAAGAAAGTGAGTAGCTAAACATAGACGCACGCCTCTTGATTTGACAGCGTTAGCCGCCAAAGTTCATTTTTACCCGCATTTGGCGAGTTGAGGGTGTTAATTTCAATCCCTGAATGTTGCACCCCTGTTTGTCATTGTGCACGAAACTTCACGCCAATAAATCATCAGGAATATTGCTACCTTGTGGGCGCTGCGCGTCTCAAGCTCCCTTTTTCGTCCTAATGCATGCATGTTAGTTTTCCGGATTTGCCTATATTTGGTGTTGAAAATGGAAACGTCTTTAGACACGGAAAAAAAATCGATTTTACAATCGATTCAATGAACACTTATGTCTCAAAAATCGAACAGGATTTTTTCACAAAAGTGACAGCCCTAGTGTTGAACACTATAACGAGAGGCTGTTCGCTACAGTTCGCTCGACGCCCCCGCCGTTATACGGCGCGAGTCGAAACTACGGTGTAAAGCGAAGTGTTTCATCTACTTCGAGCCGAGATAGCGAAACTACTGAGAGAAGGGGCTATAGAACCTCTATCTCAGGGCGAAGGGGGCTTATACAGCAGATATTTTCTGGTACCGAAAAAAGATGGTGGGCTCAGACCCATTCTAGATCTGCGACTGCTGAACAGAACGCTTGTGAAGCGCCAGTTCTGAATGCTTACGACCAGGAAAATCCTCGCGCAAGTGCGCCAAGGAGACTGGTTCATGTCAATAGATCTGAAAGACGCCTATTTTCAAATACAAATAGCGTCCCATCACAGGCGATTCTTGAGATTCGCCTTCGAGGGCCAGGCATATCAATACACAGTCCTGCCGTTCAGCCTGTCCCTAGCACCCCGTACGTTCACGAAGTGCATGGACGCGGCCCTCGCCCCCCCTGAGACTTCGGGGCATGCGAGTTTTTGAACTACTTGGATGATTGGCTGATTCTAGCTCGTTCACGAACGGAGCTCATAGAACACAGGGCCGCATTACTCGAGCACCTCGAGGAGCTGGGCCTTACAGTCAGTTGGGCGAAAAGCTCACTGCTCCCCAGTCGGAGAATTTCCTTTCTGGGAACAGTGTTAGACTCGCTATCCATGACAGCACGCCTGTCACCGGAGCGCGGATTGAATATTCAGCACGTCGCGAGATCCTTCCGCCACGGCTCTATAGTCCCGCTCAGAAGGTTTCAGAAAATGCTGGGTCTGATGGCCTCAGCAGCCTCCGTACTCCAGTTGGGCCTGCTCCGCATGCGCCCACTGCAGCTATGGCTAAAAGCACGAGTTCCCCCCAGGGCGTGGACCGCAGGTCTATTTCGCCTCAGGGTCGACCTTCAGTGCATTTCGGCTCTGAAACCATGGAAAGCAACCGACTGGTATCAGTCAGGTGTGAGTCTGGGGATCCCCTCGAGTGTGAAGGTGGTGTCTACGGACGCCTCCACTTCAGGGCAGGGAGCGCTGCTCGAAGGCAGACCGCTAGCTGGCCTATGGTCAGTACGGGAGAAGCTCCTTCACATAAACTGCTTGGAATTAATAGCAGTCGACAAAGCGCTACGGCGCTTCTGTCCCCAGATAAAAGGCCACCACGTATTGGTCCGGTCGGACAACATGTCAGTGGTGGCGTACATAAATCACCAGGGCGGCGTCAGGTCCCGAAACCTTTACAGGCTGACGGAACGCCTCCTGGTCTGGGCTCAGCACAACCTGCTCTCGCTGAGAGCGGCGCATGTGCCTGGTCACCTAAATGTGGGGCCAGACAGGCTGTCCAGAAACAACGTCCCAGCAGGAGAATGGTCTCTGCACCCGCAGACGATCCAGCTGCTGTGGGAAACGTTTGGCAAAGCGCAGGTGGACCTGTTCGCGTCCCAAGAAAACGCTCACTGCCCGAGATTCTTCTCGAAATGCCGGGAGGCGCTGGCCCATGTTTGGCCCCGCCGCCCCCTATATGCTTTTCCCCCTGTCTCACTCCTGCCTCAGGTGTTGGAGCGAATCAGGAGGGAGGGATGCCCAGTGCTACTCATAGCTCCGCTCTGGACAAACCAGTCGTGGTTCCCTGTCCTGATGCAGCTGACCAGTGCTGCCCCATGGCCTTTACCGTTGAGGAGAGACCTCCTCTCTCAGGCGGGAGGCTCGATTTGGCATCCTCGCCCGGATTTGTGGTCCCTGCACGCAGGGGCCATCAACGGGTACCCGCTGACCTCCCAGAGGGAGTGTTAAACACGATCGCGCAGGCTAGAGCCCCGTCTACCAGACGGCTCTACACCTCGAAGTGGTCTGTGTTCTCTGCTTGGTGTCAAGCGCAGAGCTTTTCACCTGTAGACTGCGGGGTTACGGAAGTGCTTTCCTTCCTTCAGGAGCTACTGGATAAGGGCAGGACCCCTTCCACGCTCAAAGTATACGTGGCGGCCATAGCAACGTTTGTAAAACCGGTGTCTGGCCAGTCACTAGGAAAGAACGACTTAGTCGTGCGTTTCCTTAGAGGAGCTCGGAGGCTAAACCCTCCCAGGCCCCCTTCAGTCCCGACATGGGACCTTTCCACGGTCTTGGAGGCCATGAAAGGTGCCCCATTCGAGCCAATCCAGTCGTCAGACATGAAACACTTGTCTTCAAGACAGCGTTTCTTATGGCTCTCGCTTCAGTGAAGCGCGTAGGGGACTTGCAAGCGCTCTCAGTGAGCGCGTCATGCATGGAGTTTGGACCTAATGACTCTAAGGTCATACTCAAACCGAAGCACGGCTACGTGCCAAAATCCCTCAACACACCGTTCAGGGCCCAGGTGATTTCCCTGTCTGCCCGTCCGGTTCTCAATGAGGAGAAGGACGCGAGTCTCCTTTGCCCTGTTGGGGCACTAAGGGCTTATGTGTCCCGCTCGTCTGGTTTCAGACAGACTGAGCAGCTTTTCGTTTCGTTTGGCGGCCGTGCTAAGGGACTTGCCGCTTCGAAACAGAGCCTATCCAGATGGATAGTTGGTGCCATAGCGCTGGCTTACACTTCTAAGGGCCTACAGTGCCCTTTGGGTGTTGGAGCGCACTCCACAAGAGGCATGGCCTCCTCGTGGGCATGGTCTAGCGGGGTTACCCTGCAAGATATTGTATGGCCGCGGGCTGGGCCTCGCCGTCTACATTTATAAAATACTATAACCTGGAGGTTCCCGCCTTGCAAGCTAAGCTTTTGGCGGTATAAAGTTCAGTGCTATCTGCCCGCTGTGCGGCTCAGATACTGAGTTTGACCTGCGTATTGCTCACTGACCGGTACAGCAGCTCATTAAAATGTCGACACACTTGTGGCCACCCAGTTCAGGCTGAATGTTCACCCTGACGGTATGGTCTATTTGTCACATGATCAGCTCCTTCGGATGCTATTTACAGGGAATGATGCTTCTAGCCTCTCTTCCCTCACTCTCTGTGAGTTTATGGTGATTATGCACTATATGCGCCCCGGGCTTCGGCCCCTGGGACTTTGGTGTTGGATCCCTACCAGCACGGCGTGTTGCATTGTGTTCCCCATAGCGTAAGATATTACGCAGTACGAGAGATACTCTCGTAAGAGAACGTACTCGGTTACTAACGTAACCTCGGTTCTCTCTAGAGAGGGAACGAGTACTGCGTATCTTGCCGTGCTTGGAATACGCTCTGGTTCGCTTCGGCGATGAAAACCAACGTAAGAGCAGCTATCGAGCCTAGATATGGGGCGAGACCACGCCCTTTCTGGCGGGACGTGACGATATGGGCGCGAAAGGCCCCCATTCGTCGTGACGTCACGCAGAGCCTCTCTCGATAGGCTGCTGCTATTGCCGCAGGGCAGCCAATAGGCGCGCGAGCTGTCTCGCCTATGTCTGCTTGCTGCTGCAAAGCGTTTTACATTAATAAAAAATTAAGGATAATTTTTGGCTTCAATATCTCGTGGAAAAGAGTTTTCCCCGTAGCGTAAGATATTACGCAGTACTCGTTCCCTCTCTAGAGAGAACCGAGGTTACGTTAGTAACCGAGTACGTTTTCTTGTGCATTTTAAAGAATTTAATTCTGTCATTAAAGCTATTTCCCCTACTCTGATTAATCTTATCAAAGTCATATTCAATTTAACTCAACATTAATGATATATCCAAAATTAATTTTAAATGACATTGAATTGATTGATAAAAACGCAAGTAATAATTTGTACAATATTTCAAATACAAAATTTTTGGAACTATATTATTGATAATATGGAAGATTGCTTGGTTAATCCCCTTTAAATATTGCATTAATAATAAAACCAAAGAAATACATTTTAAAATGTTGCATATACCATTTATCCTGTTAAATCATTAATTGCAAGATACTCTGATATTGACGATTTATGTTCCTTTTGTAAAAGTGTATACAGCTTATGAAAACCCCAAATTCAAATTTATAATATTGTGAAAAGGTTTTCATAGCTGTAAGCCATAATCATAAAAATTATAACAAATAAAGGCTTGAAATATCTCACTTTGCATTTAATGAGTCTATATTATTAGTTTCACCTTTTGGGGATGAATTTAAATATTTTTGCTTATGGATATACAATTTTGCCAACAGTATAAATAAATTAACAATGTAATACCTTTGTTAACATTGTTTTCATAATATACAATAATATACTTTAAAGTAAAATAGTATTTAATTTTTACTAAATTAAAGATAAATTCTGTCAATTCCTTCCAGAAATGTTGGATAATTTTGCATTCAAAAAACAAATGAGTCAACACCTCTTTCCCACTTTTACAAAAGGAACATAAATCGTCAATATCAGAGTATCTTGCAATTAATGATTTAACAGGATAAATGGATGCATGTGCGGCGCTGGAGGGGCTAGCAGTGCTTCAGCACCCCCAAGAAAGACCATAGCACCCCCATAGCACCCCCAATAATAATTTCTGGAAGCAACATATCTCGTTATTTCAACATATGCTGGGACATTCTAATCTGCATTAAGCCAAGTGTTCTTATAATGGTTTTCTATGGGAGGAAAATGCTTAATGTGTAAGCTAATTAAACACGTTGCGTTTATATTCTGGGCTCATCTGATTTTTTAATAAATGCACAATTATCTGTGAATTTGATAAATGTTGCAGATAATGTTTTACTATGCACAAAAAATGCATTTCTACGTGGAAAATTCAGAATTAAATGTATGTGCAGCAATTTGTACAAATAGAGAGTCTGTAGGCATTCTGTATACGTGTTGTAGCCATTAAATAAGCGCATTTAGTTTCATATTTGTTTATATATTATAATGTTTTTTTCCTCATGTTGATAATGAAAAGTGAACAGCATGAGTAAGGTAGGATATGATATCGGGAGACATGAAGTTGGTCATTCATACATGATTTTAACTCATTAGCATGCGTTGTGTTCGGTAGAAAGCCGTTCTTTAAAGTGAATTTCGTTTTGTATAAATTGTATCTTAATTTAAAAAAAAATATCAACCAATTGCCTACATGGATTTAATAAATAAGAAGCAAATATAGCAGACAATATAATCATGACATGGAGGAACTTAAGCGCATCTCATCATAAATGAACCGAAATAGCCTCACAGACATGAGAAATATAGAAAGCTTGCAACTAAATATTTAAACGAAACTATTCCAAACGAAAAGAAATAGGCTACTCTCTGATTATGTTGCACACACATATTATGTTGAAATAACGAGATATTATGTCGAAATAACATTATAAATAATAAATCTTTAAATATATTTGATTGCATGCTGAATGTTGAGCTTATTCAATTTAGTAAAATTAAAACTTTAGTTGTGGTAATTAAAATGATTGGATATTAAATATTGAAGTTTTGCTCATTTAATAATAATACAATACCCACTAAACATCAGACGTCTATTGGACAGGCAGATCGTGTCTATATTGCGTCAGTCGGTCCAAGACCAATTTCTGACCTTTATGCAACGTGCAATCTAGGTCCGCTATTTGGACATCTAACTATGACCCCACCTGGACGTCAATATAATGTTCGATATTTGAATGCCGGAATAGGTAATTTTCTGGATGTTATGTGGACGTCTAAGACAGGTGCAGGAAATTGACAAGATCTAGGTTTGCAAAGTTACCTCCATATGAGGTATTTTCTATGTCATGTTTGGAAGTCAGATTTTGGTTCCTGGAAGGTGCAGACTGTGACACCATGTGGACGTCTAAGACAGGTGCAGGAAATTGACATGAACAATGAATGTAGGGAAATGTTTGATTGACTGAGGCATTAATCATTGACATGCTTAGCTTTGTGAATGCATTTTTTGCACCACAAAGAAGTGGAAGTGGAGGGTTCACGCCACATGGTCACTGATCATGTACACACACACACACACACACACACACACACACACACACACACACACACACACACACCACACACACACACACACACACACACACACACACACACACACACACACACACACACACACACACACACACACACACACACACACACACAGCAGTCAGTTACTCAGTCACTCAACATTTGCGTCTTGTTTTGCACAGATTCAGTTTAGCACGTGTGTGATAGTTGTGTTTGACTGAAATTGTACAGATCATACAGTGATTTACAAAAAAAAAAAAAAAAAAAACAATACAAATCAGTGGGGATTGAATTGATTTCTTAAACCTATGTACATAACTGTATGCTTATCCCTTTCCAGAAGGTGGAGGGCCTGTTTTCTGTACCAGTTCATTTTCCTGTAGCTTTGTTTGGCTTAGTTTATGTGGTGGAAAGGCAATCAAATGAAGCAACAGAAAAATGAACTGGAACAGTTGAAATGAGACAAAGGTTATGAACAGTGCAGTACAAAAGCACTGTCTGCACCTCCTGAGGTCCTCTGGACGTTAATACAGGATGTTTGTTGGACGACTAAATAAGACGTAATTTGGCGTCACAGTCTGCACCTTTAAGGTATCAAAATGGGATGTCCACAATCCCACTAAACATTGGACGTCGGATAGACGTGCAGATCATGTCTATATTGGGTCCGTCAGTCCATGACCAATTCTGGACATCTATTCGACGTCCAAACTAGGTCCACTATTTGGACGTCCAACCATGACCCAACTTGGATGTCATACTATCGTTCAACATTTGACCGTTGAACTGGGTCATGTTTTTGGACGTCTATTACAGGTGCAGGAAATTTACATGATTAATATGCAATATTTTTTTTATTTACAAATATCAACATTGTTGTTATCAACATGATTAAGACATATGAATAGGCTACAGATTATTTATAATTATTTAAGATAGTTTTCCAAAAACTGCATTTGGTAATTGACACATACAAAGGTATAATTCTGTAGCTCAAACAGTAGAGCGTTAGTGCTTGTGTAACGGCCACCTAGTGCAACGCCTAGATCATGTGTTCGATTCCCAGGGAAAGCAGGAATGTAAATGTGTAATGCAATGTAAGTCACTGTGGATAAAAGCGTCTGCCAAATGCATAGATGTAAATACATGGTACAGATAACATCCTTTAAAAATGTCCTCTACCTTTTTGAAACATGGGACTAGTTATAGACGTTATATAAGATACTAAATTTGGTGTTGAAAAGACGTCCACAAACGACCACATTTGGTCCCACCGACGTCAATATTAAAGGAAAGACGTCACTCTAACGTCACATTGCGCAGTGGGATGACCACAGTACAATTAGCCCTTACACAGAGGTCCTCTGGTCGTTAGTACAGGACGATCATTAGACGACAAAAAAAGACGTCGTCTGGCGTTACAGTCTGCACCCATAGGGGACCAAAATGAGACGTCCACAACGACCATATCTGGACTACATTTAGCCCTTAAACAGAAGTCCTGTGGAAGTTGATACAGGAAGTTCGGTTGACGGCGGAAAAATACATGGTTGGCGTCACAGTCTGCACCCTCCTGATACCGACGTAGGTAGGACGGACACGCACACCGTTGAAACTACGTCATCTGGAGGTAACTTTGCGCAGGGGGTATAGGCTATAATTGCGAAGCTCCACCTAATGATCTAGCACCCCCTCAGCACCTGCATTAAAAATTATCTAGCGCTACCCCTGATGGTATGCAAAATTTTAAAATGTATTTCTTTGGTTTTATTATTAATGCAATATTTAAACGGGGATTAACCAAGCAGTCTTCCAATTAATATTATCTATAAAGAATTCCAAAAAAAAAAAAAAAAATCGTCTAGGTGCTATTTTATTTTGTATTTGAAATATTGTACAAATGTGATGCGATCTGGGAAAACCCGTCGGATGTCGTGCTTGTACATTTTCAGTAAAGTCTAAAAATAGATTAAATGTCAGTTTATTGTCAAATTTGGGTTTTCAATAAATTATTATTCTATAACATCTTGTTTATCATCTCTGAGTATATCTAGTGAAAATTCACTAGATTAGTGCAGAAAAATAGCGATTTATAGTGAAGCTGAAAAGACGTGTCTTTCTCTTTAAGAACACGCGCGGAGCGGAGGTGCAAAAAAAACAACAACAACGGCTATTTAGTTCTCCTTCTCTTAACACTACAAAGACAGTTTCTCCTATCAAAATAAACCACATAACAGAATAAAGGTCCCGCCAGTCCTGTGTAAACTACAACGGCACGCAAGTTTTTATTTATTTATTTTTATCCAGCGTTATGTGATGCGGAGCACAAGAGAACAACAGAGTCTGAAGCTGCTCGTTTAAAAGACCTTGCTCGCCTCTCAATCGCCCAATTTCAAAACGGTTTTCACAGGATGAATTTTGAGTTTGTAAGCTTTCGAATGATACCTAATCTATGATGATTACTAAAATATGTGATATGAAAAAAGGCAATAAAAAAAGGAGCGCCCGTCGTCCCGCTAGTAGGACGTGACAGTTGATTAAACCTGTTTTTCTCAAAATTCCATTTCTGAAAATCACATCGATCAGCCGACTTCAGATAACCATAACTTTTGTTACAGACAAACTATAAAAGAAATAAAAACAGATTTGGAAAGGGCTTGAACCAAGCTTAAATATGATCGCAAAACCTGTAATATGTCAAATTTCACCATGTGGTGGGTTTTCCCAGATCGCATCACAAATATGTTTATTATTGCATTTTTATCAATCAATTCAATGCCATTTAAAATTAATTTTGGATTTATCATTAATGTGGAGTTAAATTGAATATGTCTTTGATAAGATTAATCAGAGTAGGGGAAATAGCTTTAATGACAGAATTAAATTCTTTAAAACCCACAGGAAAACTATCGGAGCCCCTAAAGGGACCTTTGCAAAAATAAAAAAAATAAAGACTATCGCGTGCACACCATCAACAATACAACAAAAACTTTTGAACAATTGTCAAAATTATTTCAAATCTATTCAGGTGGATTTATTTTACCCCAAATGTTTTACAGTACATCACCAACTAATTCATTCAAGATTTCTTTTGAATGACAATAGAAAACACTAATACGGAACAAAATTCTGCTCTGCACAAAGAGAAATTTCCAACTCTCTTCCTCTCCCTTTCACTTTCTGTCATACATGCACAAATGTGTGCCTTTTAGGTAAATGCTAAATGTTTTAGTAAATATTGTCATGTCTGTAGAGTTAAAATACTTTAGAATATCACACTGTTGTTTATAGCCAATTGAAGGTATTACTTCAGTTAAGAGACCTCTTAACATATAAAATAAACTTACGATCACTATAAATGAATTCCAAGCATTTTAAATTACATGACTTAATTAAAATCAGCTACAATTGATTCCATTTAATATATATTATTTATTGTATACAATAAATGTGCAGGAGAATATCACGACAATTTAACAAGCGTACATATCAGATTTTCATAAAAGTACAATAACATTAAAAGCATACATAAAAGTATGGCATTTTGTTAATAACTGAAATAAATTAATAAGAATATATATGATGTACACCAGCAGTATTTAATAATAGTAGGTCCATTCTCTGTTTGCCCACACTGATGATGCTTGACCCATCAGTAATATATAGCTCCATTTGGACTGTGGTCAGAAGCATCATCCTGTTTATCTTCTGCTTTGTTGCTGGTTTACACCGTAAATGACACGTTTGACCACAACATACTCTTGTGCATGAAAAACAAGTTACATTCCTGTCAAGATGAACTGAATTCTTTTTAAATTGCATTTGGACCTAGTATAAATAAAAAGGTGACTAAACCGCTGAGCAGTTTAGCATGCATTAATATAGAAACCCATATGTACTCTTGGTTGCTTCTTTTTCAGTTACATTTTTGTAGGGATGTGAATTATTTTGTTTTTAGATTGTCACCAATAAACATCTAGTTCATGCACATCCACAAACATTTGTGTATGGTATAGGAACTTCCATTGACTTGATTTTTTTTCAATACTGAACTAACCCTTACTCCTAAACCTTCTTAAACAAACACTTCAGATTTCTATTATAATATAATTTAGCAAGATTATTTAGCCATTTTGCATTTATGGATCACCTGGTCCTGCAACTGATGGAGAGTTTTTGCTACATTTTGGACATTTGGTCCCCCACAATGTTGGAAAATCTTGACTCACACAGACATGCTTTTGTCTGTGTGAGTCAAGATTTTCCAACATTGTGGGAGACCAAATTTCCAAAATGTAGCAAAAACTCTCCATTAAATACGTACGTGTAACTTTCACGTTGGATACAATTGGATACAATAGGTGACAGTACAGTGCAATAAAAGCGGTAATATAAATATATACATACATATTACAGTACTAAACATTATTTGTTTTGTTAAATATTTTGGTAATGTATGTAAACACAATCATGCCAATAAAGTAGTTTAAAATAAATGGTCCCACTTTATATTAAGTGGCCCTAATACCTGTGAACTTACATGGTAACTAGATGTGTACATAGTATGTAACTACAGTGCAAGTACACATTGGTACATAATGTAGTATCTACAGCTGTAATATTTGTGTAACTACACATATGTAACAACCCAAGGAATGGTATGTGTATGTGTAACAGGACATTGGTAACAATGCTTTTTTTTATTTCAGTAAGTAAACATGTGTAACAGGGATTATGTAACTACATTTTGTAACAACAGTATGTATTTAAACAAGTTGTTCCTCTTCCACACGCAGTCTCACATACTGCAGTTACCAGTTTAGAATACACCAAAACTTTATGGAAATCATGATGATTCCTATGTGTATACCATGTATTTATGACCGGCAGGACTAATGTTGAATTACAACTAAAGTTTCACCTTGTGATACCAGTGTACTTACATGATAACTTTTTAGGAACTGTCCACTTAATTTAAAGTGTAAAACGCTCACAACTTGCTGTGTAATATGCAAAACCTTAACCTCTGTGTAACACTATAATAAAAGTGTTCTTACATGGTAACTCCTCAGGAACGGTCCACTTTATATAATATGTAATCGTTAAGGTAATTGTTGTGTACCATCAGTGTCGTTACATGTTAATTCCTCAGGAACTGTCCACTTAAAAGTAATTTAACAATTGCATGGGTGAAATGCCCAAGTATTAAACCTTGATCACTTCTCAGTAAATAAAGTATAGAGGACTGCAAAAAAACAGTAAAGCTAAACAGTAGCTACATTTACATGGACACCTTTTGGTTCAATCAGAATGAAATCAATCTGATTTATGAATCCGAACATGGTGTTTACATGAACGACAAATAAAGTAATCGGGTTGATGTGCACATTTCTATGTCACAAGCTTCAAATCGTGATTGATTTTTTGACATGCGCACACTGCACGAATAAACCGCCGCTGTTCACGCATAACTATTCTCCTCTATTGGGTCTTTATTTGTTTTAAACAGCAGACTTAATATTTATCCGTCTCTGGTCATGATTTGGAGATGAGCATAAACCGTTTTGCATTGTTGCTTATATTTATCACGCAGAAAAACCCTGTGCCCAAAACGCCGTCGTCTGTGGATGAGAGTCTGAAACAAGGACTGATGGGACGTTGTCCTGCTCCACTTCACAGACGCTGAGTGAAATGAGAATATTAGAATAACGTGACACTCACTTAGATGACACTTTATTCAACAGGAAGGACAGCTCGTCATAATACGTCATTACGCTATTTCAACATCATTGCACATGCGCAATCCTTTCAGTTTCGGTTTTCAATCTGATCAAGTGTTTACATGTTCTCTCGATCGGATTACAAAAGGAATAAACCACCCCTTTCAATCCGACCGAAATTCCAATCGGATCGAGCTCAATCAGATCGATTAAGGTGTTTACATGAAGGTTTTTTAGTCCGATTGAGCCGTCAATACGGCTATAAGGGTCCATGTAAATGTCGTTTAATCCCAAATTTTTTCTTGCAATTTGAGTAGATGCATTTTACTCCTTAGACCTCCCTAACACTCAAACATTATGCCCTTTTTGATTTTATGTTAAGTTAGTGAAATATTAGGTTTTATACTCGGTCACAATAGTGACCGGTGGGAAACACCACAGTCAGAATTAATACAAATTCTTCAATTAGACCTATTTACACAATACATTTCAAGACATCCAATACCTTGTTTTGTCATTTCGTGAAGGAGGCTTAGTGAGTTGAAAAGGTTGTCATGTACAAAGTTACACCCTGGAGGAACTTCTGCTTGTTCGGCTGGACCCCTATGGGCTAGACCAGGGGTTCTCAACCTTTTGCAACTCATGGCCCACCAATGACTGTTTAAAAACATTCCGAGGACCACCTTTCCAAATATGATAGTATAAACACAGAATAAAAGAAAATTCAAAAAGTACAATGATATACTCTGCTGTTAATCTGTTATGCCACTGTAGCGGTCAAGTCAACTATAGATGAAAACTGTCCTTGTATAAAAAAGACTTGGGAGGTTTACTCAGTAACCATTTATTCCTGTAACATTAACAGGGCAGGTCAGACCAATGACTGGGTCAGACACACAAGGGGAACACTCTTTTAACAAATTAATTAATAATACATCCTCACATCCAGGCTAACATACCTGTAACAACAGGTCAGACACACAAGAGGGGAACATTCTCTCTATTCATTAGCAGAAATGTTCAACAGTTCATTCACCCCAATTTATACTGTACGTGTAATTTATCAAATACAATTAGCAATATGGGCATGTTTAAATTAATCTTACATAAACAAACATTACGTAAATGTTACATGTATTATATATATTATTTTTACAATTCAACTAGAGAAAAACTGGACACGTTACTTATACTCCTTCCCACACATCCAAAAATGAGGAAGTCTAACAGGTGTGTCACATGTCAAAAACAGTTTTCATCAACAACCAGTCTAGGTATAGGACTATTAATAAACCCCAACACATTAATATACAGTATTTACATGAGCAAGTTTTTGGAGTAGTTCACATGAGAAAAAAAACATATATACTGAGGCACCTTGCTACAAAATGCATATTCTGCATACCCTCAGTGAGACACTTGGGCTTGCTTCTTGGAGATAATAAGATCAAGTCTTGGTGAAATGGGTGAGAGACTGACACGGAGAGTAGCATTCAAAGTAGCTTTCAGTTTGCTCCTTGCTTTTGATTTTGTGATAGTCACAGTGGAGAACCCTGATTTACATAAGTATGTGGTGGTGAAAGGCAATAGAAATTTGATTGCCCGCTTTGACAGAGAGGGATATTCACTTGCAGCCAGTAACCAAAATGAAGCAAGGTCAACTTGTGTGAGTTGAAGTTTTAGGCTACTGTCAGCTGATAGTTCCATTAGTTAATTTTCCAATACAGTGGAAAGAGCCATGTCTTCATGTTTCCATGTCGAGGGTCCTCTGGGAAGTAGTCAGCAAACTTTTGAGACAACTGAGACAAGTGCTGGGTTATAACACTTGATATGTGCACATGAGAAGAGGCTTCCAAAGTTTCACTCAGATGTGGAAACATGTCAAATCATCCCTCCTTGACTCTTCTATTCCAAAGAATTTTCTTTCAAGTTTTTTCTTGAATCCCTCAATTTTGTCTGAAACCAAAATCACTGTGCTGTTTCTGCCTTGCATGGATACATTCAGCTGATTTAACTGATCAAATATATCAGATAAGTAGGCCAGTTTTGCACAAAATTTATCATCAGTGTAATGCTCAGCAAGAGGGGAGCGTTGCTCTTCCAGAAATGTGTGCACTTCTTTTCTCAGTTCAAAAAGACGATTAAGCACACATCCTCTTGAAAGCCACCTTATTTCACTGTGGTACAAGAGCTGCAAATGATCAGCATCAAGACATTCACACAGAGCTGCAAAACACCTTGAGTTGAGTGCATTTTATTTAATATAGTTAACAGTTTTCACAGCAATGTTCATGACCTCATGCAGTTCTGGTTACATCTGCTTTGTTGCAAGACTTTCTTTGTGCAAGAAACAGTGCGTCCACTTTGCTTCTGGCGCTCGCTCTTGGATTTGTTTAACAACACCGCAGTGTTTTCCCGTCATAGCAGCCGCACCGTCTGTGCAAATACCTGAGCAGTATTTCCAATCAAGACCTTTTTCAGTGAAGTACTCATCAAGACATTATCTGCTGCTGTTCTCGTTGGAAGTTCTTTGCAAAATAGCAGATCTTCACAAAGATTACTGTCCATGCAGTATCGGACCAAAACGAACAGTAACGCGGCATTGCTTATGTCCGTCGACTCGTCCAGCTGTATGGCAAAATAAGGGCTTGCCTTTATTCGTTCCACGAGTTGGCACTCAATGTCATCGCTCATGTCAACAATTCGTCTAGCCACGGTGTCATCGGAAAGTGGTATTGACTGAATTTTGGTTGCAGCTGCATCACCCAGTAACTCTCTACACATATCCACAGCACTTGGCAAAATAAGTTCCTCGGCGATAGTAAATGCTTTCTTACTACGAGCAACACAAGCGGCAACCATATAGCTAGCTTTCAATGTGACTTTTGATTGAGTTGATAACGATGTTATGACTTTTTGTTGAGCCTGAAGCCCATCTTTTTTCCTTAGAAAATATTATTTTGGCTTCCCAACACAGCCTGGGTGTTTTGAGTTCAAATGTCTCTGCAGCTTTGATGGTTTTAGCGCCTCATTTGACAAAATTTCTCCACATTCGACACACTGCACCTTCGGCTTAGTCTCAGTACCTGCACTTATAAACCCAAATTTTATGTATTCGTACTTTCTCACCACTTCAAAGCCTTTGCTTGCACAGGTCTGTCTCCCGCATCTGTTTTTCTTTTCAAAAAATGATCCATATATCCATCTAAAGTGTTACTGCATCTGTTTGAACGAACTTTCAATCTGACGTTGTGACGTGATTGGTGTTGCGACATTTAAACATAAATTAGCTTTTACATAATGCATCTTGACTTGAATGTTTTTGATCAAATAAATTCATAAGAACAGTTAGATAATCAGAAAATAAGATTTGTCAATTAAAAAATATTTTAAAAAATTCGGTAGTCTACCACTGCCTACACGGCCCACCAGATGGAGCTCCGGCTAGACCATGACTACACTTCGGCCCTGTCCTAGGCCAGTTTCAGGGAGATGTGTGTGCACTCATTCAGTGCACTGAAGATGGGCCGTACGTTGTAGAAAGTGTTGTTTGTGGTCATATGTGGGGCACAGCAATAGGTTCTCATGAACATCTTCCTAATCCTCCAGATAGTTCACCTCTACATCGCCATGCAATTGTCTACCTGGCAAATGGGCCATTTCACCCTGGTAATCCCTATCTGAGCCATCGCGATCACAGTCACTTATCTCTTATCACAGTCATGTACCTCTAGAAGGTCCAACACATTGATAGTTTCTGGGATACTGATAACTACACTGAAGAAAATTATAAACGCAACACTTTTGTTTTTGCCCCCATTTTTCATGAGCTGAACTCAAAGATCTAAGACTTTTTCCATGTACACAAAAGGCCTAATTCTAGTGAGCACTTCTCCTTTGCAAAGATAATCCATCCACCCCACGGGTGTGGCTGTGAAACTGTTCAGTGTAGGACAGTGTAACAGCCAAAACCTGTATTTTCAATTGAAGTACTGTGTTATACTACCGTTAACAAATTTACACGTTTTACGAACAAAATATATATCCAGGAGTATAATTCTCAAAATATATCAGTAGTAGACCCTTTAAAGAATATATGTACAAAATATGATAGTTCTATCTGTTAATTAAGATGTTTTACATACTACTTTTTTTGTAGTAGTCTGAGGAAGACATCTTCTTCCAGATGTGCAAGAAGTAAACTGATCTGGCCATGTGACCTTTCACACTAGTCACATGACATTAATCAAGACAATCTATTTTTTCATTTAAAAGTTGAATTTCTTGCCCAAAGCCAATAACAAAATTTTTAGAGCTTCCAGAAATAAGAAAAAAGTTGCGGTCACAATTGTTACCGGTGGAATACACATTACACTCAACAGTTTAACATATTCTGAAGTAAAACTTAAGTGTTGCAGCCAGGTTAACACTAGAACAACACAAGAACAGCACAAGGTCCACTGTGCCACTGTGAAAGTAAATCTGCTTTTAACATACTGACATGGTTGGAAATTAAATACATTTATATCAAATAAGAAAAAAAAAAGCTGTTGTATCCCCAAAGGATTGTGTTATCTTAATTGACAGCCTATTACACTGTTGTTATAGTGTTTATGTTTCGGAAGCACACTCTGACAAAGAGGATGAGAATTAACAGGAGGTTTATTGGCAACAAAGAGCAGAAGCTAGCAGGTAAGGGAGTAGTTCAAATGATAAATTGAATAACAGGAATCGGGAAGTAAATGGTATGTCTTTGCTTACAGGACCGGAGGTTGGTGGATGGCTGAATGGACGATGGATCAGATGCACACACCTCACTGGATAACAGGAATGCAGATCTGATGATTTGGAACAGGAAAACAGAGGCCTTAGAAGATGCTGGAGAAGGATCACAGGAGAAAAATTGGAGGAGGCGCTGGAGGAAACACTGGAGACAGTTCGCTGGAATAGCTTGATAATCGCTGGAGGAAACAAGATAAGTGTCCACTTCGTTCAGGAACGAGACCAGACAATAAGCTCGGGTGAGGTGTGTGCTTATAGCTGTGGTGATGAGGGTGCAGATGAGGTGCAGGTGTGTGTGATTACACTAATTAGTAGGAGAGGGAGTGCGCTGGGATTGGCTGGTGTAGGAGCCTGGCAGATCTGTAACAGTGCACTTCCTGTATTGTTTACACATTAGGTCAGTAGGTGAAGAGCAGGCAATCTTTTGTGGCTGTTTGAACATATTCGACCACATGAGCGTTTACACTACAAAATCCGACTGAATGTGTTTTTGACTACCTCTGGAAGTGGTCAAAAGTGGACAAGTTCAAAACATATTAGAACTTGTTTACACCTGTATTTAGCATTGTCCTCTTGTGATACGATCAACCAAAACATATCTTAATACCATGTGTAATCAGGGCAAGTCTAAGGGCCTAAAACATTTTGAGCTTGTACACTTTTGACCACTTCCAGAGAAAGTCAAAAACGCATTCGCTTGGATTGCTTTTGTAGCCTATGTAGATGCTCATGTGGTCGAATGCGTTTGAGCTGCTACAAAGACCACTTACTTCCGCCTACTGATGTAGAGAATGAACCAAACACAAATGAATCTTCCATTTGATTCATTCAAACAGAACTCAATCACTAATTCAGCCATAAAAGATCCCGGCGCCAACTAGTCTAGGCACCCCCTCAGAAAGGACTTTTATGGCCCCGCAGGGACCAAGGGGCCTGACCATCTTTGACCTGTTTAACAGACTCGTCTTTCTTAAGGAGCAAGGTCCCATGAGAAGATGAACAGAGCAGACTTCAGCAGGGACCTTGCCGTGACCTCAGATTGGAATGTCTTTCTTAAACCCCAGAAACTTTACACACCAACACACTTTACATATCAAACCACATTAATTCTGCACATTCTGCAGAGAACAACTCACACAGAACAATGCTCAGTGGACTCATAATCAAACATCATAATTCTTGTTTTTCCTACAATTCATGTTTGTATTATGCTTAGATTCCATATAAATCATGTAATGATGATTATAACTGTGTGTATGAATGAACGAGTATCGTGCTTCCAATCAAAATAATCGTATGCCCTTAATTCATAAGATGGCTTGTTTGAAATCTGTGTAAAATGCTTTGTATGATTATGATAATCTATAATGTCTAAACTGTGATCTTTTGTTCCCTGCTAAGTGCTGGAACCCAAGCAGATCACAGATCCACCTCCTAAATTAAACCAGTGTCTGATTGGCCAGAACTCATCCTGGAGGTTGGACTAACTTTAAGTTAAAGACCCGAACAAAGCAGTTCAGTTCAGTTCAGGGAGCAGTTCAGTTTGCAGTTCGGTTGAGTTCGGTTTTGAATTAAGTTTGTGCCTCTCTCTAGCGACCGCAAGAGAGTGTTCCTGTTCGTGCTTCTCTCTGAAACAACAAAGAGCGTGTTCACACGCTTCTACATCGACCAGACCAACTTTAGACCAGCAGACAAGTAACCCATCAAGATCGGGGTTAAAACAGCTCATTCAAGCCACCTTACTTGTCTTACTTTCCTTTCTTCCTTTATTTTCTTTTTCGTAAAAGTCTCGGTTCTAAGTTAAGTTTTGCTGCAAAGTTGCGTTTAACGTTTCGGCTGCAAAACCCGCTTCCAACTTCAAAGACTTTCATTCATCCGCGCCAACACACCACGTGACTGGCCGTCCAACTTCTATACAGACAAAGACAACCAGCCACGCGGACCCAGCCGGGAAACCCCTCTGACGAAGCACCTCAAATAGGGAATTCCCTGGCCTAAGCAACGCAAAGGACAAGCAAGTAACCTCCAGACTCTAGCTGAACTGGTGTTTTTAATTTAAATTGAATAACCTGTCTAAGAAACGAAGGTTTAAATTAATGCTTGGTGGTTCGTTCAGGTTTATGTCTTGCAAAGTGCATCTCACTCTGAAAACTCACTCTTTCTCTCTCTTTCTCTCTCTTCCTCTGCGCCTCGTATGAATGTGTGTGTGTGTGATTGTGTTTAGACCTTAGTTTTATGTGTTTAGAATAATCAATAAAGTCTTGTTTATATTTGAAAAGATATTTGTCTTGTGTTGTGATTACACATTTAATGTCTTGTACTGTCGATCTAAAGTTACCTTGCTAATACATAGTGTTTCACTATAGATTGGATAAATATCTGTTGCCAAGGTTAAAATTACGGCCCGTTCAAATGAACTCTAAACGAGTCATTTGCTCGGTTCCATAGTGATTCGGTCAATGATTCATTGCAAATCGATGAATCATTCCCTTTGAGCTAAATTGGCCTTCCGGCCCCCTTAAATACATTTTATGTATATTATTATTATGTAGGTTCGCTACACTGACCTTATGCGTAAGCGTTATGGGAAGCACCATGGCCAGACAGGAATTAAACTTTGCCGGCTGAGACCAAAAAACAAAAACCAAAAACATGCCAAGCACAATGTTTCTAAGCATTTCTGATTTCTGATATGAATTCATTGCATGTGGTGTGGTCTTGAAACACACACTTCTGCTCTGTGTGGTTGTGTTTGTTTGTTTTTTACCTATTTTTTATTATCAATAGTGAGGAAAGAGATAGGCCTACATATTGCTGAATAAAAGTTTTAATTTGGATCTGTTGCTGTAACAACTTAAAGATTGATCATTTACTGAGAGAGTTCAACAGCAAACAGTACAATCAACCACATCACAGGTTGACTCCAAATGCACAAACAACAGGTTCTTCTTTGCTGCTTTTAAAGCTAAATTGAACTGCATTAGACTGCCCCCATTAGACTGTCATAAATATTCACATATCACTTTTAAATATCACTCTACAACAGTTCCTCACACAAAGCATCACATCCCGAAGATTTGGATTACAACAAAATATGGTGTATTTTATGGCAGCATATTAATACAATTATTAATCTTTTAGGGGTAAATAAGGTACAAAGATATCCCGTTAAGGGTACTGCCCCTGCGGCAAGCTGTTTTATCCCTGAAGGTAAAATTATGCCTTTCTATAACCTAAGGTAGGTTTACAGAAACAGAGGAACCATTAAAAGAAAACATAGAAACATAGTGAAGAAAAAATGGGACCAAGGTCAGGCAGAACCGATGGAGATGGGAGATGGGACCTGGGCAGTGAGAATCAGATAAGTGTGCTGGCTCAAAACCAACAGGCAGGGCCAATGAAACCAGGCAAGAGTAGGGGTCAATTAGGGTGCATGGCAGGCCGGAAAAAGTAACAAGAGTTATTGGAGATCAGGCAGAAAAAGCCAGGCAGAGAGGGAAGTCATGACAGACAGAGAATACTCAAGCCAAAACAAAAAACAAGACTAGCCTAACAGGTAGTTATGGTGCTTTTCGAAAAATCTGCTTGCCATTAAACTTTCACCTTTACAAATATTTTCTTTTAAATCAGAGGTTCGGAGAGTTTAACAAATTGACCTTTTAAATAACTGCAATATTATGATTTTAGCAAACATGACTTTGTTACACATGCTGTTTCAAACTTTGGTTTAGGAGCATTTAAAAATTCTAGGGGTTTACTATTAGGGGCTGTTGATCTGGTGAACCCTGGAACCAGTGTAATGTACCTTATTGAAATCATCATCAGCATATTAGGAGAGAGCTTCATGAACTGGGCTGTGTTCCGATTCCCTAGTGTTTACTGTTCCCTATTCCATGAACATGTTCATTTTACTTGGCAAATGTGTTAATTGGGAACATCCTGCAGCATCATCACACACTCATGAAACTACAATAGTGCATATTAGAGAAGCTTGAGGCACGATGACATGTTCTGTGAATAAATTCAATAAAATTACCATATTTTTACTTAATATACATGTGTATAATATATCCAAGTGCATTTATGTAAGAATTATGTTATTATTATTTTACTAAATATAAATGGTCACATTTAAAGTATTAAACTGTGTAATAAATGTCTGTTGTGATGTTTAATATAACAATTAAATGTAACATGGTATCTGATTAAATACACATCTAATAGCTATTTTTTTTTATTTATCCACTATTTTTTTTTAATTTATACATTATATATTTTTATTACATATATTGTCCCTTGCTCAAGGAATAGGGACCAGCAAACACTGCTTAGGGACTCTATCAATCAGAATGCATCTCATTTGATAGAGTTATCTCCTAAAAGAGAGGGGGTCACCAGGACCAGAATTGAGAACCAATGGTCTAATATATGGTTTTAATTGATCTTGGGTCAGTTTAATAGCATAGGTTCAGTTTTAATTTCAAACACAGCATGTATAATGAAAAATAAAGAATGATAGTTGTTTCCAATTGGTCTATGCATAGCCAATCCCTACCTAAAACACATAAAACAAACACAAATACAAATTAAGAAAATAACCCAAATTACCGACACTTCATATATTATGGTATCTAATAATTTGCAAATTACATTTAATAGATTATACTTTCATGAAAATATTAACATTTGGTTTGTAAAAAGCATTATTATACATGCATAGAATTTACAACATATTGGCCAGAAGGTGTCACCAGTGTGTCACCAAGCTGTCACCAGCTTGCTGTATGTTTGTATTGTTAAGAGAAAGTACACTATCTTGTTCTGACAAAAGTGTCTTGAACCAAAGTCCCTTTGAGACAAGTGATTTCTCTCATCTTTGAAATTCCTCTTGGGCAGCTATTTCAGTCATGCAAGTTCAGCTCCTATGTGGGTTTTTGATGGGTTGTCTCTTGAGCCCTGCAAGGACAACCTAAATGGGGCCCAGATAAATTTATACATTGGCTCAACATTGGCCCCATGGGAATGCTGAAAAAGCATTGTAAACCTTCAGAAAGTAAAATCTTTAATCCAGAAAGTAATGGTGGTCACCTTCTCTGGGTTAATCTGTACTCTTATGGTGAGATGATGGATTGATGTAAAATATATATATATATATATATATTTTTGCTTTGAGGTAAATGCTCTGGCTATGGGAGTAATCGGAGAACCAATCTTACCTGTTTGACATGCTCAGTGAGTGAAGATAAGTAAATCAATATATCAATATATACAATAAAAAAAAATGTGCAATGGAAGTATATTCATCATTATAGGGATAGATCATTTGCGTGTTTATTCTGAGTGCTGTCGACCCATCAAGGGCTGCATTTCCCAAAAGCATTGTGAACCCAAGTTGATCATGGAGACCATTGCCACTTATGTTCTCTACAATCAATCAGTTGCAGCACTTCACAAAAACGTACTCTGCTACTTACGTAACCTCGGTTCCCTGAGATAACGGGAACGAAAACTCCCTTTTCTCCAATTACTGAAGCCTTATAGAATCATGCAGTGAAACTGCACAAGCCAGTGGTTGTGCCGTGGAGTTGCACGGTGCTAAAGCCCGCCAAAATGGATGGGGTTACCCGTCTATACAAGTGGGCATTCCGCCATAGGATCTTAGATCAATTCCACTGAAGCGACAGAACTGCAAAACGACAATCGGCCTGAGATTAAGAGACTCAGAGGCACAAGGGAGGGTTCTAGTGGGTTGCACACTAAAAACTCCTGGGTCGAAAATAACCCATAATGGGTTATTTTTGACCCAACTCCTGGGTTAAAAAGGGACCAACTAATTTCTGGGTTATTTCTACCCAGAAAATTGGGTTATTCTTTTTGACCCAACTTCTGGGTTAAAAGAACAACCCCAATATCTGGGTTTAAATAACCCAGAAATTAGTTGGTCCCTTTTTAACCCAGGAGTTGGGTCAAAAATAACCTAACTTGGGTTACTATGCCAGTATGCCTTATTTCAGAAAATAAAACTTTGTTTTAAATTATATTACACACTTCAAGCACTTTTACATTTTTATTGCATTAAATTAAATTAAAATATATTATATATATATATATATATATATATATATATATATATATATATA
The DNA here is from genome assembly GCA_036326025.1 of Chrosomus eos. Lineage (NCBI taxonomy): Eukaryota > Metazoa > Chordata > Actinopteri > Cypriniformes > Leuciscidae > Chrosomus > Chrosomus eos. The sequence continues at coordinate 19,172,060 of CM070828.1, read as the reverse complement.
TATATATATATATTATATATATATATATATATATATATATATATATATATATATATATAAAAAAAACACACACACACTTGGACATATTTATTTTCCTATTTATTTTAGGTCAGACTGTAATAACAATATTAGAAAGAAAAAATAGAAAAATAAACAACTCTCAAACATTCGACAACATTCAATAACTGGATTGAACTTAAGGCTTAAAGGACAAGTTCGGTATTTTACACTTAAAGCCCTGTTTTCAGAGTTTCTGATGAAATAAAACAGTTAAGATTGAAAGTTGGACACATGCTGCTGGCCCGAGAATTTCCGGTGTCTGTGGTAGCACCCCCCACCCCCCACCTCCACAATGCAAAATAGGTGCACTGGAACAATCCTTCCTAAAACGCATTAAACTTTCGTTTACAAAGACGTGAAACTCACCGAGTGGTCCGGGGTGTTCACTGATATGCTCACACAAAAATCGCTGCAAAAGATGCTTTCCAACAGGTTTTATCGTAGTTAATCGTAGGATTGTTCCAGTGCACCTATGCAGCCATTGTGGAGGTGGGTGGGGTGCTACCACAGAAACCAAAAATTCTCGGGCCAGCAGCATGTGTCCAAATTTCAATCTTAACCGTTCTATTTCATCAGAAAAGATCTGAAAACAGGGCTTTAAGTTTAAAATACCGAACTTGTCCTTTAAAGGACAATTCCGGCGAAAAATGAACCTAGAGGTAATTAACACATGGTTACCGAGTCGGGCGTTCTCTGGGATTTGTTTTCATGCTAATCGAATGTAAAGAGTTTTATCTCTAAAAACTGATTAGCTAATAACGCTAGTATATGGGGCATCGAATATAAGTAAAAAGAAATCGCTAGTTAATACCACTAACAAGGCTCAAAATAGCCTCACACTAACATGGTAGCATAATGAGGGTCCCTTAGGGTGGCCATTTCCATAACACCAAAAAGGAGGACACATATATTTTGGTGATCGTTGGTTTTGTTGACCGGGGGGGGGGGGGGGGGGGGGGGGGGGGGTTATGTGTTGGGTTGGTGCTGAGGGCACGCAACTCTAGCTCTCTGCCGCGGTTTGGAGCACATACAGTATGTTCTGTCTCCCATGCGCGGCTCTAGATTCCAAGAGATTTGAACTAATTTACGGGCATCAGAGAGCCGCTATCATTATGCGGGATTTTAAGTTAATTTAAAAAAAAAAAAAAAAGTTAATTTTTTTCAAAAATGCAGCGCAACTCCAAAAAGGAGGACAAATGAGTGTCCGGCTTGAGGCTGCGCCGGACGCCGGACATGGGGCTTAAAATCCGGACTGTCCGGCCAAAATCCGGACGTATGGCCACCCTAGGGTCCCTACATGCAAACCGAAGCACTGAGAACTGTGTAAGTGTAAAGACAGTTTAATAAGAAGATACTTTATAAAGACAGTACATTACGCGTATACAGGCAGGAGCCATCTTTGGAAAACAGTCTCGACCAGTCAAGCCATGAACGCCGTGCTAAGACAGCTGAACTGTGACTTAAACCTATAGACCAGCTCACGTAGCACGGCGTTCGTGGCTCGACTGGTCGAGACTGTTTTCCAAAGATGGCTCCTGCCTGTATACGCGTAATGTACTGTCTTTATAAAATATCTTCTTATTAAACTGTCTGTACACTTACACAGTTCTCAATGCTTCAGTTTGCATGTAGGGACCCTCATTATGCTACTGTGTTAGTGTGGGGTTAATATGAGCCTTGTTAGTGGTATTAACTAGCGATTTCTTTTTATTTATATTCGATGCCCCATATACTAGCGTTATAAGCTAATCAGTTATTAGAGATAAAACTCTTTACATTCAATTATCATGAAAACAAATCCCAGAGAACGGTCGACTCGGTAACCATGTGTTAATTACCTCTAGGTTCATTTTTCGCCGTAATTCTCCTTTAAAGTCTTCAAACATTGGTTGTGTCTCTGGAGAGCTTCAGGAATTTAAGCCTGGGACAAACTTTGGGGACAAGATTTTTGATAGTGTCCTCATCTAAGAGAAGAAATGCCTCCTCATCTATGGAGATGTCTTCATCTGAAAGACAGAAAACAAGACAACATGAGTATTATTAATAAGTCGAGACAATTGTGAACCACTCACCAGACACTCTTTGATTATAAAGCTAAAAAATAATCACTTTTAAGGGAATGTTGTGTTGTTTTTTTAACGTGGCCCAATTTCCTATATAACTAATGGGGTTATTTTGCAGCATTACCCATTTAGTGTGAATGACAGTCTATACTACTGTCCATCTTTTCTTTCATTAACAAGTGTAATGACATTAATGCAAAGGTGAATATCTGGCCTATTCTTATGCATAACAGCTTAAAGACAAGGAAGGCACAAGTATTTTTTAACTACGGTATAAGGGTTATATAGATATGCATACTCCACTGTCGAAGAAGTTGTGACTTTCACAGAATCTTGCACCGACACATTTAAGCCCAATTAAAGACATTTTTTAGGTATAGAGAGATGATATAAGGGCAGTAAGAGTAAAATGCTCACCTCTAAAATTCTCTATCAGCTCAGACAGCCGCCACTCAGTTAGCATATCAGCGACAAAGCTGTCCATTTAAAATGACCGGGAGAAAACATAGTAATATAGAGGTTAGCAACAATTCGAAGACTTGACCCGCTTCTTTAATCTGTTAGGCTGCAACCCCACTTTTGAAAAATCCCCAGAAATGGCATACCCAAACTGAAACAGATACAGTTCATGAACCCTTTGTACTAAAAAGCATAAAATATGCTTTTCTTTTGTCTGCATTATAATTACTAACGACTGGCTGTTTTAAATAACCTTCTGTGATCTGATTTGGCTTCAGATAAAAAAATCTGACAAACAATTATTATTTTATAGTATTCTGAACGATGATAAAGTCTATATCCATTAGCATTACATTATAAATATAATCTATTATTATGAAAATACCTGGCATGGCTCGAAGAACACAGCTCGACGTCGCCACTAAGTTAGCTGCACTGTAAGTTAGCTAACCTTAACTTACTTAACGTTACCGTATTATTGCCGTTATTATAACAATGAGATAAGTACAGCACATGTTATGAAAAATAGAATTTAAAGACCGTGTAAAGTGAATTCAGTCATTTTCTTCTAAACACATTAAATAGGTCATAAATGTATTTCTCAACAATGTGTAAAAAGCATTTCAACCATTTTGACACCTAATTTCATGAACCTATCGTTATTTTTAATCATTCAAATTGTCTGGGTGGTTAATAACACTTTCTTCTTTAGTCTGACAAACTCAAAACACATATTTATTTGGACTTTACACAGACTTTAAACTAGTTAGATGTTTTCGCGATAGCGTAGCTAACGTACATGACAACCACAATTACCACAGCTAACACTAGTCTCAACGTAGCAACTATAAGCCATGGTAACTTTTTCAGCAAATGGTGCTAAACTAGCAACGGGGACATGGACACAGAAAATATTACATTATCAACACTGAAAATACTCGCTTACCTTGAATACACGACGAAGTTGCACCCAAGAAGCACAGGCCAAAACGGATCGAGCGCGAAGTGTCGGTTATTTCAAATGACTGTTGTGAGAAAATTCCAGAACAACTGCAGGGGGGAGGGGCCGAGGGGGGACCCAGAACATGGGTTACTCTTGGAAAAATAACCCAGAAACTCAAACAACCCAGGAATTGGGTCAAAATATTAGCCCTATAACCCAGAAAATGGGAACTCTCTGAAAAAATAACCCATAATTTTAACCCAACACAAATAACCCAGAAAATTGGTTGAATAAATAACCCAGGAGTTTTTAGAGTGTGAGCTCATGTAGAGGTCAAAACCCAGCTAAATAGACAGGAACCATGCTTGTAGAGCAGGGACGTCCAAGTTGTAAAATATGGCAAAGGTGGACGGCGAGGACCAGCCAGCAGCCGCACAGATGTTGCCAATGGACACTCTGCTTTACCAAGCACAGGATGAGGCCATGTCTCTGGCAGAGCAGGCCTTTTCTTCGATGGGGCACTGAAGGCCCATCGTAGTATAAGCTAGCTCAATCATATCTACTATCCATTGCAATAGTCTTTGCTTCGTGACCGGATGCCATTTGGTGCGGCTTCCGGCACACAAATAGCTTTTCTGATTGCCTGAACTGGGTAGAGCGCTCAATATATACTCATAAGGCCCAAACTCAAAGTAATTGCAATCCCTGCTCATCCTCTGATGGGGGAAGAGCAGTGAGAGTAATGACCTGTACTCTGAAAGGAGTAGAGAGCACCTTAGACACATAGCCGTGTCTTGGTTTGAAGACAACTTTACAGTCGTAAGGTTCAAACTCAAGACAAGATGCACTCACAGAGAGTCCCTGTAAGTCATCCACTCTTTAGCGAAAGGGGCCACACTTCACTGTAGCGTCTCTTGTCGAGGGCCCACAACATGGACTGGGTCCTCCAGAAAGGGGCAACTGGAAGGATTGCGTGTCTGTCCTCTCTGATCTATCTGATGAACTGTCCATCTGATGTCCATCTAATGAGGTAGCAGTGCGTCCGGGGAAAGGCGTAGTGGAAGGCTGGGCCATTTGTGGGCCAGCGCGTCCATGTCCATTGAGAAATATATTGAGCAGTGAGAGTTGTCTTCTGAGGTGACTGAATAGTACTTACTGAATAGTTGTAAACAATACTTTTGAGTTACTATTCTTGTAGGCCAGAATTTTTACTTCAAAATGAAGTGAAAATCATTCTGACCACTCTTTCAGAAAGATCAATATAACGATTTGAATTTCTTACATCAGTTTTTGGGTCATTACTGCTGTATGCGTGGGAGTGTTAATGCCCATGAATATTAGTGTGATTTACACCTGGGAAGACTAAAGACACTCCCCCAATGTGCTAATGCCCCATCAAGGTGCTGTGAGGCAGCCTGAACTAAGAATGATTCACTGATGAATAAAAAGTTAAAAAGAACAGCATTTATTCAAAATAGAAATCTTTCCTAAGAACATAAAGACTTAAAGTCATTCATATCACTTAAAGGGTACCTATTATGGCATTTAAAATGTTCCTATTGTTCTGGGAGTCCCCAACAACAGTTTTACAAGCATGCAATGACAAAAAACACTTTTGTTGTCTTATAATATGCATTTATTTTTACCTGATTTGCTCACCGACTCCCATATGAATCGTTTAGCGAGTCATTTTTCCAAACCCCGCCTTTGCGTGACGCTAATCTGTGGTGATATGTTAGACACCCAGCCGACGGGGTGTCATTGGTTGTTGCGCTAGATCTTACCCAGATACAACAGTGCTATTTTCTGATTGGCTAACAACACCAGACGAACAACACCAGAGGAGACCAGGGTTGCCAGGTCTGCACAACAAAACCAGCCCAATTGCTCATCAAACTAACCCAATCACGGCCAAAAATATTCAAATAGCGTTCCCGGGTGTTTCCTCAATAACAATCATGTTCCAGTGAATAAAACAATCGCGTCAACCAGCGTGCACACTACACAAACAACCCGCGGAAACAGTGCAGGCATACGGACCTGGCAACACTGGAGGAGACGCGCTTGAATCCTGCCGGTTCCACAGTGAGTGAGTTTTGGGCACTGCGGCATATTAAATATATTACAAATAGTTTTTCAGCGTGAGAAATACAATGTGTGGCCGGAGAGCGTGACAAAAGACCGAAATGAGTGACTGTCACGCTCAATGCGTGATGCGTGACACTCGAGAGCCCTGTGACAACTCCATTAACAACGACAAACACTTCACATATTTCAATACAATTGACATTGAAGACCTAAGTTAGCTGCTAGAAGCTGCGCTGTGCCTGTGCGTACACAACACACAAAATAATTATAGAACATGATACAAACATAAAAGCAACAGCCTACTTACAGATTGTGATTCGGAGAAGGAAGCTGATCCAAATAAACTCGGTACTGAACCTCCCTCCTTCAGTATCAGCCGGCTCGCAAATTCATACTTTATAGCATTTAGGTTTGTGAAGCAATCATCTTCAAAATGACGCGAACACAGAACAAGTTCGGGCTATAATACTTCTGTGGTATAGTTATGAACTGTAGCCACTGTCTTCAAATGCTCCTCACTGGGCAGATGAAAAAAGTTTGCTTTTGCGTCGCACTTCAAAACACAGCAGCGTCTCGTCGACATGATGTTTTCCCTGGTGTCTCCTAATGCAATGAGTGGGCGTATCTTATTCAAATAACTTGTACAAGTGACGTACGAAAGTGCATCGTTCGTCTATCGATTCATATCAACGACTCAGAGTCGACTCTTACTTTTGAGAGATAATAACTTTGTATACGGTGAACTTTCATATTTAAAACTTTGCAGGATGTTTTCGTTCACTTAGATCTATGTTACACACTACATGAAAGGTAATTTTTAAAATTCCATGATAGGTACCCTTTAACACTTCCTTTCAAAAAAAAAAAAAAAAAACATAAAAAGACCAAACTTGTTTTTTTTTATATATATATAAAATATAATATAAAATATAAAATATTGCTTATATAGTGGTTATATAAATAAAAAAAGTGCATTCAAAGAATCCTAAAAAACTATCACAGGTTAAAAAAAATTAAGCAGCACAGCTGTTTACAACATTGATTTAAAAAAAGAAATTATATCAGAATGATTTCTGAAGACTGATGATGATGATGTAAACACAATAAAACAAAAGCAAAAAACTCTTAGCACATTATCCAAAGTAAATTGATGGACAATTACGATTATAGATGCACAATGTATTTGTTGATGGACAGAGAAACATCTATTGATGGGTAGACTGCGTAACGCGAGTATCTGTTTATGGCCCATATAGACCGCACGCATTTACTGATACACTCAATGAACGGCTGTACCTAATACAAATAAAACATCTCTAGTTAACTAGTAGAGCATTCATTTAGTCCGCTCTTAAATAAGAGATCTAGAGCTAAAATGTTTTGTTTTTGAACTCAAGCTGAGCGCTCGTGTCCTGCTATCAGTGTCATGGATACAGTCTCTTGTGGCGGCGCGCGCGTGCGGTCTTCACTCGCTCTTAGGACGTGCTCTTCAATCTATTGCCATTGCGGACACTATTCATTCCGCTGAAATCACAAAATAAAATGCACACAAACGGGTGTCCTATATACGTGTGTGCTTGATATAGACTGTAACCACTGATGAACATATTCGGTTTTGATGAGAGAAAAAAATATGCCGGGGGCAGATTCAAACCCGTAACCTCTGACATGCTTGGCAAACGATCTAACCACTAGACCACAGACGAACTCAAACAATACTGGCAGACAGGGGCGTCGCACCCGTGGGGGATGTGGGTGTTTTAACACCCACACTTTTCCCAGTGAGAGGGTTCAACACCCACACTTTTTCTGCAGTTTTTCCACAGTTTTGCACAAACGCTTTACTACAGTCGCTCTTCCGTTTCTCTGGCCGCTCTGGCTGCTCTGTGTGTGCGCTCGCTGCGGCTCCTCCTCTCCCCCGCCCTCTCGAACACGACACCGGCTTTGAGTAGTGTGACCGGCTGATGATTGGCTGTTCTGCCTTAAGTCCCGCCTCTCTTGGTGTGTTATGCCGCGTTCCAGGCAACCTGTAACTCGTGTTTTTCCAACCTCATACCCGTGAAAGTGCACTGGAACGGCAGTCAAACCCGTGACTTCCCACCCGTGAACTCGTACTAGATAGATGTACTCCCAGTTACGAGTTCTGACGTCACATAGCCAGCAAAACCATACAAAACAACAATGGCAGCCCCTACGGATGCAGTGTTTCTGCCGGCGGTACACGGTGAGAACACACTTTAGGACAATATAACGTTGCAGTGAAATTAATAATAATATAATACTAATGATAATAATACACACACAATTATTACAATGTTATGTGTCTGAAACAATAAGTATGTATATACACACACGATTACAATGTTATGTGTCTGAAACAATAAGTATGTATATTGCGCTCAGGTATTTTTGCGTGACTGGCCTGGAACGCTACTAAGTCGTGAGTCGTGGTTTGAAGTCGTAATTTACGAGCTCAAAAACCTGCCTGGAACGCAGCATTAGATTTATCTGTCAGCTCATGCTGAGGAGGCGGGAACTTATGGTTATTTCTCCCTTTTCCAGGTACTTTGAATGACTTTCAAGGTTTTTTAATAAGCTTGATATGGGTTTGGGAGGATGTAATGTTTATGTTTTGTTGACATGTCGAGTTTTTTCGGTATTATATTTCGTTTTTTAGACTAAACAGCAAAAGACTTTAATTAAGTAGGCTGTTTGCGCACTTTGCTCACGCGATCAGCATGGATCTGGTGTTTTCTCCAAAATAAAAGCTCAAGGGTTTATTTCTTGCAAGTGAAGAAATTAGGGCAAAAGTATTGTAATTTTCTTATTCTATAGCGTAATATAAAATATACTTTTTATATATTTATTTTCATTTATACAGTAGCATACATTTAGTAATTTTTTATAGGCTATAAGGATTTTCCATCATAGGAATAATTATATAAATCATTATTATAGCCTATTATTATAATAAATGTTTGGCATTCTAAAACACCAGTGATAATGTAATGTAGACTGAGACTCTATATCATAACTAAAAAGATTTTTGAGCCCTCTTTAGGTACAAGTCAATGCTTTTTCTTTGTTCAGTGTGCACAGTTCATGGGTTAGAGCCAGTTGAAGCTCTTAAATTTGAGCTCTCAAAGTGCACCAGATTGATGCATTTAACCTTAAAATTTACAAAATTTTCATTCGGGGGAGCGTGCCCCCGAACCCCCCTAGAACGACAGATGTCTACACAACATAGTTTTACAGCCCTGATCACATCCATCCCCCACACTTTAGAAAAGATTGCTACGCCCCTGCTGGCAGATCAATATATTTCACTAAATCATTATAACCTAAGCAGTTATTTAAAAAGTTTACACAAGCGTATAGGCCTGCTACACGAATGTTGTGTTGAGGTAATTACTAGGCAAAATATAGTCTGAAAATGCATTTGAGCTCTATGATCAGAAAAGGAATTATAAAACACTAAACAACTTACTCCGAACTTGAATCCTCGGGGTCAATTCGTTCTTCAAAATGGAACGTTCGTCGTCTGAGTTTCAAATTCCACTGAGAAAAAGGTGAATTATTCCCATTTGTCCATAATCCTCTGAAGGAGTAACGTTAGCGTGCTTCCATCCCTAAAACGCGATGAACTATCTGTGAATCTCTGATGAAGAATCTGTGTTTGGCATTGATCGGGGGCGTGCCGCGTGTGATGCATAGATTTACCATGTCAAAAGCGCTGGGGGTGTGGCGGGCTCACCTAATTATCTATAATGAAGGGAGAGCGAAAAAACTGTAACTCTCCTTTGTTTCAAACGGATTACATAAACTGTAAATATATATTTTTTAAATAAATTACTTCATTTAAAAGAAGAGAATCTCAGCTTCATAAAGAGACATCTCGTATCTCTGTGACAAGTATTGAGAGAGTTACAGTTAATATTTCGGACGCGTTTCAGAACGGACCTCACAGACAGAGACAAGTTAAAACGCGCATCATGTTTATTTTTCTTTATTTGACGAAAAGCACAACACTTTGTTTTTATTGTGAGTATCCACAAAAAAAATAGACACTTAACATGATCTAATGATGTACAACACTTATATTTAAGATCAAAATCAACAGAGTAATTTTATTCTCTTTTGCACTGATAAGGAAAAAATCCAGCAAAACGCGTCAACGCGGTTTTCGACCCCTAAGGGTTAACCATCTGGGGATGGAGTGTCCACTCTTCTAAGGACACATTGGCCCGGGACAGCAGGTCTGCCCCTTGGTTCAGTCTGCCTGGCACATGTTTTGCTCTCAGTGAGCACATATTTCCCATAAGAGGAGGCTGTAAATTTACAGGTAAAAGTCTGTATTTTTTTACAGAATTTTGCCGTTTTGTCATTGTACAGTGAATGCCTGTTATTTTACTGATATTTGCTGTAATTTAAAGTTCCACCATTAAATTTACAGGTAATTGCTTGTATTTTGGTTTTACATCAATTTGACGTTTTTTTTAAAGGAAATTGTATGTATTTTTTACAGGGTTATGTGTAATTATACATAAAATATTAAGTAATATTTTACAGATTTTTTCTGTGAAATTAGAAAACAAAGAAAAGAAGGTATAACTGCAGAAATCAGCAGTCATTTAACATGTTTTCCTTGAAGATCATTAAGCATGTGGGGGTTGAGTTTTAAGGTTAAATAATTACAAGATTAAAAGACTATAATGATTCGATAGGCTAGTGTTTGTAGCATACATTATACGCTACTGTAGGCATGCAGGCCTATTGAATCAATATAGTTTTTAATCTTGTCTTGCAAATATTTTGATCATCAATTGTATTATTCTCCCCTAATTTAATGTATATTTTGTCTTTTATAAATATTTTTTCAAATCTGCATTGCTGCACATGTGTGCTTTGTGTGCGTGTGACGTATGTGTGTGCGCTCGCGCGCGCGGGATTGCGCAGATTCAAATGTTGCTTTTAGTCCCTCCCGCCCACAACGGTTAGCTGCCGGTCGTCGTCATCACACAGATCTGTCGTCAAGTTTGAATCTCTGTGTCAAGGAGGACAAGCGGGAGATTTGAATTCAGTCTACGCTCGTGAAGTGGATTGTGATCACGGTGGTTCAAAGCTATAATCATATTCGTCGGGAGCAGCGGTGAGCAGGAGCGCTGAACACCTGAGTTATAGTCCGGGTGTCAGTCAGTCCGTTCGGAAATAACGCGCCCTTTTTCAGTGAGTCTGATTCGTCACATCGGACATCATGCCAACCGATCACCGGCTGAGGTAAGAGTCTCATACTACATGTGAATGATATTTTATTTTACATTTGTGTTAAGTTGACAGTTTCCAAGCTAACGTTAGCATTCTTAAATGTTCAGTCATAACTGGGGTCGAGAGCTGGAGGGCAAATCACTGCAGCATGCGTCTTTAAATTTTCCATCTGTTTTTAAGCAAGATCAGTTGAATCCACATATCTAAAGACCTAAAACAAGCTTTAGTAGACTTGTTATGCATATCAAAATCTGCCCAATTGTGTATAAAACCTTCGTTATGATAATTTGTCAATCAATCTTAAAAGGCGGGACATTTTGAAACACTGACTGTTTGGAAGCTGAAAACTCTTCTCTTAAAAAACATCCGTATTTTATTATAGTAAAATTGTACTAACCACGTTTTTTGGAGGATTTATTACAATTTTAATAACCACAGTTTTACTAAAAACAGACCTACCGTGTTTTTTTGTTCGTTTTTTCTTTGTAGTTAAACCATGGCTAATTTTCGTAATGGTTAATGTGACTAAATCTATCAAGACCGTGAAGAAATCGAATTCAGTTCTGTACAGCAAAGACTAGAATATGAGTATAGCATGATGAACCCCTAGGTGTAACTGATGCAGCTAAGTTAGGTCACAGTAACATTAAATCATATTCATTTTTACTTTCTATAAATGTAGCTAAAATCACATGGCAGTTCAAAACATTACTGTTAGTCTTTCCTGCTCAGCTTCCAGATCATGGTCAGTTGAGGTTTTGCATTGTCTCAATGGAACATATTCTGACATGTGTAACAGTTAAATGTAATACTGAGTTTTAATTTTTTTTTTTTTTTTGTGATTTCAGGTCATGTGGAAAGCAGATGATCATGGCAAACAATGTATGGGAATAATTAACTTTAAAAAAATCGTAATGACCAAGTCTTCTGATTCCGTATGATTGCACTAAAAGTGTGCACAAGGTTTGGTTTTACTAGAGCTTTACTAGAGTTTTTTACTTGTTAGATTCCACCCATTTTTATTTATTTTTCTAACAAGGCTCTGTCGTTTAGAAACATGGCTTTTCCTACCACTGCTATCTTAATGACACATATCTCTACCTTTCATTCCAGCCAGATGATCTGACGGTAGCTGCTCGCATCTCAGCCTACCTGATGGAACATTCTTGCTGGATGAATGACCTTCAACTCAACCTTGCCAAGACAGAACTGCTTATGGTTTTAGCCAAACCATACTTGCTGTGTGATTCTGCTGATTTGCCTTATACATCATTACTGGAGCTGCACAACTACTGGTGTAAGCTCTTGTTCTATCCAGACTGGACTATTGTAATGCTCTCTTGGCAGCTCTTCCAGCATCAGTCAAACCTCTGCAACTGATCCAGATGCTGCAGCAAGAGTGGTCTTTAAAGGTAGCCCTATACCTAAACTCTCTACTTTAGATCTATGTGTCCTTCAGAAGCTTGTGTTCTGCATCATCACAAAGAGACACAAAATCACTTTCACTGACTTTTACCTGGATGGTTCCCTGCTGGTGGAATGACCTGCCCAACACATTTTCAAGAAACTGCTAAAGATCCATCTTTTTCGTAAACACTTGACCCAATAATACTAAATCTTTGTTTAAAAAAAAAAAAATTTCTATGTGTACTGTGCTAGACTAACTGGGACTTGTCACTGCACTTGTTGCTTCTATTGTTATCGTAATTGGTAAGTCACTTTGGAGAACATGTAATTGTAAATGTAAAAAAAAATATATATATATATTAGAGTATAAAGGTTTACAACAATTGCCTTTTAATGTGGATATTTTTACATGTTCTAAATTTATATACTAAGCTTGTATTTCCTATCTATCACTTATCTTGACGTTCAGTGTTTGTTCAATTACTAATACTGTAAATGTGAAGGTATTCTGTACTTATACATTTAGTTAATTTAACATAAATTGACTGTAAACTTGCTATTATTAAGTAGGCTTCTTAAATAGAGATTGGTCAAAATTGTGAAATTGGATCTGTACAAATTAAAACTGTAAATATACAAACATTTGTATTTGAATTGATGTATTTATTGCATTTTATACATAATTTCATTGTTATTTTACACAGAAAAACTATATATTAAAAGTAAAAACGGTAGATAGACAGGATTATAATAAAATAACTTTATAAAACCCTAAATTTACAGTTTAACCTGAAAGTTAAATGTCTTTTTAATGTAATTTGACATAATTTATAATTTTTTCCACGGTTTAATAAGCCATTTATCAACAGTAATATACTGTAATTTAATCAATTTTGACTGTCTTTTTAATGTAATTCTACATAATTTATCCGTTTTTCCACGGTTTATTAGGCCATTGTCAACAGTAATATACTGTAATTTAATCAATTTTGACTGTGTTTTTAATGCAATTCTACATAATTTATCCGTTTTTCCACGGTTTATTAGGCCATTGTCAACAGTAATATACTGTAATTTAATCAATTTTGACTGTGTTTTAAATGTAATTCTACATAATTTATCCGTTTTTCCACGGTTTAATAAGCCATTATCAACGGTAATATACTGTAATTTAATCAATTTTGACTGTAAAGTAAATTCTGTATTTTTACGGTTTTTGCATGTAATTTTGAGAAATGGTTATTTGCTGTAATTTAACGGAAACCGTCTGGAAACTTTGCTGCCAGAGATTTGCCGTTTTTTTACGGGATTAGAGGCCTTAATCCGAGTACTCCTTGGTGGTTTATGTAGGACACCACTGCCCTGTTGTCTGAAAGGACTAAGACGTGGTGTCCTTTCAGGTCTGCCAGGAAGGTTCTGAGGGCCATAAAAATTGCCACCGTTTCCAGGCAGATGATGTGTAGCCATTTTTCCATGCTCGACCAGGAGCCGGACGTCGGCCTGCCCTCGCACAGAGCTCCCCAACCCGTTTTGGAGGCATCTGTAAAGACAACCTTCCTTCTGGAGACCAACCCCGGGTCCATGCCAGATTGGAACCGACGAGGATTCTTCCAAGGGGCCAGGGCCGAATCGAGAACATCCTGCAAGATCAGTCACACCCAGCACATCACCTGTTCCACCTGCTGCCCTCAGGGAGACGATACCCGGCCTTCAGAGACAGCCCATCACATACACTACACTACTTTTTCTACAAAACTGTTTCAACAATTCCTTTCGCTAGCAAATTCATCACTTAGGAACAGAGGACGTGCGCCACGTTGCTCCGTACCGTAGTTGAATCCATGCCCCTGAAGCTGGGGGTCTGCGAGCGAATCAAGTAACCCCGTTTGATTGTCCCCAAAATCTAGCTCAACACTCCGGGGATGGCCTGAGTCAAGTGGCAAATGGTTGAAGTATTACAGGTTGTATCTTGCGCCTATGTGGGAGAACAGCGCCTGATACAGCATTAAGAGGCAATGGGTCGTTTGGCCGGGTGGAGGTATAGCTTGACTTCTGGCTCCCCTTTCTATGGTGCTGATGTCACAGGTCGGGGGGCCAAGCCAGACTGCACCCACCCCTTGAACCCAGGACCACCTCGAGGAGCGTACCAGAGACCAAACAGACAAGGAGAATTTCTAAAAAGTAACAATCTTTATTGAGTAAAAGCAAAGGTTAAAAAGTCTTAATACGGGCTTCGTCTCTCTTTCCAGGGAGGAGGGGACCGAGGGGTTCACCGCAGAGGCCCGGGTTTCTGGCAGCCACAGAGGAGGGGGGAGTCGAACGCCCGTCTGGCGTGCAGGTACGTAATGCAGTAAGGAGGCTCTCTTCAACGTGATACAGGCGGACGACGATTTGGGCAGGCCAGAGCCGGGACCACGGACCAGAAGGGGGCTCTCTCCACAGGACAAGTGGGTAGCAGGTAAGTAGTAGAGTAGGCAAGTTTCCTCAGTGACGTTACTGCGCAGCAGGTGAAGGGTCTTCCGGGTGCCTCTCCGCCCTTGACGGCTCCGGCCAGAGACAAGGGTATCCTCTAGTTTGAGACAGAAACAAGTTGGCAGGTTCAATGCTATTTCGACGAAATAGGGACTTACGGCTGGACGATGGTTCAGGCAGGCCAGAGCCAGGACCACGGGCCAGAAGGGAACTCTCTCCACAGGACAGGTGGGTAACAGGTAAGTAGTAGAGTGGACAAGTCTCCTCCGTGTAGGGTGCTCTCCCCCGTGGCGCCGCTGGGCAGCAGGTATGAGGTCCTCCGGGTGCCTTCCCGCCCGTAACAGTTCCAGCCAAGGCAAGGGTACCCTCTAATCCCAGACAAAGACAATTTGCAGGTTCAATTCACTTCAATGAAGTAAAGACTTACGGCTGGAGCGGGTGGTTCTGAATGAGCAGCGTTGCTGCTGGGGTGTGTCTCTCCTCTGAACAGGCAGCACACAAGAAGGCCGAGGCAGGCAAACGGCTGGACTGGGTCGCTCCACACGGGCACTAAGACTGGGGTGTGTCTCTCCTCCGACAGGCGACACCCAAGAAGGCAGTGGTAGAAGTATGGCTGGGCTGGGTGGTTCCCACGGCAACACTGAGGCTGGGGTGTGTCTCTCCTCCGAACAGGCAGCACTCAAGACGGCGGTAGCAGAGGAACGTTCTATTTAGATAGACAGGACAGGTTAAACAAGACCATCACACTCCTCTCTCGTATCACGGGACCTGGTGGCCGAAGTGGAACATACACAGTCAGCCTGAGGGCTTCGTTCTGCGAACACTGGGGAGAATGTGAACTGGAGGATACTGGCGGTTAATAAACATGTACACCCACACACTGCAGCTTCACATCAAATCCAACACTGTGTAGCACTTCAATTCAGGCACCGCAATCCACTCTCAAGTATTTGTGCAATAAGGCCAGCACTCACCCAGCGTTCAATCCCTCCACTGTTGCGCTGAATCGACACTCAGAAGCTGATGAGATGCAGAGGATTTCACACCGCAGGTAACACAGCGTCTGCAACACTCTTTCACACTCCGAAGAAGATATAAGGGTTTCAAAGATGAACCAGTTCGCACCCTCAGTGACAACTATATTGGTGGTCAATACACTTCACAATTCCTGATCCAATTCAGTGTAAGACATGCATTCACACGGATCCGAAGTGTTCAGTACTTATCTTCCTCTCACGAGTGATGACATTCTCCAATCTTGACTCGATCTCCTCCGTTCACTCACTTCACATCCAATTCACGTTCCAGCTTGCACTCCCTTATTCACCGTTGCACCCCTTTCCAATCAGATCCTCACAGCCGCTCCAAAAGATCCCAGCAAATCCAAACCACTGCCAAAGGAATCGATTTCTCCCGAGGGAGTACCACCCTCGAATGCCTTTTCCTTCTCCTTTTAACTGTTTTTCACGGCCGTGTTTCCCAATCACACATCCCCACACCAAACACCCGCACCTGGTACCGCTTAGCTAATCAGCTGCCGCTGTCATGGCAACTGACAACAAGCAAACCAGCGCGGTGTGTCAGTGAAATCATCCCGGGGGGAACACACTCCTAGCGGAAATTAGTTCCGCTGGATTTGTCACCTTGTGACATACCCCCCCACCAAACCGTTCTAGTCCCTGGAACGGTGCTCGGCCATCCAATCGCCGTACCGTATTGGAGGCTGGCCTCGATTACCCCGCTGTGATCGCCTCGGCGGTGAGGCAGGATCTACTTGGCGCGGCTCGGCGCCCAGTCCCCTTGGGACCACTGCCCAACCCAACAGCAAAGGCATCGACGGTGTTTCAACCGGGGGGGTTCTCTCTACTGGTTTCGGGTAATTGGGACACGGGCGGATCAAGTTCCGATGTAACACCCGCTCTGGGCCAGCTCTCTCTTCGGGACGAATGGCATACACAGGCTGGTCTGGGCGAGGTTGCCGCTGTACCACGTATGGTTGAGACTCCCAGCGGTCGCTCAATTTACCCTTCCCTTGGCGGCGATTGTCCCTGACCAGTACTCTTTCTCCCGGTAATAACGGTGCCTCCCGGGCTGTCCGATCATACAGCCTCTTGTTCTTGACTGCTGCTTGATTTATCCGATCTGAGACCTGTTCGTAGGCGGTGTGAAGGCGCTGATGGTGTCCTGCCACCCACTCTGTCAGGTTACCCCCGTCCTCCGCCGGGGTGGCTCCCAACAGCAAGTCGATAGGCAGTCTCATGTGTCTCCCAAACATCAGGTAGGTTGGAGCATACCCGGTGGTGTTATGCACGCTGTTGTTATATGCCTGGACAAGCATTGGGAGCTTGTCCACCCAGTGTCCCTGCTGCTCTCCTTCCAGGGTCCCCAGGAGACTCAGCAGTGTCTGGTTCAGCCGTTCGCAACCTCCGTTCCCCTGAGGGTGGTAAGGAGTGGTGTGGGTCTTCTTACACCCATACAGCTGGCACAGTTCGTGAATCACTCGAGACTCAAAGTTGGGCCCCTGATCAGCATGGAGTATTTCGGGGCACCCGAATGGCTGGATGACATACTTCCATAAAGCATTTGCGGTGGTGGTGGCAGTCTGGTCCAAAGTTGGAATGGCCCAGGCATACTTAGTAAACAAGTCAGTGACAACAAGGATGTTCTGTATCCGGTCCATCGGTCGCCCCAGTGTCAGATAGTCCATAGCCACGATATGTAGTGGGGCCTTAGCCCGAATTGGCACCAGTAGGGCCCGTACCTCCTTCCTCGCTTTGAAGAGCATGCAGCGTGGACATCCTTGCAGGTAGGTCCTCGTAGTTCCCTCCATCCCAGGCCAGTAAAAGTGCCGCCGTAACAGGGACAACGTCCTCTCCTGCCCTTGGTGTCCCAGTTTGGAATGGTAAGCCTGTAGCAGGGAATGACGTTGCCCTTCGGGGACCATCACTTGGCAGACTTCCTCGCCCAAGGTTGAGTCCTGGAGGGACCTGCACATCACCCCTTCTTTCATGAAGAGCCTCTCTTTCTGTCCCAGCAGTCCCTGCACCACCCGTGTCTGGTTCCGACGTTCCTTGCCTTCGGGCCAAGCCCCTTCACTCAGCCAAGTCCGTACCAGCCTCAGATCCTCATCCTCCTCCTGCCACATCCTCCAACGCTGGGGGTCCCATCCCCAGTTTGCAGGGGGTTCAACGGATGGTTGGCCCGGTGCCTCCACGATGCCCACCATCAATCCCTCCTCATGTCCCTCGTTCAGCGTTGATGTTTGACCCACAGATCGCGCTCCAGGAAGTCTGGACAGTACATCAGCGTTGGTGTGCTCTTTTCCCGGACGATACTGCAGTTGGTAGTCGTAGTTGGCCAACTGTGCTACCCACCTCTGCTCAACTGCCCCCAGCTTGGCGGTCTGTAGATGTACCAGGGGGTTATTGTCAGTCACGACGAGCACCTTCGCTCCCCACAGATAGTCTTTGAA
The DNA here is from genome assembly GCA_036326025.1 of Chrosomus eos. Lineage (NCBI taxonomy): Eukaryota > Metazoa > Chordata > Actinopteri > Cypriniformes > Leuciscidae > Chrosomus > Chrosomus eos. The sequence continues at coordinate 19,153,831 of CM070828.1, read as the reverse complement.
CTTCTCGCTCAGCGCCCATTTCATCGCCAGCAACTCAAGCTTAAAGGAACTGTAATTGGCGTCGTTTTTCTCAGCCGGATGTAAACTTCGGCTGGCGTATGCAATGACTCTCTCCTTGCCCTGTTGTTTCTGAGCCAGTACAGCTCCCAGACCCAGATTGCTGGCGTCGGTGTATAAGACGAAGGGTTGAGTGAAGTCAGCGTAGGCCAGAATTGGTGCTTGCAGTAACTCCTGCTTGAGTCGCTGAAACGCAGTCTCACAGGCTGAGTCCCACTGGACTGAGGGAGATCCCCGGCCCCGGGACCGTCCAGTGCCCCCTAACAGCTGGTTGATAGGCTTAGCGATGTGGGAGAAACCTTTGATGAACCGCCTGTAATACCCGACGAAGCCCAGGAATGATCTGACCTGGCGTACGGTCTTAGGCGCGGCCCACTCCTGGACAGCCGATACCTTCTCCGGGTCCACCGAAATCCCTGCAGCGCTCACTATATGGCCCAGGAATTTCACCTCCTTCCGGAAGAGCTGACACTTATCTGGCTGGAGCTTCAGCCCGTATTTTTCCAGAGAGCGAAAGACTTGTTCCAGGTGCCGAAGGTGGGACTCATAATCTGGGGAGTAGACTATCACGTCGTCCAGGTATACTAAAGTGGACTCCATCAGCTGGCCGCCCAAGCAACGCTGCATCAACCGTTGGAAAGTGGCTGGGGCATTGCACAGGCCGAACGGCATCCGGTCCCACTCATAGAGCCCAAAGGGGGTAGTGAACGCGGTCTTCTCCCTGTCCCGCTCATCCACCTCCACCTGCCAATACCCACTGGCCAGATCAAGAGTGGAATACCAGGCCGCTTGGGTCAAGCTCGTGAGGGAGTCCTCTACTCGGGGTAACGGAAAAGCATCTCTTTAAGGTCACCACATTTAATTTCCGGTAGTCCACGCAGAACCTCCATGAGCCGGTCTTTTTCCGTACTAGGACAATAGGTGCAGCCCAGGGACTACTGCTCTCACGGATGATTCCCTTGTCCAGCATTCCCCGAAGGAGGGTGCGGACCTCAGAGTACAGGGTCGGGGGTACAGGCCGGTAGCGCTCGCTACTGGGTGCAGCTTCTCCAGTTGGGATCTGGTGTTTGACTGCGTTGGTACGGCCGTAGTCCTCGTCATGAGTGGAAAACAAGTGCTGCCATTTCAACAAGAAGCCTTGAAGCGATTTCGTCTGACCTCCTGTCAGACCTTCCCCCACAGCGACTCTCCCTTGAGGTAGGCTGGGACTCCCTCCCCGGTTCCCTTCACATGCTGGTCTGTCTGTGCCAGGGCCACTTCTACTACTGTCGGACTCACCCGATGGAATCTGATTTCCCCTGGTTCTCGGACTTGCTGTGCCTTTACCGAGGTAACTCGGGCTAAGTGCTGATGGTGATATAAGTGGACAGCGAAGGAGTTCGTGTTTCTGACTTTTACACAGACCCGGCCCCTCTGTGCAGATGCCAATCCTCGCGCAACCTCTACCTTGGAACAATCCGGATGGGGTTCCACCAAAACCCATTCCTCTGGGCGATAGAGTCGGGAAGGCAGCCTGGCCCAGACTACGGCCTCACTCTGAGCTGGAATCTCCAGAGCATACCGACAAGCTACTCTCCCGGTGCCCTCGCGGTTCCCCTGTGACTCCACCAGGCAGACTCGACGACAATCAGCTCTCACACGACTCCATTCTCGGCCCTCCGACGTCGATGCTGCTCGACTGGGTCCATTCCGGAATATTTCCTCCCAACACTCTGAGACGACATTCATGCCCAGCAGTGCGCGGTGGGACCCCAGGCACGCATCCCGTACAATCACCACTCCTTTCTGAGGCACAACCATCCCATGTATCTCCAGGTCAGTTACCAGATATCCCACGTACGGGATGTCAAGGCCATTGGCTCCCCGCAAGGTGAGCCATGGGGCTTCTGTCATGGGCCGGCCCTGGGCGCCAAACAACTCCCGAGACAAACTTTCTGAGAAGAGAGTGACTTGCGACCCGGTGTCCAGGAGGCATTGTACCTTCTGGCCATTTACCTGAACCATCACCACGGGGCAACGCCCCACCAAGCTCTCCTGGGAAGTCCTAGACGAACATGGGTCCAATGAAGGGGTCCCGACCACTTGACCCACAGTGGCCGGTGACTCTAAAAACCCCCCTGGGAGGCACGGCGAGAGTGGCACTGGCGAAGGTAGTGTCCTGGCTCCCCGCAACCGTTGCAGATGGGACGCCCTTGCTCATCCCACTGGAATCGAGTCCCGGCTGGCCGGAGTGAACGGTGTGCTGGAGGTCGATTCCCCTCTGAATAGGCTCGCTCCCTCGGCAAAGACAAGGAATGTAGGTGTTCTCGACGAAGTTCTTCCATAAAGGATTTGGTCAGTGAGGACATTTGCTCACGCACATCCCTCTTTAGTTCTTCACGGAAGGCCTGCTTCCAATCAGACATGACAGGGGACGGAGGTCTACTACCAGCATTCGTGGCCATGCAGTGGGGAGGAACTACACTCTCAGCATGATCTTGCTCCAGTGCTAAGGCTTCTCTCCGTAGATCCTCGAAGGTGAGGTCTGGCTCTCGTCGGAACTGTATCCGTAAACTTTGGCGCACGGGACCCTCCAGCAATCCCAGCAAGAACTGGTCCCTCAGCAGAACTTCCTCACCTCCCAGGCCATGTTCCTGTCTCTTCTTCAACCGGGAGAACTGCTCCCTAAGCTGCAGCGCAAATGCCCGGATAGTTTGTCGCGGTCCCTGCTTACAATTGAAGAACTGTGTTCGCAGCACAGCAACCGGGGTGGTGTCTCCATATTGCTCCGTAAGGAAATCAAAGATGGCCCGGACCGTGGTTCTCGTTGCTTCCGATGCTGCTTGCACTTCTCTTCTCGCTTCGCCCTCTAGTGAATTTAAAACAAACTGCACTCCTTGGGGGGCACTTAAACCTTGGAGTCCTACCAGGTACTCAACCTGGGCCTTCCATGCCGACAAACTCATTTCCGATCCTGGGCCTCCATACTTCTGAGCCCATGGGGCTCCCATAAAGATCGGCATGACCGGTTGCCGCACCATAGGTGCCTCTTCGTCCGCCATCTTGGTCTCTGGCCGCTCAACTCAAGGTGGGACCCTGCCGACTTATGCCAAATCTGTCACAGGTCGGGGGGGCCAAGCCAGACTGCACCCACCCCTTGAACCCAGGACCACCTCGAGGAGCGTACCAGAGACCAAACAGACAAGGAGAATTTCTAAAAAGTAACAATCTTTATTGAGTAAAAGCAAAGGTTAAAAAGTCTTAATACGGGCTTCGTCTCTCTTTCCAGGGAGGAGGGGACCGAGGGGTTCACCGCAGAGGCCCGGGTTTCTGGCAGCCACAGAGGAGGGGGGAGTCGAACGCCCGTCTGGCGTGCAGGTACGTAATGCAGTAAGGAGGCTCTCTTCAACGTGATACAGGCGGACGACGATTCGGGCAGGCCAGAGCCGGGACCACGGACCAGAAGGGGGCTCTCTCCACAGGACAAGTGGGTAGCAGGTAAGTAGTAGAGTAGGCAAGTTTCCTCAGTGACGTTACTGCGCAGCAGGTGAAGGGTCTTCCGGGTGCCTCTCCGCCCTTGACGGCTCCGGCCAGAGACAAGGGTATCCTCTAGTTTGAGACAGAAACAAGTTGGCAGGTTCAATGCTATTTCGACGAAATAGGGACTTACGGCTGGACGATGGTTCAGGCAGGCCAGAGCCAGGACCACGGGCCAGAAGGGAACTCTCTCCACAGGACAGGTGGGTAACAGGTAAGTAGTAGAGTGGACAAGTCTCCTCCGTGTAGGGTGCTCTCCCCCGTGGCGCCGCTGGGCAGCAGGTATGAGGTCCTCCGGGTGCCTTCCCGCCCGTAACAGTTCCAGCCAAGGCAAGGGTACCCTCTAATCCCAGACAAAGACAATTTGCAGGTTCAATTCACTTCAATGAAGTAAAGACTTACGGCTGGAGCGGGTGGTTCTGAATGAGCAGCGTTGCTGCTGGGGTGTGTCTCTCCTCTGAACAGGCAGCACACAAGAAGGCCGAGGCAGGCAAACGGCTGGACTGGGTCGCTCCACACGGGCACTAAGACTGGGGTGTGTCTCTCCTCCGACAGGCGACACCCAAGAAGGCAGTGGTAGAAGTATGGCTGGGCTGGGTGGTTCCCACGGCAACACTGAGGCTGGGGTGTGTCTCTCCTCCGAACAGGCAGCACTCAAGACGGCGGTAGCAGAGGAACGTTCTATTTAGATAGACAGGACAGGTTAAACAAGACCATCACACTCCTCTCTCGTATCACGGGACCTGGTGGCCGAAGTGGAACATACACAGTCAGCCTGAGGGCTTCGTTCTGCGAACACTGGGGAGAATGTGAACTGGAGGATACTGGCGGTTAATAAACATGTACACCCACACACTGCAGCTTCACATCAAATCCAACACTGTGTAGCACTTCAATTCAGGCACCGCAATCCACTCTCAAGTATTTGTGCAATAAGGCCAGCACTCACCCAGCGTTCAATCCCTCCACTGTTGCGCTGAATCGACACTCAGAAGCTGATGAGATGCAGAGGATTTCACACCGCAGGTAACACAGCGTCTGCAACACTCTTTCACACTCCGAAGAAGATATAAGGGTTTCAAAGATGAACCAGTTCGCACCCTCAGTGACAACTATATTGGTGGTCAATACACTTCACAATTCCTGATCCAATTCAGTGTAAGACATGCATTCACACGGATCCGAAGTGTTCAGTACTTATCTTCCTCTCACGAGTGATGACATTCTCCAATCTTGACTCGATCTCCTCCGTTCACTCACTTCACATCCAATTCACGTTCCAGCTTGCACTCCCTTATTCACCGTTGCACCCCTTTCCAATCAGATCCTCACAGCCGCTCCAAAAGATCCCAGCAAATCCAAACCACTGCCAAAGGAATCGATTTCTCCCGAGGGAGTACCACCCTCGAATGCCTTTTCCTTCTCCTTTTAACTGTTTTTCACGGCCGTGTTTCCCAATCACACATCCCCACACCAAACACCCGCACCTGGTACCGCTTAGCTAATCAGCTGCCGCTGTCATGGCAACTGACAACAAGCAAACCAGCGCGGTGTGTCAGTGAAATCGTCCCGGGGGGAACACACTCCTAGTGGAAATTAGTTCCGCTGGATTTGTCACCTTGTGACACTGAGGCTGGCCTGGGTTGCTGCTGAGCCGCGGACCACGATAGCTCTCACATTAAGAGTGTCCGTTTTTGATGTACATGATGTTATAAACTGATCGGTCTGCGCAGTGCTGCTTTAAGTCGAACAAACCTAAAAGGTTTAAATCCTTTGTAAAAGCTTTATGAGGTATAAATAGTGCAAATGTAATAGTTTCCAAATGTAATCACATGCATCTCTGATGATTAGGGTACAACAGGGCTAAAGGCACACTGGGTTAAAGGGTGCATTTAACTTTGTTCCCTTTTAAACCACTAGATGGCATGAAAATTCAGCTCAGCACTTTTCCTAACAACTTCTTTTGATGATGCACATGAAATATGTCTGATCCTTGACAGCAAAGCAAAGATGATTCTCTGCTAATTTGATCGAATATTTAATGTTTTTAAAATATTGTAGATTTATGTATCAAATGAGAATTTATAAAATGATTGACCATATTTTGAGACAAAGGCCTTGTTAATGATTTTCAGTTTTGTTCACGGTAATTAAAGCAACAGTTTTTCAATAATGGAAGAATATGTAAAAGCAGGGCCTAAAACAAACTTTTTGCTACACCTGCCAATGGCCAGGGACTTGCAATCACTGCAAATGTACCTGAAAAAAATATTTATTTTACCAGCCATGACACAAAAACAGACAGTTCTACCAGAAAGACTCGGGAGAATAAAACTGTAACAAATAACCATTTATTAACAGCCCAGCAAGCAATATTATGATAAGTTCTAGGCCCTGTCCGTAGCTCACAATCTGAGAGTACCAGTGGCGTAACTTTGTTTTAAAAAGTGGGTGGGACATGTGTGTATAAATGAATGAATCACGTGACACGTGAATAAAAACATAGATCCGACTTTACAACATGTGTCCTTTAATGGTCCAGTGGTAGAACTTTTGCAGAGCATGTCAGATGTCCAGGGTTCTAATATGCACTCATATAGTTTTTTTTTTCTCATCAAAACTGAATATGTTCATCAGTGGTTGTATTATATCAAGCAGGGAGACGTTTGTGTGCATTTTTGTTTTGTGATTTCAACGGAACAGAGCATATGAGCGGAGTGGAGCAGTGAGAATCTCAGCTCCTCGCTCACGGAACTGTTCACCCCTCCGCTCCGCCGCTCAGAGCCACATCAGGCCCATTATCGCTCAGCGCTCAACACAGTTTTCTTCGCGCTCCACTCAAATCGCCCAAAAAAGGAAACAAATCTACATGTACTTCACTTTTAGCTTAGACCAATTTACCTAATAATATGAATAAAAATTATATAAACAAAAATACATAAAAGTTTTAAAAGTAAATTAACTATTAGGCCAGAATTTTGATAACTGATTTTTTGCGCAACGTGCACGATTACAATTTAAATTGGCTTATAGCCTATCCATTACACACAAACTGCTGTACAATTAAACGAATAAATGGGCCTAATAATATAAATGAATATAAAATATATATATAAGTATATAAACAAAAATGTAAAAAAATATAGGCCTATCCTACATAAACATTTTAAAAGTAAATTAACTATTAGGCCAACATTTTGATAACTAAACTTTTGCATAGCGTGCACATTAAAATAAAAATATGCTTATATCAATTGTACAAAAAAATGCTGTAAAATTAAACGAATCAATGGGCCTAATTATATAAATAAAAATATACAGGCTATAGGCCTACTATAGGCTACATCAACATTTAAAAGTATATTCGTATAACTGAACTTTTGCGCAGAGTGCACATGGATTACAATTTAAATGGCGTATGTTGTCAAACTTTAAAAAAAAAGAAAAGAAAGAAAGAAAATGAATTGCTTTCCTTATCTACAATTCTTTTGAGTTCACCTTCAAGAACACAAGTTTGGACAATCTGAGGCTTCAGACTCATGCGGTGGTTGCGGAGAAAACCCTCTCTGCCCTCGCAGACCCGCTTGGGATGCTGAACACAATGCGAGCTTCTTTAGCCAGGCGGGGAAAAGACGTGGAGTCAGACTCTTGATGTGAGCGGAGCGAAATTGGAGCGGGAAATAGGGCGACACTCCGTCCTTTTAAAAATGCTGCTCTGCGCTCTGTCCAAGATCCGCCCGCTCGCGCTCCCCACTCGCTCCCGCTCCACTCAGCTCACATGCTCTGCACGAACAAACTAATAACGAACAAATAGTTTCCGAAACGGATTGAAGCGCGCATGCATGACTGTGCATGAGCCACGAGATACACTGTAACCGCGCCACCGATCGCAGGCGGCAAGGAGCACTTTGATCACTTGATTTAAAAAAACACGTATTTCAAGGCTAGATCGCATCTTTTATTTCACAAACGAACGAAATGAATGGTCTGCCAGTTGGAGATGTTTTATTTATTTCTACTGGTAGCTATCCGTGCTGCGAGAGCTTTTAAAAAGTGGTGGGGACAATATCGACCCTGGCAAAAAGTGGTGGGGACATGTCCCACCCGCAAATTACGCCCCTGGAGAGTACAGACTACAGTACAGGGACGCAGCCTGTGAGGTACGGGAAGGGACCATCCTGGTGGGGGTGGTGGGTTGGGGGTGAGGGGATGGAGGGGAAGGAACTATCTCGGTGGTGCTGGGGAGGATGGAGCTAAATGGAAGCGTCAGCATCTGCGAACTCAGACATGTGTAAGTGCAGAGCTTTTATACCACACGATTGGATAGATGAGAAGGTAATAAATGACATAAAAATTTAGTCTTCCCGGCAGAACTTATGCTAGAGCTTCATTTCCCAATCAGTTGGTCACGTTCAACGTTGTCGACGTGTCGACAGATTGGGATCACGCCAGGGAGCCAGCCATCTTCGAGTACTATTGAAATGAGCCCATGGAATTTAACATTTTTTGCAATACACAATTTGCCCCCGCGGCGCGGGTATAAATACGGAAGTGGATGCATGCACTAGTTGCCTTTTCGCTTCGGAGACGATCGTTTGATGTCTCTGAAGAGTGCTGTTGTTTACAACAAGCGAGTGTGTCTGTGTTCTGGAAGACTCTCCCAGTGCTGGTGGTTTCTACAGCACGAGTGCAGCGGTGATCGCGAGCTTTGAGCTCTCAACTGCTGTTTTAACAGCAACAAATTTTGTTGACGGCTGGTTAGAGGTCGGAGCTTCACTATTTCAGTTCACTGTTCAGTGTTGCCGGGGTCATTCCCCTGTGTGCTCCGGCACTGGTGATGGGTCCTATTTCCTGAAAGAGCAACACGGGTGCGTTTGCGTCTTTTTCAAGATGTCATTCCACCCGTGCGTTTCTGGTCGTTCCCTGTTCCTCTCTGATGGTCACAATTGTTGCATCACGTGTTTGGGCTTACAGCACGCTGAAGCAGCTTTTGTGGACGGTTCATGTTCCTATTGCGGGAATATGACTGTCGTGGTGTTGAGATCGAGACTCACCTTCGTCTGCGAAGCTGGAGTCCCCATTACCATGCCCCACCCCCAGGTGCCGTGTGGGATGGGTGATCGGGCCTGCATGGGCCTGGATTAAATTTGAGGTCTGTACAAATATGACATAGCCTACAAAAATACATAAGCTAGGCCCATATGGATACACACAATTAATCATTAAAGATTGCAGTCTCGGATCAAACACACACACATGATCGTATTCCTATATGGCAGTGATTCTGCTGTGTCTATTACATTTTTTGAAGTTCACACCGGAATATATTAATCAGCTTTCACGCAGCCACTAACCCAGAGGGAGCAGCGGGCAGCGGGATCTTACATATAAGTGTTGTACACCATTAGATCCTGTTAAGTGTTTTTTTTTTTTTTTTTGTGGATACTCACAATAAAAACAAAGTGTTGTGCTTTTCGTCAAATAAAGAAAAATGAACATGATTCGCGTTTTTGCCATCTCTCTGTCAGTGAGGTCCATTCTGAAACGCGTCCGAAAAATCAACTGTAGCTCTGTCAATACATGTCACAGAGATACGAGAGATTTCTCTTTATGAAGCTGAAATTTTCTTCTTTTAAATGAAGTAATTTATCATTATCTTTAATTAGCTGAGGCCGCCACGCCCCCAGCGCTTTTCACATGGTAAATAGGTGATCTATGCATCGCACACGCGGCACTCCCCAGATTAATGCCATAACAACACAAAGTTTCTTCAGATTCACTGATAGTTCATCGCGTTTTGAGGATGGCAGCACGCTCCTCCTTCAGAGGATTATGGACAGCGGGAAGAATTCACCTTTTCCTCAGAGGAATTTGAAACTCGGACGACGAACGGCTGCATTTTGAAGAACGAATTGACCCCGCTGAGGATACAAGCTCGGAGTAAGCTGTTTAGTGTTTGTAATTCCTTTTCTGATCATAGAGCTCAAATGAATTTTCAGACTATATTTTGCCTAGTTTTGACATAGGAAATATTACCTCAAAATATCTCTAACATTCGTGTAGGCCGTGTAAACTTTTTAAATAACTGCTTAGGTTATAATGATTTAGTGAAATATATCGATCCGCAAGTTTTGTGTGAGTACTTCAGTGGTCTAGCGGCAAATCTTTCGCCAAGCGTGTCAGACTCAGAGGTTACGGGTTCTAATCCGCCCCTGGTATAGTTTTTTTTCTCTCATCAAAACCGAATATGTTCATCAGTGGTTACAGTCTATATCAAGCACACACGTATATAGGACACACGTTTGTGTGCATTTTATTTTGTGATTTCACCGGAATGAATAGTGTCCGCAACGGTGATAGATTGAAGAGCGCGTCTGAGTGAAGACTGCGTGCGCGCCGCCACAAGAGAACACTGTATCCATGACACTGATAGCAGCGGACACGAGCGCTCAGCTTGAGTTCAAAAACAAAACATTTTAGCGCTTGATCTCTTATTTAAGAGCGGACTAAATGAATGCTCTGCTAGTTAACTGGAGATGTTTTATTTGTATTAGGTACAGCCGTTCATTGAGTGTATCAGTAAATGCGTGCGGTCTATATGGGCCATAAACAGATACTCGCAGTGACGCGGTCTACCCATCAATAGATGTTTTCTCTGTCCAACAACAGATTCATTGTGCATCTTAATTGTCCATCAGTTTACTTTGGATAATGTGCTAACATTTTTTTTGTTTTTTAGGAATGTGGTTGCAGTGCTCAGTGCGATCGAGAATCATACCGAATAAGTGCATAGATGTAATATGTGACCGAACACGGAAACCAGGGACACAAGTCGGCAGCACAACTTGCGAGGAAAATGAGAAAGAAGCGTTTTTTTCCAAAATTTGTGATTTCCGCTTTTTTGCAGAATCTGTTAGTTGAGATCATGAAGAAGCCTCTCCATGTTTGAGATAACAGTATTGGTATATTTAAAAGCGTACATTTTGAGGTTGAAATTGGCTTGTTTTTCTGGGATTCTAGCATGCAGTAGGGGCGTGTCATTGTCTGTTTGTATTTCCATACTGAATAGCCGCCGGCGCTTTTGCCCCCGCCCCCCAACAGCGTGGCTACTTATTATGCAGCGCTCTAGCCGGCTTTATCTGATATCAACATTCAATGAAGATGGACGCCGCAAAGATTGTTGCAGACGAGCTGAACCGTGGCCGTTGATGTTTTGAAGTACTTCTTCGACAAGCCGGATGCTTATGAACACGCGTTCACTGATTCTGAAGACGATCTGAGCGACGATGAAAGTGGCATGATACGACTGAATAATATCCCTAATCTACAACTGAGTGAAGATGAAGACGAGGAAGAATGTATCGGACTGGCGTCAGACGAGTTGGACCGTAAGATATCAGAGGCTATATCGATAGTAACATTTGATGGGGATATAGATAGAGAAATGGGGAAAATCCGTAACTTTGACTGTAAATGTTACACGAGGAGAAAAGAAAACTCTCTGCATGGGAGACAGTCTTGTAGCCAGAAGCTTTCTCCAGACATTATGTACAACATACGGCTGGATTCTTTAGCTGCAGAAAAAGAGTGGCAGGACATGCGAATTATTGGACATTTAGAGGCAAACAGACGCACAGTGCAAACTTCGGAGATGGTTACATCCACAAAGAAGACCCCGACAAAGAGAAAGTGTGCCCGAACGACTTATTTCATTGGAGGCAACGAGATCTGCAAGAATACTTTTCTGTTTCTTATGGGGTGAGTTTCCATAAACAAAGTTTGTCGTTTTTTGTTCATTCTAAGATCACGTACACGTTCTCATGTTTAGCTCAGCTCAGGACTGTCGTTTTAATTGTAACGTTAGCATCATATCACTTGCCAAAACCCCCATTAATATAATGAACTTTAAGATGGTAATGTGAACTTCTGCTATTAATTTGAATAATGCTTCAATTGCTTGAATTGACTGGTGTTAATGACTTAACTTAGCCCATGTAAACCTGCCTGTTAGCATTCTTGAATTGATTGTGATGCTAATAATTTTAGCCAGTGGTGGAGGAAGTACTACTTAATATTCTTACCAAGGATTTACTAATGTAATTGTAAATGTATCAGATTAAATTCCTACTTAAATAAAAGTATAAAGTATACGTAGCCGTAAACTGTGCATTATAAATCAAAAGTAAAAGTATTTATGAAAAGTTTAATGTACAGGATATTTTTAATAATTTGACTCGAACCAGGTCTAACCACTAACTGAGGTCTAAACCAGGAAGTACAGATACAAACTCTAAAGTAAAAAGTATTCATCATAAAATTTACTTCAGTAAAGTAAAAGTACCTATAATTTGTACAATACATTTTGATATAGGTGACAAGATGCCTGTTAGCAAGACCATGATGTTAAACTTTTTTTTTCTTTTTCCCCCCTTTTTTTCAGCATTGGCAAAGACACCCTGGCTGATATAGTCAAACACTATGAGGAGAATGGGGCAAGACCACGTTTGAGGAAGAAGCACTCACTGCCACGTCCACCAGCCAGGTTCATCAGCCCTGAGGATATCAACAGAGTTGTGGACTTCATAAAAAACTATGCAGAAGACAATGCCATCATGCTGCCTGGCCGACAGCCTGGGCATAAGGATTGGCATGTGAAGTTGCTGCCAACTCATGTGTCCAAGGCGTCAGTGTGGTGTCTCTACGTGAAGTCTGCTAAGGAGCTTGGTATGTGTAAACATTGATTTAGAATTGAGTGCTTATAAAGTGAAATAATGCAGAGCACTATTAGCAATTACAATACAATTAACCATAAGCAATATCTGTTTTTCACGTGAGCGTGCAGTTTGTAAAACCAGCTTCAAAGCACTGTGGAACCGACTTCTCCCACACATCAAAAGTTGCCGGCCGCGCACAGATCTCTGCTGGCAGTGCCAAAGCAATAATGAGCAGCTGATACGAAGTGCAAACCTCCCAGATGATAGAAAGTCTGAAGCAGTAAAGAAGCAACAAGATCATCTTTCCCTTGTGCAGAAAGAGAGGGCTGTGTACAACGACATGACTGCTGCCTGCAGAAAGACTTGCTCTGGCTCTGACCTGTCTTTTGGACCATCCCTACCAGCAAACAAGAAGATTAGGATGCATTACAGTTTTGATTTTGCTCAACAGGTAATATTTCACACACATTTACTTCACTTTACTTTATTGATGTCCCTTAAAGGGTGATTTGGTGCATGAGAATAAATAGAGCAAATGCAGAATAGCATCAATATAGTAAGTTTTATCTTTATTAGACAGTTATGAATAGATGCAAATTTAATTTAATCTAATCCAAGTTCCCTCTCTCCCTCTGTCTCCTACAGTTACACTTTCCCTCAAACCCTCTCCAGCCAGGACCAATGTACTTCCTGACCCCACGGAAATGTGGCCTATTTGGTGTTTCATGTGAAGGGCTGCAGAAACAGGTGAATTACCTGATTGATGAAGGCATGTCATCTACTAAGGGAAGCAATGAAGTCATCAGCTACATGCATAATTTCTTCGGCAACTTTGGAGTTGGAGAAACAGAGGTGGATCTTCATTGTGACAACTGCAGTGGGCAGAACAAGAACAACTTCATGCTCTGGTACCTTGCCTGGCGGGTTGGACACAAGCTTCACGATAAAATTGAAATCCACTTCCTTATTGCTGGCCACACCAAGTTTTCCCCTGACTGTGGCTTTGGACTCATCAAGCAAGCCTACATGAAGACAAGAGTCAACACTTTGGCAGACATCGCTGAAGTACTTTAACTTTACTTTGCTTTAATGACTTCAGTGCTGTTTTCTGTTCTGCTTCAATGAAACATTTAACTGAAGATCTTTTTTTTTCTTCCTCTCTTCTCTTTTTTGTCATCAGGTTGTGGAAAACAGCTCTCCTGTGAGTCACCTCAATATCCCACAGCTTGTTGGAACGGCAGAGGGCAAAGTTTTAGTCCAGACCTTTGACTGGCAGCAGCATCTGACTCGCCACTTCCGTAGACTCCCACAGATCAAGAGTTATCAGCACTTCAGGTAATTGAAACTTTCACATTGTTTACATACAATATAACATAGCAACAACATACACATGACAGTTTTTATAAGAAAATACTTTGCCATGTTTAAAATGTCTTATGTGCTTTTTCTGTCACAGCTTTGACGCCAAGAGACCAGGTGTGGTGCTTGCAAAAAGTCACCGTGATGCACAACCTGTCGAATATCAGCTACTGCGTGACGGAGCAGATTTGCCCCCTATCGACGGTCTTCCTGTCCTGGCCCCACCTGGACTGAAAATTGACAGGCAGACCTATCTATATGAAAAAATCAGGTCATTCTGTGCTGACGAGGCAAGAGACATCACATGCCCAGCGCCAAGGATCACAACACAGAAGAGTCCACAGAAGAGGATGCGAATGTAATTTTATTGGACTGTGTCACAAATACCTTTTTTCTTGTTTACAACACCTTCAATGTCACTTTATCAACCAACCACCTGAATTTAGTTTTACATTCTTGAATGAAAAGCACTCTAAACAATGTTTGATTGATTTGATTATGGAAAATAAAAAAAGAATATATCAATCAACCAGTTTATTGCTTATTTTTTATCATTAGCAAAAGTTTGTGTTTCATGTTGCATGAGTACACCGAAGAAAATTCCTAGTCTGTAAAACCTTTCATTGACAATGGCAATAAAATCTATTCTGATTCATACTCTGATACTGTATATATATATATATATATATATACACACACACACACACACACACACACACACACACACACACACACACACACACACACACACACACACACACACACACACACACACACACACACACACACACAGGGACGGACTGGGACTAAAAAAACGGCCCTGGACTTTGACTAGGCCCGGCCCAAAGCAATCGGCGCGCAGAAACTCGACAACAATAACGCCTGCCATGAGTGTCACAAGACTTTATCTGTGGCTCATGATACTATACCATTCAAATTACCAAATTATAGCTAACAACATATTCTACAATCTATTTCATGCTGTCTTAAAATGAATTTATTACTTAATAATCTTAATTAATGTATGAAGTAATTAATCTTACCTACTGCACAAATAATAATATGTATAATATGTATAATAATGAAATGTAACTTCTGTATTCAAAATCTTCAATGTTTGTAAGCATTAACTGTAACGTTATCAACATTTTTAAAAGTAAAAGCACAACATATTTTTTAACATTCTCTAGAGTTTATCTTATTTTTATTCAGTGTACATAAGAGTTGCCTGTTTGCAAACTTTTTTTCCTTTCTTTGATGGCACATTTTCCTGACCTTTTTGCTCCCCCCCCCCCCTTGTGCTTTTTGTGCCGTGTGCTTTACAGCTTTACATGGGGTATGGCTTATCTAAATGAGATGTAAATGAGCCCTATTGTCACTCCCAGCTGCAGAGAGAGGTGAGAACTGCAGATCTTTAGAGGCGGTTTTCTCCGCTTTTAGTTTTTCTGAGTGCCTACCTTCAAATGGCCACAACTTCTCAAAATATTATCAGATTTCCATGTGTTACACATCGTTGGAAAGCTTGGAGACTACACTTTCAGAATCTGTGAATAACTCAAAATGCCCCAGAACCGACTTGTGTCCCTAGTTTCCGTAACTGGTCACATTTTTTACAGATGCAATGTAGCCTAATTGAGTTTACATCGTCACCATCAGCCTTTAGAAATCATTCTGATATAATTTTTTTAAAATCAATGTTGGAAACAGTTGTGCTGCTTAATTTTTTTTAGCCTGTGATAGATTTTTTAGGATTCTTTGAAAGCATTTCTTTTCATAAAAAATAACAAGTTTGGTCTTTTTATGTTTGCTTTTTTGAAAGGATGTGTTAAGTGATATGAATGATTTTAAGTCTTTATGTTCTTAGGAAAGATTTCTATTTTGAATAAATGCTGTTCTTTTTAACTTTTTATTCATCAGTGAATCATTCTTAGTTCAGGCTGCCTCACAACACCTTGGGCCATTAGCCATTGGGGGAGTGTCTTTAGTCTTCCCAGGTGTAAATCACATTAATATTCATGGCCATTCACACTACCCCGCATACAACACTGCTGACCCAAAAACTGATGTAAGAAATTTAAATCGTTACATTGATGTTTTTGGAAGAGTGGTCAGAATGATTTTCACTTCATTTTGAAGTAAAAATTCTAGCCTACAATAATAGTAACTCAAAAGTATTGTGGACAACTATTCAATATGTGTTAAATGGCCTTATTGCAGTGACATTTTTTTTCCCCAAAACGTACTAACCACGCATATTATTTTTTTTCTATAAAATGCAAACATGTACATCCATTTTGCTCACATATTATTGTAGCAGAGTTTGTGCTGAATACAGCAAATTTATATGTTGGCAAATGGTATGTTTTAAGTAGCTGAAATAAGCACAAATGTCAGGGCATGTCAAAACATCTCAAGAACCCCAAAAACACCTCAGACCCCAGAGGGTTAACAGATGAGCCGTTGCACCACACACACATAAAGAAGCAAGAAGAAGCACACAGTTAAACTTTCTGAGTCATAAAGAACTTGAATATTTAAGAGGGGCTTAAGAAGAAGATTTGGCAAAGCTTGCTAAAAGATTTACAATGTAAGCAATGTGACTGTAGTGTGTATAGTAAATGTTCTGACTTATTTTTTCAAGTAATTAGGGCACGAGCACCCGTGCGAGGATTATAACTGTTAGGATTATTATTTTTATTTTTTTATTTTTAGGGCCCGAGCACTAAGGTGCGAGGTCCCTCTTGAAACTGTTAAGATTATTAGGGCCCGAGCACTAAGGTGCGAGGTCCCTCTTGAAACTGTTAAGATTATTATTATTATTTTTTTTTTCTTTTTTTTTTTTTTCTGCAAAGTAAGCCCCATTTTCGAGGCCGCAACATGCTCGAAAAGTCACCAAATTTTGCACACATGTCAGGACTGGTGAAAAATTTTGTATTTTGTGGGTTTCGCGGATGGGCGTGGAAAAATGGCTCGCTAGCGTCACCTAGAAAATTGAAAAAAATTAGCCCCTCGTCCATGTTTGACCTACATGCACGAAATTTGGTAGTGACGTGTATCATATCAAGACGCACAAAAAAGCCTCAAGAACCCATACCCTAAACTTGACAGGAAGTCCGCCATTTTGAATTTGGCGGCCATTTTGGGACGATTTACACACTCCGTACTTTAACGAACTCCTCCTAGGGATTTAGTCCGATCGACTTGAAATTTCTGCTGTGCCTTCTAAAGGCATTGACGATGAAAAGTTGTGCTATCTGCGCGTTTTCATCAATGGGCGTGTCCGTGGCATCGATGATTCGCCATGAAACCGGAAGTTGGAGTAACTTTGCTGTACATGCTCAGATCTGCACCAAATTTTGCACTCTTGACAAGAGTCCCGCCCTGAACACATGTACATGCCGACATTCACCCCCAGTCGTAGCGCCACCTGCTGGCAACAGGAAGTGACCTTTAACGAAGCAGCCCCCGCCGCACGTTTGACCTACATGTACGAAATTTCTGTGGCACATCTACCATGTCCGGACGCACAGAAAAGCCTCTTGGAGCAATGCCCTAAACCCAACAGGAAGTCGGCCATTTTAAATTTTACGTCAAATTTTGGCTGATTTACACACTCCGTACTTTAACAAACTCCTCCTAGGGATTTAGTCCGATCGACTTGAAATTTCTGCTGTGCCTTCTAAAGGCATTGACGATGAAAAGTTGTGCTATCTGCGAGTTTTCGTCAATCGGTGTGTCCGTGGCATGGCATCAAAGATCAACTCATCGCCATGACACAGGAAGTGGTTGTAACTTCAGTGTACATGCTCACAGCTGCACCAAACTTTACATGTAGGATAAGAGTCCCGCCATGAACTCATGTACATGCCCACATTCACCCACAGTCATAGCGCCACCTGCTGGCAACAGGAAGTGACGTATAACACCTTCATGCAGTGTCTGAAAAGCGTAGTAAATTCACAGCCGCACTGGCAGAGCTCCAGAATATGCAACAGAATATGTGGGCGCATCACTCCCCGACGCACTACATGTGAGAGGGCCCGCCCATCGCTGCTTGCAGCTTTAATTATTATTATTTTTTCTTCTTTTTTTTCTTTTCTTTTTTTCTGCAAAGTAAGCCCCATTTTCGAGGCCGCAACATGCTCGAAAAGTCACCAAATTTTGCACAGCTGTCAGGACTGGTGAAAGATTTTGTATTTTGTGGGTTTCGCGGATGGGCGTGGCAAAATGGCTCGCTAGCGCCACCTAGAAAATTGAAAAAAATTAGCCCCTCGTCCATGTTCGACCTACATGCACGAAATTTGGTGGGGACGTGTATCATATCAAGACGCACAAAACAGCCTCAAGAACCCATACCCTAAACTTGACAGGAAGTCCCCCATTTTGAATTTGGCGGCCATTTTGGGACGATTTACACACTCCGTTCTTTGACGAACTCCTCCTAGGGATTTAGTCGAATCGACTTCAAATTTCTGCTGTGCCTTCTAAAGGCATTGACGATGAAAAGTTGTGCTATCTGCGCGTTTTCGTCAATGGGCGTGTCCGTGGCATCGATGATTCGCCATGAAAGAGGAAGTTGGAGTAACTTTGCTGTACATGCTCAGATCTGCACCAAATTTTGCACGCTTGACAAGAGTCCCGCCATGAACACATGTACATGCCGACATTCACCCCCAGTCATAGCGCCACCTGCTGGCAACAGGAAGTGACCTTTAACGCAGCAGCCCCCGCCGCACGTTTGACCTACATGTACGACATTTCTGTGGCACATCAACCATGTCCAGTCGCACAGAAAAGCCTCTTGGAGCGATGCCCTAAATCCAACGGGAAGTCGGCCATTTTTAATTTTTGACAAATTTTGGCTGATTTACACACTCCGTACTTCAACGAACTCCTCCTAGGGATTTAGTCCGATCGACTTGAAATTTCTGCTGTGCCTTCTAAAGACATTGACGATGAAAAGTTGTGCTATTTGCGAGTTTTCGTCAATCGGTGTGTCCGTGGCATGGCATCAAAGATCAACTCATCGCCATGACACAGGAAGTGGTTGTAACTTCAGTGTACATGCTCACAGCTGCACCAAACTGTACATGTAGGATAAGAGTCCCGCCCTGAACTCATGTACATGCCTACATTCACCCACAGTCATAGCGCCACCTGCTGGCAACAGGAAGTGACGTATAACACCTTCATGCAGTCTTTTGAAAAGCGTAGCAAATTCACAGCCGCACTGGCAGAGCTCCAGAATATGCAACAGAATATGCGGCCGAATCACTCCCCGACGCGCTACATGTGCGAGGGCCCGCCCATCGCTGCTTGCAGCTTTAATTTAATTTAAGCTTGCTATTTAAAGATACATTTGAAAGTTAATTGAACATTCTATATTTTAAATTTAAAGTGTTTTGTAAATAATAAGAGAAAGTTATTTGCCATTTGATATCAAAGTCTTCTAAGTGTTTTGAAGGGTACACTCTAAAAAATGCAGGGTTAAAAAATAACCCAACCTTAACCACGCTGCTGTTAAAGCATTTGACAGTGTAGTAACCTTTAACCCTTTAAGACCGACGGAGCGCCGGCGCTCCCGTTTGCGTGTGTCTGTTTAAAAGCCTATAGAAACTGAAACCAAATGGCTAGCTCAATCATTCTTTTTGCATACAAAACCAGAGATGTAACATGTTCAGATCAAGCCTCCAACATGCCCATGTTGCGTTGTTTTCACCCTCTAATCAGTCTGTACAAACTGCGTAATATGCGTTTACAAAAAAAAAAACACAAAAAAGCATTGCACGTTGGTCTTTGCACACATGTTCTGTAGATCTGCGATTGATAGTTTCGTCTTCCGATGACTCATTGACGTATCACGTTCTGTGCACTATGACCCCCAGGTGTGTCACATGTTGTGACGTCACATGCTGCGTCATTTGACCATGCGTTTGTACACGGACGCTAGTAAAAACGCAAGTACACGGACGCGGAGGTTTTGGAAATACTAATTGCGTCCGATGACGATGAACTCTCCGTCTGCTCATCTATTTATTTGATATTTTAACCAATTTAATGTTCAATCAATATTCAAAAGCAAAATGTTATCTGTTTGAACACAAATGTAATTGGATATTTTACATGGCATTTTTCTCCCCTCTTTTTGAATGAGTGTAAAAATGAGTGTATCTTAAAAACTAATTTATGTAAACAGTTCAAATCAATTCTGTATAGTTTTAAATAGTTTTATGCACGTTTTTTACATTGACAAGTTTGAGGTTGACATTTATCCATTTTTTTGTATTGAATAAAATATGTAGAAAAACAATATTAAATTTATTTTTCTTTTTGTTTATTGCACTTTTCAGATATATATCTAGTTACTTTTGATTTATTACAAACATAGCCTTCAAATTGGGAGTGTAAGGATTATTTTGATGTATGGCATATGAAAATGCTCAAAAGAATGACAGCACAGCATGTAAAAATACAAAGATACACTCTGGTGGAATTGTTCTATGGCAGGTCATAAAGGGTTAATGACATCTTTATAACTAATAAAATGTGTTCCACTTTACTTGAGGACAAGTAAAATATTCATGACACAGTTATAATGGTGTCATGACGGCCAAAGTCAAAACCAACCACATATGACAGGGTAATGTAATGTCAACGCAAAGCTAAATAACTTCTTTAAGTTTGATAATTAGACCTGTTATGACATATTTGTGACAGGTTGACAGGTTATGATTTCTTGGTTAATGTCAAGTTGTCATAATAAAGACCTTTCTATCTTTGTTAATGTCAAGTTGTCATAATCAAGACATTTTTGTCTTGGTTAATGTCAAGTTGTCATAATCAAGACATTTTTGTCTTGGTTAATGTCAAGTTGTCATAACAAAGACATTTTTTGTCTTTGTTAATGTCAAGTTGTCATAAAAAAAACATTTTAAACAATGTCTACTTTGCATTAAAAGTGTCATAATTTACCGAATGATACTTAATGACAACAGTCATAAACATTCATAAAGACTCCTTCATGTTCATGACAGGTGTTATGTCATGTTTATGACAGTGTCATGTCAGTCTTATGCACACCCCTTCAAATAAAGTGTTACCCAAGGTTGTACTTAAGTGCACTTCATGTCAAGTCAAGTCAAGTCACCTTTATTTATATAGCGCTTTTTACAATACAAATTAGTAGTTATTAGCCTACACCTTATGTCAAAATGATTTACGACTTTGACCTTTGACCTTGCCCCGCCCCCTGTCCTTCCGGTGACCTCCGGAGTTGCTTTGATGTGGGATTAACCTTTGCCCCCTCGGTCGTTTGATCTAGGTATTGGCGTGTTGCCCGGACTGTGATCAATCAAGTTGACATTTAGTTTTACTCAGTGGTCTTTGATCCTGACATGATGGATTAAATTGATTTACTAGATGAAATGGATCCTGACAGATCAAGTGGATCCCGGCATGATGGATGAGATGGATAATTAGTTTTACACTTTAGTGGTCTTTGATCCTGACATGATGGATCGGTTGGATCCCGGTATGATGGATCGAGTGGATCCCAGCAGGGTTATACATCAAGTTGACATTTAGTTTTACACTTTAGTGGACTTTGATCCAGGCAATATATGTGTGTCACACGGTCCCTCCCACCATCCACGTTCATGAACGCATTGCTGAGGACACCCAGTGGCAGTGAGGGTAATATGCGTCTATCTCACAAAAAGTATATAAAGTCATATACAAAAACTGAAAAAAGATTCTGTTCATATAAAGTTGAAAACCATTCTGTTCATTTAAAAGTAAATATAAATTAAATATTTAACACTAACTAGAGTTGAAAAACATTGATCTTTAAAAGTAATTAAATGAAATGGTTATAAATGTGCAATTATTAATTTACAAATATAATATTTAACACTAACTTGAAAAACAAAAACACCTTGCATTTCTAGAGTGTTGAAGAAGTAGTTCCTAACACATGAATTTTCATACAGTGTATAAATGGATGACAAAAAGCTGAAAAGACTCGGTAAGTGATTCTCTTTCTCTCATAGTCATAGTGCATGACAGTCTCTGAGTTCAAAGGGCCGGTGTGTGATTCTTACATGGCTATAGTAATTTACTGTCAAATAAATCACAACGCTGGTAGCAACCTCCGCATTCCTGAGCTCATTGCTGAGCACGCTTTGGAAGTATCTCACAAAAAGTTGAAAAGTCATTTAAAAGTATATAAATGAAATATAAATTATTGGGTAATATGTGTATATCTCCCAAAAAGTTGAAAAGTCATATACAAAATATAACATTTAACACTAACTAGAGTTGAAGTATATAATGATATAAATGAAATATAAATAAAATATTTAACACTAACTAAAGTTGAAAAACATGCTGTTCTTTGAAAGTATATAAATTAAATGCTTTAATCGTTCATTTTAAAAATAAATATCAAACAAAATTTACTGATTCAATTATTTTAGATGAAATAAATACAGTTTTCATTTTCACCGAGTTGAAGTAGCTCCTATTATCTCAGATGTCCATACAGCCTATGAATGGTTAAGATGCATAAGATGACGAGTGATTCTCTCTTTCTCTCTCTCTCTCTCTCTGTACATGACAGTCTCTGAGCTCGAACGGCCTCTGTCTGTCTGTGTGTGTGTGTGTGTGTGTGTGTGTGTGTGTGTGTGTGTGTGTGTGTGTGTGTGTGTGTGTGTGTGTGTGTGTGTGTGTGTGTGTGTGTGTGTGTGTGTGTGTGTGTGTGTGTGTGTGTGGTGTGTGTGTGTGTGTTCAGTATGAGCGTCAGTTTCATGAGGAGGTCTCTGCCTTAAATCTTACAAGCCGTGCATTACATCATTGTCACTCCTGTTTTTGCTAAGAGAACATAAAGTCTAAACATGTTTCTACATATGGTGGCTATAGGACATTAGTATAGATATAAGAATTTATTTCAAAGCATAATCGTAAAAGTTTAAATATGGTATTTTAAAATGAAAAGATTGTCTTAAATAAATCTATAAAGTTTTACACTCCCACATTGCTGGGGCCGCTGGAATTTTATCAGACTAATGTTGAAAAAGCATTGTTTTCATTTAAAATTATATAAATAATATATAA
Source organism: Chrosomus eos (assembly GCA_036326025.1). NCBI lineage: Eukaryota > Metazoa > Chordata > Actinopteri > Cypriniformes > Leuciscidae > Chrosomus > Chrosomus eos. Next base: position 19,131,074 of record CM070828.1, on the reverse strand, counting down.
TAAAATATATAATACAAAATAAAATGTCTTACTGAACCAATTATTTCTAAATAAATAAATAAATACATCTTGCATGTTTTACAGAGTTGAAGAAAAAAAATCACACAGGTAGTGTCTGCCAGCATGGACAGAACTGCCGTGAGACTGGGTTGCAACTCCATAGGACTTATTTTCAGGAGTGACAGTTGTCAGTGATATATGGCGCTCGTGTAATCTAAAGGTCTGCCTACCCCCCTGGGAATGCGAATTGGTCTTGAACCTAAACACTTCATAGAGTACTGAAAGAATCTAGTGGACACACAGCTCTGCCGTTTCCCCATAGTTTTCCACAGGCTCTTACTGTAAAAGGCTATAAAATAGCCAAGAAGACACATGGACGTGTGCCATGTCTGGACCTAATCAAAAATGCAAAACAGTAAGTAGTTTCTATTTCTAAAATATGCTATTGTTGTTTATCTGTATCATGCAATGATGTTTAATTTGAAAAATTGTTTATACATCGGACATTGTATTATGATATTGATGTGATGTAGATATTTTTATCTACTATATTAATTGGTTAAAGTATGATTTTTTTAGACATGGTACATTATAATGATATTGGTGATACAGATATTGATGCGATACAGATATTAAATGCATCTACTATATTAAACATGGGACATTATCATGATATTGGTGACACAGATATTAATTAATCAAAGTATGATTTTAAAATATGAAGTATTGTATTATGATATTGCTGTGATACAGATATTAAATGTATCTACTATATTAAACATGGGACATTATCATATATATTGGTGATACAGATATTAATTTATCAAAGTATGATTTTAAAATATGGAGTATTTTATTATGATACAGATATTAAATGTCTCTACTATTTTAATTTATCAAAGTATGATTTTAAAATATGGGTGATTGCATTATGATACAGATATTAAATGTCTCTACTATATTTATCAAAGTATGATTTTAAAAATGTACAACATTGTTTATGCTCATTATGCTATAGTTTTTAAACCATATCACAAAACTATTAGTTTAATATGTCTGTTTTACAGCAATGTTTATTTTGCATTATGCTATGTTGTTTTAACTGTTGTATTTTTTATCTGATGTAACTATAATCTGCAGCATCGTTTATTTAAGGTTTCCATAAAAGACCTTAAAATAAATGTTTTGGTTTTTATTCAGTTTTAAATCTTATTTAGATTATTTTAGTCAGACATGTGCATAGGCCTATTTTATTCCTCTTCAGTTACTGGGTTTTTAAATTTTGCTAGACTACTTTTTATTTCATCTTTTACTCCGTCTTTGATTTTAACTTTTAGCAATTTGCATGATAAATTGTTTAACATGTAAGCTATATGAATGACACTATCACAGGGTGATTAGCAAAAGATATAAAAGTCAAGTCAAAGCTATTTATATAGGCTAGCGCTTTTCATTGTCATTTAAAATAACATGGTCTTTCCTTTCTCTCTCTCTTTCTCTCTAGAGACAGCAAACACCGCAGGACAATCAGGCATTCAAGTAACATGTTAGTGTGGTTTATATTTTATTTTTAATGAAAGTGCAACAGGCGGTTTCTGGAAGTAAAAACATTTACTTTCTCCATACGGAAATTAATTTTAAAAGACAGACCTACTGTGAGCTAGGAGGTTGTTAATACACGGCATTTGCTTCTGATAAAGACTTCAGCTTATTCTTCAGCTTATTCACTGAAGCCATAGTTTTTGAAAACATAGTTTTTAAAAAAGCAACACACTCCAAAATAGCTCTGCCCCACTCCCATGAAGCACTGCACATGACAAAATCTCCCTACCCTCTCAAAATACTGAAATGTTTATAAGCTTGCATATGCATATTTTGCATATTTATATATAAATATATATTTTTTTAAATCACTATGGGAAATAAGAATGAAAAAAGGGGGAGGCACTGCTGCACTCTATGTATAATGAGCAATTGACGGATGAACTGACAGATATTTTATGTAAACAGGCAAAATCTCTGCATCTGATGATGGCCATGTGTTTTCGCCGATCATAACTGGTTTAACTCTTGGCTCCTTTGAGATCAATATGACTTCTGGCAAACCAAATGTGCCGGCATATTGTAAGTGTAATACACAAGAAACTATTAAAACAGTTTTCGCCTATGTAATGTATAAAATTATTCTTAATGAATCAGTCGTAGTTAACTATTTGGGGCCAATTTTAAGGAAGGTTACATTCTGGTCTAACAGTGTCGTGTGCAAATTTACAATACAGAATTTTTTGTGTTTTTGGTACTATCGGATCGAGTTTTGTAGAATTTATTTTATTTAGTGTCATGCTCCTGGATTATTCAGACTCAGAATTGTAACTATTACTACAGCCTTTATCAGCCATTTATTTTACTGCAGACTTATCAAACTTATTTATTTACTGCAGATTTTATCAAAGGCATGAATTAACTCAATTCATGGCAGCAATAATAAAAGAAGAAAAATGAATAATTGATGGATGAACTGACAGATATTTTATGTAAACAGGCAACATCTCTGCATCTGATGATGATGGCCATGTGTTTTCGCCGATCATAACTGGTTCAAGCTCCTTTGAGATCAATATGACTTCTGCCAAATCAAATGGGCCGGCATAATGTAAGTGTCATACACGAGAAACTATTAAAACAGTTTTCGCCTATGTAATGTATAAAATGAATGTTAATTAAGCAGTAGTTAACTATTCGGGACCAATTTTAAGGAATATTTGCAATACAGAATTTTTTATGTTTTTGGTACTATTGGATCGAGTCTTGTACAATAAGCCAAGATTAATTTATTTATGCGGTGTCATGCTCCTGGATCAGACTCAGAATTGTAACTATTACTATAGCCTTTACTGCAGACTTATCAAACTTATTTATTTACTGCAGATTTTATCAAAGCCAAATACTGCCCAAAAGGGGATACTGGGAAAGAAGAGAGACAGGTTAATACAAGGTTAGATTCAATCTTTATATTCTTTTTCCTGTTATTGTTTTAATTTTTATATTCTCAGATCATCAAAGGTTTCTGAAAGCAAACACCAGTCAGTGGGTTGAAAAAAGTGAAGAACATTGATCCAATAATTGACTATTGAATAATCTTGATTGCTCAATGAATCAGTTACAAATGTGCGAGCGAATCCAACACACCAGATGAAGATGAAGAAACTGCAATAACAACTGTTGTAGACTATTGTCTGGCATTATGTACTTAAACAGTTTTAAAAAAAAAAAAAAAAAAAAAAAAAATTGATTGGTGATGGAGTTTTAATTTTTGTATCGAGAACCAAGTATATTGTACAAGTAAGAAGAAACCAAACTGGCCATATAATAAACCATGGCAAAGTTTGTATTCCTTAAAAAACAGGCAATGTTTGAGAATCCTAATATTGGTGTAATCTCTGCGAGGTCTCAACCACAAACACAAAACTTTGTATGGTCATAGCTTTACTAAAGGAAAATATTATGGAAGTAATTTTCAAACTGTAATTATATTAATATTATGGTTTTCATGTTGATTTAAAGTTTTTGTTTGTTTGTTATTAACTATTACCTTTACTTCAACATCCAGCACAAAATGTTGTTCAAATATTGTTCTCTGACCCCAAATAATCAGATAATGGAGTGTTCACAAGCTATATTCTCCTGCTTAAATCTTTGGGTGTATTTTGTAACACCGTAGCGATGCAAAGTACCATACTCTAGCCTATGGACTAACTTTAAAACATATTCTTTATACAGGAATCACACGTGTCCAAAACATCCATGTAAGATTCAACAGCCCAAATCACTAAGAAAAGCACAGTTTATAATAATAATAATAAATACACAAAAGTTAGCAAATTATGGTTTTATTACTATTCAGATAGCAGACGTCACTGGTTCACATTTTGAACGTTAGACTGTGTGTCCGTTTTAGGTGAAGACTTTTCTTTGAGAGCCGTTAACATTCAGTGTTTATAGGAATAAATGACCATTGATAATTTAAGTGTTTGTACTCTGAATTATTTCTGTTTGAGAATGTTTGACTAAATTGCTACTTTCCCTCTATCTACGATGTGGAATCACACAAAGTATTAACGCAAAAAGTAAGTGCATGCTGTTTTACACTTAAACTATTACAACAGAATCACATCTGACTATGCAGATCAAATTGCACAAACGTAAATTCTAGCGATCAACTTGCTAAAAAGTAAATACAACATGAGCCATACAGAAAAGCCATACACTTGTGATCAGTTTTGTATGTTTGTAATTGACATTTATGTACTAGTCAATTAGGTCGTTTACATCTTGCTTCTTTTTGCTTTTGTACAGTTTCCAAAAACTATAGTCTACCAACGTAGTCAAACATATAGGAATTTATGAAAAAACATAAACAGACATTTCTACATGAGATATTTCTTTTAGAACATCTTTCAGCTAGGTCTACGAAACATCGACATGAAAGATGAGTATTGCTGTTTTTCTGGTACCTATAAAACTATTATACTGCAAACTCGTCTAGCTATTGCCCATTTCACAGCACAGTCATAGATACACAGTTATTTTATGTATGTGGCTAAACATCGGTTAAGCTAATGAATTACCGTTGATATTTTTACGTGAAAGGCAGGATGATTCATTTTTTATTCCGTCTACACCGATACTTTGACACAAGAGTTTTAGCCAGGGGTCTTTTAGGCCTGATCCATTAAACAGGCGGTAAGCAGTAAGTTATGAAAACATGTGGTAAGCAGTTTTTGGCCTCATCATCAAATTGTTTAACATCGTAAATATCAATTGTTAGATAAATTATATCTAACTATCTACAGTTATATATGAAACACGCTCAGTCGCATTAGAGTCGGATTCTTGTTTATAGTGAACATTGTTATTGAACAGCATGTTTAACAGTGCCAGTGTTCTTAAATTGTTTACCACGGTTTCATTTTCAGCAACACTATCGTAACCCTTATCGTATTTTGTATGGTGTCTTCTTTACACTTTCACCCCATGGATATCTGTTTCCTACAGTTAGCTGTAATGTTAGCAAACTCCTGGTCTTCTCTTTGTTCATATTATACGACAGTATTCGCATGAATTTTCTAGATTTTAATAAAATGATGGTTTAAAACACATTATATTATTATAAGATCATAGTTTTTAAATATCCCTTAAATGTATATTTTGTATTTTAACCCTTTATGCGAATGCGCATATAGAATACCGCACAAGGATCTCTGAAATATTTTTTTTTTTCGTGTAAAACATCTATGTAGGTCGTAGATCTATCTAGGTTTTTAAAAATACAAAGACATCTTTCTCTAAGCGACCCTCAAAATCTGGGGATACAACAAAACACAGTGCTTCCGTGTACGATGATTTATCAGAAAATGATAAATCTTAATTCTTGATAATGATTAAACAACCCTCAATTAAATTCAATGCGCTAAAGTTCTATAACTGAACTTAATATTTGGTAAAGTTCACTTAAAGTTGCGAACAATTCATCCCCTTTTTTAACCTCTTAATCTTTAATGAAAATATCATACTGGATTAAGAGAAAATATTTGTCTTTGTCAGGAAAACAATGTTTCCTACATTTAGGAACGTAGGACGGCATCTCTTTGCTTGTATACAACGCTTGATATGCATATTAATAAACTATATTATCCTAGTGTATGACTATAATTATATTTTGGCCTAATTAATAGAATACGGATGACTTTACTTCTGATTCAATGATGCTTTAATACTATATAGTGGTTTACGACGTCATGGCGACGACCCCCGTGCACACCAGGGATGGGCGAGGCGGATCCTTAATCGCAGGGCTGATGAACTCTACACAGAGCTCAGCCTCAGTTATCGCACACAACCTCATCGAGCAAAAGTCGAAGGCTAGTCTCAGAAATCTGACGCAAACTTCTAAGGACACAGTCCACACTGCTGTAAGGACTTTTTGCTCTAAGGAACTTTCATCATCGGGGGCCGAAAAATCTAAAAACTTCAGAAATGGCGACGCAAAAGCGGATGGAGAATGGTGGCCCGTCAAGTTCTGGCGTAGCGGGGGCACTGCGTCATCCGGCGTGTGAGTGCGCCACGGGGAAAGAGTGTGGTTTAAGAGCTACGCTAGACTCTATGTTTAAAGAACATTTTAGAGGCCCGATGGTTAGCTTGATGCACAGGATCATCGAGGCGGCGTGTGATGAGAATAACGATTGTGCGAGGGATACCAAACGTGTGAAAAATCTCAAAAAAGAAATGGATGTCATAAGAGGGTTGGTTGGATCTTGGACAGATGTGACCCCCATGTTTTTAAACGGGAAAGAACCGATCGGCGTAATCCTCCGAAAAGTTCTGGATGTAATGCTTGAATCTCGTGAGGAATTCGAAGTCGACGAACTACTCTGTATGTGTACGTTTGTAACAGATCTCTGTGTGTCGCTGTTGTCAAAAAATTTAAAAACAGATGTTGATGAAATAGTTGAATGTTTGGTCAACTATGCCCTAGAGAAAAACATGATTGCGTGCCGCGACTTTATATTCTGGCTGGATCACCTGTAAATGGAGTTATTGTCTACTTTTTTTACTATTGTTTTTCTTCACTACTTCAGTGTATACTCAAAAGTATAATGTTGAAATAAAAAAAATTATTTTATAGTCATGTCCGGGCTCATAAAAATGGTAGGCTATTAGACATAGTTGTCTAATCTTGTAAAATCTTAAATATTTCTTAACGCCCCAAAATATAATTATAGTCATACACTAGGATAATATAGTTTATTAATATGCATATCAAGCGTTGTATACAAGCAAAGAGATGCCGTCCTACGTTCCTAAATGTAGGAAACATTGTTTTCCTGACAAAGACAAATATTTTCTCTTAATCCAGTATGATATTTTCATTAAAGATTAAGAGGTTAAAAAAGGGGATGAATTGTTCGCAACTTTAAGTGAACTTTACCAAATATTAAGTTCAGTTATAGAACTTTAGCGCATTGAATTTAATTGAGGGTTGTTTAATCATTATCAAGAATTAAGATTTATCATTTTCTGATAAATCATCGTACACGGAAGCACTGTGTTTTGTTGTATCCCCAGATTTTGAGGGTCGCTTAGAGAAAGATGTCTTTGTATTTTTAAAAACCTAGATAGATCTACGACCTACATAGATGTTTTACACGAAAAAAAAAAATATTTCAGAGATCCTTGTGCGGTATTCTATATGCGCATTCGCATAAAGGGTTAAAATACAAAATATACATTTAAGGGATATTTAAAAACTATGATCTTATAATAATATAATGTGTTTTAAACCATCATTTTATTAAAATCTAGAAAATTCATGCGAATACTGTCGTATAATATGAACAAAGAGAAGACCAGGAGTTTGCTAACATTACAGCTAACTGTAGGAAACAGATATCCATGGGGTGAAAGTGTAAAGAAGACACCATACAAAATACGATAAGGGTTACGATAGTGTTGCTGAAAATGAAACCGTGGTAAACAATTTAAGAACACTGGCACTGTTAAACATGCTGTTCAATAACAATGTTCACTATAAACAAGAATCCGACTCTAATGCGACTGAGCGTGTTTCATATATAACTGTAGATAGTTAGATATAATTTATCTAACAATTGATATTTACGATGTTAAACAATTTGATGATGAGGCCAAAAACTGCTTACCACATGTTTTCATAACTTACTGTTTACCGCCTGTTTAATGGATCAGGCCTAAAAGACCCCTGGCTAAAACTCTTGTGTCAAAGTATCGGTGTAGACGGAATAAAAAATGAATCATCCTGCCTTTCACGTAAAAATATCAACGGTAATTCATTAGCTTAACCGATGTTTAGCCACATACATAAAATAACTGTGTATCTATGACTGTGCTGTGAAATGGGCAATAGCTAGACGAGTTTGCAGTATAATAGTTTTATAGGTACCAGAAAAACAGCAATACTCATCTTTCATGTCGATGTTTCGTAGACCTAGCTGAAAGATGTTCTAAAAGAAATATCTCATGTAGAAATGTCTGTTTATGTTTTTTCATAAATTCCTATATGTTTGACTACGTTGGTAGACTATAGTTTTTGGAAACTGTACAAAAGCAAAAAGAAGCAAGATGTAAACGACCTAATTGACTAGTACATAAATGTCAATTACAAACATACAAAACTGATCACAAGTGTATGGCTTTTCTGTATGGCTCATGTTGTATTTACTTTTTAGCAAGTTGATCGCTAGAATTTACGTTTGTGCAATTTGATCTGCATAGTCAGATGTGATTCTTTGTAATAGTTTAAGTGTAAAACAGCATGCACTTACTTTTTGCGTTAATACTTTGTGTGATTCCACATCGTAGATAGAGGGAAAGTAGCAATTTAGTCAAACATTCTCAAACAGAAATAATTCAGAGTACAAACACTTAAATTATCAATGGTCATTTATTCCTATAAACACTGAATGTTAACGGCTCTCAAAGAAAAGTCTTCACCTAAAACGGACACACAGTCTAACGTTCAAAATGTGAACCAGTGACGTCTGCTATCTGAATAGTAATAAAACCATAATTTGCTAACTTTTGTGTATTTATTATTATTATTATAAACTGTGCTTTTCTTAGTGATTTGGGCTGTTGAATCTTACATGGATGTTTTGGACACGTGTGATTCCTGTATAAAGAATATGTTTTAAAGTTAGTCCATAGGCTAGAGTATGGTACTTTGCATCGCTACGGTGTTACAAAATACACCCAAAGATTTAAGCAGGAGAATATAGCTTGTGAACACTCCATTATCTGATTATTTGGGGTCAGAGAACAATATTTGAACAACATTTTGTGCTGGATGTTGAAGTAAAGGTAATAGTTAATAACAAACAAACAAAAACTTTAAATCAACATGAAAACCATAATATTAATATAATTACAGTTTGAAAATTACTTCCATAATATTTTCCTTTAGTAAAGCTATGACCATACAAAGTTTTGTGTTTGTGGTTGAGACCTCGCAGAGATTACACCAATATTAGGATTCTCAAACATTGCCTGTTTTTTAAGGAATACAAACTTTGCCATGGTTTATTATATGGCCAGTTTGGTTTCTTCTTACTTGTACAATATACTTGGTTCTCGATACAAAAATTAAAACTCCATCACCAATCAATTTTTTTTTTTTTTTTTTTTTTTTTAAAACTGTTTAAGTACATAATGCCAGACAATAGTCTACAACAGTTGTTATTGCAGTTTCTTCATCTTCATCTGGTGTGTTGGATTCGCTCGCACATTTGTAACTGATTCATTGAGCAATCAAGATTATTCAATAGTCAATTATTGGATCAATGTTCTTCACTTTTTTCAACCCACTGACTGGTGTTTGCTTTCAGAAACCTTTGATGATCTGAGAATATAAAAATTAAAACAATAACAGGAAAAAGAATATAAAGATTGAATCTAACCTTGTATTAACCTGTCTCTCTTCTTTCCCAGTATCCCCTTTTGGGCAGTATTTGGCTTTGATAAAATCTGCAGTAAATAAATAAGTTTGATAAGTCTGCAGTAAAGGCTATAGTAATAGTTACAATTCTGAGTCTGATCCAGGAGCATGACACCGCATAAATAAATTAATCTTGGCTTATTGTACAAGACTCGATCCAATAGTACCAAAAACATAAAAAATTCTGTATTGCAAATATTCCTTAAAATTGGTCCCGAATAGTTAACTACTGCTTAATTAACATTCATTTTATACATTACATAGGCGAAAACTGTTTTAATAGTTTCTCGTGTATGACACTTACATTATGCCGGCCCATTTGATTTGGCAGAAGTCATATTGATCTCAAAGGAGCTTGAACCAGTTATGATCGGCGAAAACACATGGCCATCATCATCAGATGCAGAGATGTTGCCTGTTTACATAAAATATCTGTCAGTTCATCCATCAATTATTCATTTTTCTTCTTTTATTATTGCTGCCATGAATTGAGTTAATTCATGCCTTTGATAAAATCTGCAGTAAATAAATAAGTTTGATAAGTCTGCAGTAAAATAAATGGCTGATAAAGGCTGTAGTAATAGTTACAATTCTGAGTCTGAATAATCCAGGAGCATGACACTAAATAAAATAAATTCTACAAAACTCGATCCGATAGTACCAAAAACACAAAAAATTCTGTATTGTAAATTTGCACACGACACTGTTAGACCAGAATGTAACCTTCCTTAAAATTGGCCCCAAATAGTTAACTACGACTGATTCATTAAGAATAATTTTATACATTACATAGGCGAAAACTGTTTTAATAGTTTCTTGTGTATTACACTTACAATATGCCGGCACATTTGGTTTGCCAGAAGTCATATTGATCTCAAAGGAGCCAAGAGTTAAACCAGTTATGATCGGCGAAAACACATGGCCATCATCAGATGCAGAGATTTTGCCTGTTTACATAAAATATCTGTCAGTTCATCCGTCAATTGCTCATTATACATAGAGTGCAGCAGTGCCTCCCCCTTTTTTCATTCTTATTTCCCATAGTGATTTAAAAAAATATATATTTATATATAAATATGCAAAATATGCATATGCAAGCTTATAAACATTTCAGTATTTTGAGAGGGTAGGGAGATTTTGTCATGTGCAGTGCTTCATGGGAGTGGGGCAGAGCTATTTTGGAGTGTGTTGCTTTTTTAAAAACTATGTTTTCAAAAACTATGGCTTCAGTGAATAAGCTGAAGAATAAGCTGAAGTCTTTATCAGAAGCAAATGCCGTGTATTAACAACCTCCTAGCTCACAGTAGGTCTGTCTTTTAAAATTAATTTCCGTATGGAGAAAGTAAATGTTTTTACTTCCAGAAACCGCCTGTTGCACTTTCATTAAAAATAAAATATAAACCACACTAACATGTTACTTGAATGCCTGATTGTCCTGCGGTGTTTGCTGTCTCTAGAGAGAAAGAGAGAGAGAAAGGAAAGACCATGTTATTTTAAATGACAATGAAAAGCGCTAGCCTATATAAATAGCTTTGACTTGACTTTTATATCTTTTGCTAATCACCCTGTGATAGTGTCATTCATATAGCTTACATGTTAAACAATTTATCATGCAAATTGCTAAAAGTTAAAATCAAAGACGGAGTAAAAGATGAAATAAAAAGTAGTCTAGCAAAATTTAAAAACCCAGTAACTGAAGAGGAATAAAATAGGCCTATGCACATGTCTGACTAAAATAATCTAAATAAGATTTAAAACTGAATAAAAACCAAAACATTTATTTTAAGGTCTTTTATGGAAACCTTAAATAAACGATGCTGCAGATTATAGTTACATCAGATAAAAAATACAACAGTTAAAACAACATAGCATAATGCAAAATAAACATTGCTGTAAAACAGACATATTAAACTAATAGTTTTGTGATATGGTTTAAAAACTATAGCATAATGAGCATAAACAATGTTGTACATTTTTAAAATCATACTTTGATAAATATAGTAGAGACATTTAATATCTGTATCATAATGCAATCACCCATATTTTAAAATCATACTTTGATAAATTAAAATAGTAGAGACATTTAATATCTGTATCATAATAAAATACTCCATATTTTAAAATCATACTTTGATAAATTAATATCTGTATCACCAATATATATGATAATGTCCCATGTTTAATATAGTAGATACATTTAATATCTGTATCACAGCAATATCATAATACAATACTTCATATTTTAAAATCATACTTTGATTAATTAATATCTGTGTCACCAATATCATGATAATGTCCCATGTTTAATATAGTAGATGCATTTAATATCTGTATCGCATCAATATCTGTATCACCAATATCATTATAATGTACCATGTCTAAAAAAATCATACTTTAACCAATTAATATAGTAGATAAAAATATCTACATCACATCAATATCATAATACAATGTCCGATGTATAAACAATTTTTCAAATTAAACATCATTGCATGATACAGATAAACAACAATAGCATATTTTAGAAATAGAAACTACTTACTGTTTTGCATTTTTGATTAGGTCCAGACATGGCACACGTCCATGTGTCTTCTTGGCTATTTTATAGCCTTTTACAGTAAGAGCCTGTGGAAAACTATGGGGAAACGGCAGAGCTGTGTGTCCACTAGATTCTTTCAGTACTCTATGAAGTGTTTAGGTTCAAGACCAATTCGCATTCCCAGGGGGGTAGGCAGACCTTTAGATTACACGAGCGCCATATATCACTGACAACTGTCACTCCTGAAAATAAGTCCTATGGAGTTGCAACCCAGTCTCACGGCAGTTCTGTCCATGCTGGCAGACACTACCTGTGTGATTTTTTTTCTTCAACTCTGTAAAACATGCAAGATGTATTTATTTATTTATTTAGAAATAATTGGTTCAGTAAGACATTTTATTTTGTATTATATATTTTATTATATATTATTTATATAATTTTAAATGAAAACAATGCTTTTTCAACATTAGTCTGATAAAATTCCAGCGGCCCCAGCAATGTGGGAGTGTAAAACTTTATAGATTTATTTAAGACAATCTTTTCATTTTAAAATACCATATTTAAACTTTTACGATTATGCTTTGAAATAAATTCTTATATCTATACTAATGTCCTATAGCCACCATATGTAGAAACATGTTTAGACTTTATGTTCTCTTAGCAAAAACAGGAGTGACAATGATGTAATGCACGGCTTGTAAGATTTAAGGCAGAGACCTCCTCATGAAACTGACGCTCATACTGAACACACACACACACACACACACACACACACACACACACACACACACACACACACACACACACACACACACACACACACACACACAGACAGACAGAGGCCGTTCGAGCTCAGAGACTGTCATGTACAGAGAGAGAGAGAGAGAGAAAGAGAGAATCACTCGTCATCTTATGCATCTTAACCATTCATAGGCTGTATGGACATCTGAGATAATAGGAGCTACTTCAACTCGGTGAAAATGAAAACTGTATTTATTTCATCTAAAATAATTGAATCAGTAAATCTTGTTTGATATTTATTTTTAAAATGAACGATTAAAGCATTTAATTTATATACTTTCAAAGAACAGCATGTTTTTCAACTTTAGTTAGTGTTAAATATTTTATTTATATTTCATTTATATCATTATATACTTCAACTCTAGTTAGTGTTAAATGTTATATTTTGTATATGACTTTTCAACTTTTTGGGAGATATACACATATTACCCAATAATTTATATTTCATTTATATACTTTTAAATGACTTTTCAACTTTTTGTGAGATACTTCCAAAGCGTGCTCAGCAATGAGCTCAGGAATGCGGAGGTTGCTACCAGCGTTGTGATTTATTTGACAGTAAATTACTATAGCCATGTAAGAATCACACACCGGCCCTTTGAACTCAGAGACTGTCATGCACTATGACTATGAGAGAAAGAGAATCACTTACCGAGTCTTTTCAGCTTTTTGTCATCCATTTATACACTGTATGAAAATTCATGTGTTAGGAACTACTTCTTCAACACTCTAGAAATGCAAGGTGTTTTTGTTTTTCAAGTTAGTGTTAAATATTATATTTGTAAATTAATAATTGCACATTTATAACCATTTCATTTAATTACTTTTAAAGATCAATGTTTTTCAACTCTAGTTAGTGTTAAATATTTAGTTTATATTTACTTTTAAATGAACAGAATGGTTTTCAACTTTATATGAACAGAATCTTTTTTCAGTTTTTGTATATGACTTTATATACTTTTTGTGAGATAGACGCATATTACCCTCACTGCCACTGGGTGTCCTCAGCAATGCGTTCATGAACGTGGATGGTGGGAGGGACCATGTGACACACATATATTGCCTGGATCAAAGTCCACTAAAGTGTAAAACTAAATGTCAACTTGATGTATAACCCTGCTGGGATCCACTCGATCCATCATACCGGGATCCAACCGATCCATCATGTCAGGATCAAAGACCACTAAAGTGTAAAACTAATTATCCATCTCATCCATCATGCCGGGATCCACTTGATCTGTCAGGATCCATTTCATCTAGTAAATCAATTTAATCCATCATGTCAGGATCAAAGACCACTGAGTAAAACTAAATGTCAACTTGATTGATCACAGTCCGGGCAACACGCCAATACCTAGATCAAACGACCGAGGGGGCAAAGGTTAATCCCACATCAAAGCAACTCCGGAGGTCACCGGAAGGACAGGGGGCGGGGCAAGGTCAAAGGTCAAAGTCGTAAATCATTTTGACATAAGGTGTAGGCTAATAACTACTCAAATTGTTTCAAAGCAGCTTTACAGAGATAACAGGAAAACAATGTTGTAATAGTATTGTTCAATTGAAAATTAAATGTCCCCAACTAAGCAAGCCAAAAGGCGAAGGCAACAGTGGCAAGGAACCAAAACTCCATCTGGTGACAGAATGGAGAAAAAAACCTTGGGAGAACCCAGGCTCAGTCGGGGGGCCAGTCCTCCTTTGGCCAACGAATGAACAGTGTATGATTATGAGTTAGGCAGCATAATGTCAGGAGTCAGATGGGATCAGAACTTTCACGATATTATCCAGTTCATCTGGTTGGGTAGGGTCATCCGGCCGGTGAGGAGATGAGTGGTGAGGTGTCCATGGGCCTTCACAGCCCTGATAATGCGTGTCGTCGTGTCCATGTGATGGTCCTTCATCAGATCTGGATATGCCCTGGATCCGGCGGTCTGCGGTAAACCTCGGGATAAACAGAGAGACTAATATTAGCGTAGACGCCATCCTTCTTATTGTCAGGGTTGCTGTGCAGGTGACCGAAGACGAGGACACGGAATCTTCAATATAAGAGTTTTAATAACAAAATGAAACTTTCCAAAATGAAACAAGAACAAAACTCCAGGGCTTCAGGGTTTACACACAACCACACATAGACGACGATCGACAAACACTGGGAGAAAACACAGGGCTTAAATACACAAGGAATGATTGAATGATTAACTGAACACAGGTGATAAAACTGAACACAAACGAGGAGCGGGAAAACTTAACAGGGCTAAACCAAAAACCACAAAGACAGGGGAAACCAAGATCACAAAAACAGAACTCAAACACATTGAATTGTTACAGTACCTCCCCCCTCCCCGAAGGCGCGACCTCGCGCCGTATAACATCCAAAGGGGTGGGAGGGTGGGCGCCCTGGAGGCTGACGAGGGCATGGTGCAGGTCCAGGAAGCCTCCAGGGCGGAGCAGGCTGTGGGCGTGGCCACGGCGGTGCAGGCTGTGGGCGTGGCCACGACGGAGCAGGCTGTGGGCGTGGCCACGACGGTGCAGGCTGTGGGCGTGGCCAAGGCGGAGCAGGCTGTGGGCGTGGCCACGACGGTGCAGGCTGAACCTCGGGCGTCCAGGGCGGAGCTGTGGGACCCTCGGCGTCCAGGCGGAGCTGTGGACCCTCGGCGTCCAGGGCGGAGCTGTGGGACCCTCGGGCGTCCAGGGCGGAGCTGTGGGACCCTCGGGCGTCCAGGGCGGAGCTGTGGGACCCTCGGGCGTCCAGGGCGGAGCTGTGGGATCCTCGGGCGTCCAAGGCGGAGCTGTGGGACCCTCGGGCGTCCAGGGCGGTGCTGTGGGGACCCTCGGGTGGCCATGGCGGTGCAGGCTCTTCAGGTGGCCACGGCGGTGAAGACCCTTCAGGTGGCTGTGGTGGTGAAGACCCTTCAGGTGGCCATGGCGGTGAGGACCCTTCGGGTGGCCATGGCGGTGAGGACCCTTCGGGTGGCCATGGCGGTGAGGACCCTTCGGGTGGCCATGGCGGTGAGGACCCTTCGGGTGGCCATGGCGGTGAGGACCCTTCGGGTGGCCATGGCGGTGAGGACCCTTCGGGTGGCCATGGCGGTGAGGACCCTTCGGGTGGCCATGGCGGTGTTATTTCTTTGGGCCTCCGTGGATCCTCTCTTCCTTTTCTTCTTTTTTTTTTTTTTGTACTGGTCGATCGTTCTGTCAGGGTTGCTGTGCAGGTGACCGAAGACGAGGACACGGAATCTTCAATATAAGAGTTTTAATAACAAAATGAAACTTTCCAAAATGAAACAAGAACAAAACTCCAGGGCTTCAGGGTTTACACACAACCACACATAGACGACGTTCGACAAACACTGGGAGAAAACACAGGGCTTAAATACACAAGGAATGATTGAATGATTAACTGAACACAGGTGATAAAACTGAACACAAACGAGGAGCGGGAAAACTTAACAGGGCTAAACCAAAAACCACAAAGACAGGGGAAACCAAGATCACAAAAACAGAACTCAAACACATTGAATTGTTACACTTATGATGTACAAAGTACATCAGGAATTATGGGAAGTGTTCCCGGTTCCGGCTGATCTAATCTATGCAGCCTAACATTGAATTATAGAAATCTATAATGTGTTATGTGTATGCTAAGCCAAAGAGATGTGTTTTTAGTCTAGATTTAAACTGACAGACTGTATCTGCTTCCCGGACCGTGTTAGGAAGATTGTTCCAAAGTTTTGGTGCTAAATAGGAAAAGGATCTACCGCCAGCAGTCGATTTTGATATTCTAGGTATTATCAACTGGCCAGAATTTTGAGATCGCAATAGACGTGAAGGACTATAATGCGTTAAGAGCTCGCTCAAGTACTGGGGAGCTAAACCATTTAGTGCTTTGTAAGTAATCAGCAATATTTTAAAATTTATACGATGTTTAATAGGCAGCCAATGCAGTTTTGACAGAACCGGGCTAATATGGTCATACTTCCTGGTTCTGGTAAGAACTCTAGCGGCTGCGTTTTGAACTAGCTGTAGTTTGTTTAATAAGCGTGCAGGGCAACCACCCAGTAGAGCATTACAATAATCTAGCCTTGAGGTCATGAAAGCATGAACTAATTGTTCCGCATTTGTCAGTGAGAGCATATGACGTAATTTAGATATATTTTTAAGATGGAAAAATGCGGTTTTACAGATACTAGACACGTGACTTTCAAATGAAAGATTCCCATAGGAAAAATGTGTTGCTCATCTGTTGTTCAATCTCATCTCTGAGAATCAATTTGAGCTTCTCATATTCATATCATTCTGTGATCATTTGTTTCTGAGTTACTTCTCCTAAGGGTCCCTTAGGAGCAAGACATAAGCTAAAAAGAGACAAGACACCAGTAAGACAAAGGAGGTTAAATTGAGAAAACCATTTGAGCAATACTTGAGAAGTGGGATAAACAGCAGAGATCTCATAATTGTATACCCCTGATCTCAATTATGTCTTGGTTATTTGAAGGAGAATTAAAGAGAATAACATGAGATGAATCTGAGACTTTTATGAGACACATCTGAGAATTATGAGCCTTAAAAGAGATCTTATTATTGTGTTTCCAACGTCTCTTCCATCTCTTGATTATTTCTCTTTAATGTCTTACTGAAGCTATATATGAGAATGATATCTGAGAAATAAAAGAACAAATTGAGAATGCAATTTAAAGATGAATTATCTTTATTAATTAGAAATAACTGTAAAAACAATACTCAATATTGAAAAGTTGAAAACTGTATTTGTGTAACACCAGTACAACACTTCAAGACAAAAAACACTGACCAGCAAGTGGAACAACAATGCTCACACATGAAAAGTATGGTGGAGGTGCAAACCAACATGACAAGATAACAGGGTTTGGTTAGAATGCTTACTCATATGCAGGGTACTTCCTTGACAATTGTTATGGTAGGATGTGTCTCATCGTGCATTATTTGAGGAAAGTAGAAATCTGGTTCTTCATCACTATCATACACTTGTTCACCGTCATCTTCTGGAACTATTGGTGATTCCTTAGAACAAGTTATTTTTCCTTTTCCTCCACCCTTTTGTCTTCACTTGAGTTGGTGGGGGTTAAGAAACCACAAGGCAAGAGTAAATCTCGATGAAGGGTTCTTTCAGGTCCGTCAGTAGTAAGAGGCTTTACAACATAGAACGGAGAATCAGTTATTTGCTTCACTACTTGGTAGATGGTCTTGCTCCATCGGTCAGCTATCTTGTGCTTGCCTCTTATGCCTACATTCTTGACGAGAACACGGTCTCCGGCTTGTAAAGTAGATTCTCTCACTTTCAGATCATATCGTTGCTTGTTCCGAAGAGCTGTCTTCTTACTGTATTCAACAGCAAACTAGTAGCTTTCTTGCAGACTCTCTTGAAGCTTTTTGACGTACTCGAGATGACTAATTCTCTTTCCTCCTTCAGGCTTGATACCAAAGGCTACATCAATGGGAAGGCTTGGCTGTCTCCCAAACATTAGCTGATAAGGAGAAAATCTGGTAGTGTCATTTTTCGTACAGTTATAAGCATGTACCAGAGGCTGTACAAACTCACGCCATTTGGTCTTATCTTCTTCTTGAAGAGTTCCGAGCATCTGGAGAAGAGTTCGGTTAAACCGCTCCACGGGATTTCCACGTGGGTGGTAAGGAGTAGTCCTAGTCCTCTTTATACCCAGTAGTTGACAAAGGTCTTTGATCACAGCAGATTCGAAATCTCGACCTTGGTCGCTGTGCAGGCTTTCTGGTATTCCATAATGGATGAAAAAGATGGAGATGATGGATATTCCATAATGGATGAAAAGATCAGATGTCGGAATTGCCACAGCATATTTGGTGAAATGATCAGTGATGACTAGAATTTTCTTCGTACCTTTACCATCAGGTTCAAGAGAAAAGTAGTCCATGCAGACTAGTTCTAAAGGTCGGCTTGTATCGATGTTAACAAGAGGAAATGCTCTTTCCGCTTTTGCTTTTCTTCTGACACACCTGTCACAGGTACTGACTTTGATTTCGACATCCAATGACATCCTTGGCCAATGGAACCGTGTACGAACTAAATCCAAAGTCCGCTCCACTCCCATATGACCTACTGAGTCATGCAAAGCTTCTAAGACAACTTCCTTATACTTCTGAGGAAGAACTAGCTGATAGAAGGGCTCTCCTCTATTCATACGCTTCCTGTAGAGGACTCCATCGAGAACTACAAGTTGGTGAATCAGTCGAAGCATGAGTTGGACTTGTCGGTTTTCTTGCTGCCTGACACGGTAAGAGAGACGTTTACCAGTGTTCAAGAGGTGAGTTATTCTGCTAATGACAGGATCATTTGCTTGCTCTGCAGCCCAATCCTGTTGCGACATCCTGGGAAGGGTACTGGAACCATGAAGAAATTCAGCTTGGGAGAATTCAACTGGGATGGCATTAGCGTCAATGGCAAGACATTCCAGGGCAACAGGTAAATTGGCATCTTTGTCAACCGCAGTGCGTCCATACAGTTGATGCTTTTGACAAACAGCTTCCACTGCTTCCCTAGGAAAGGAAACCCTATTTTCTTCGTTCAGAAACCGGGAGATGAACAGACTAATGCGGTCATCTTCAACCTGGGAACTGTTATCGGGGTCGAACTGATCATGTGGTCGCCTGGAGAGACCGGCAGCATCTTGATTTTTCTTTCCAGCTCTGTATCGAATGCTGAAGTTGAAAGCAGATAGGGCCGCAAGCCACCGGTGTCCTGCAGCGTCAAGCTTGGCAGATGTTAATATATATGTGAGGGGGTTATTATCGGTCATGATGGTGAACTCGACCCCATACAGATAGTCATAAAACTTGTCCGTCACTGCCCACTTTAAGGCTAAAAACTCCAGCTTGTGGGTAGGATAACGCTTTTCACAGTTGGACAACCCTCTGCTGGCAAATGAAATCACCCTCATGTGACCATCCTGTTCCTGGTATAAGGCAGCGCCAAGACCGTGGAGACTAGCATCTGCATGTAAGATGTACAGCAGTTTTGGGTTCGCAAATCCTAACACCGGGGCTGTAGTGAGATTTTGAATTAGTGTCTGGAATGCGGTGTCACACTCAGGCGTCCATCTACCACCAAAAGGTTTCTTGAAATCAGAATTGGAGACAGGCTTAAAACCCTTTGCATTCCTTCGAGGTGGACAATAGCCAACTGTTAGTGCATTCAATGGTTTGGCAATTTTGGAGTAGTCTCTGACAAACCTCCGATAATACCCAGTGAACCCCAGAAAGGACTTTAGCTCACTGATATTTGTCGGCTTTGGCCAGGTGGTGAGTGCAGAGATTTTCTCAGGGTCTGTTTCTACGCCTTTTTCCGAAACAATGTGTCCCAGATATTTCACAGATTTCATGAAAAAGTGGCATTTGCTTGGAGATAGTTTTAGACCAAACTATTTCAGCTGGTTCAGGACTTTCATGAGGCGTTCTTCGTGTTCCTCCAGGCTGTTTGAGAAAACAATGAGATCGTCGAGAAAGACAAGGACTTCTTTGAGATGCAAGGTGCCCATACACTTTTCCATGACACGCTGAAATGTAGTAGGTGCATTAGTCACTCCCTGCGGCATTCTATTAAATTCCCAGAAGCCCATAGGTGTTACGAATGCCGTCTTGTACTTATCCTCCTCTTCAACCTCCACCTGATAGTAACCAGACTTAAGATCCATGACAGAAAACCATTTGGATCCTGTCAATGCAGAAAATGTTTCCTCAATGTTATGAAGTGCGTAGGCATCTTTGATCGTCTGATTATTTAGTTTTCTGTAGTCTATGCATAGGCGGATAGCACCATTCTTCTTCTTCACAATGACTATTGGCGAAGCGAAGGGGCTTTCCGACTCACAAACTATGTTTGCATCTTTAAGCTCCTGGAGATGAAGCCTAACAGCTTCATAATCGGAGGGATGGATGGGCCTCACTCTCTGTTTAAAAGGGGTTGGATCTGAAAGCCGAATTATGTGCTTGACAGCTGAAGTGTGCCCATAGTCAAGGTCACCCGTTGCAAATACTTCAGGAATGGAGTTGAGATTTGTTGTAATTCTTTCTTTGTAAATCTTTCCACTCTTCAGAGAGAGAGGGATCTGCAAAGTCGAATGTGATCTTACTTTCAGGATCGATGGAACATACTGCATTGCAGCTGACTTTAGTAGTGGAAGACACAACACTTGGCTTTTTCTCTTTAGCTGAGGTATTCCTTAGTGAGGACAGAGCTGATGGAGCATAGAGCTCAGCTAAACAACAGTTAGCTGGAAGTGTGATTTCGTGTGCCGTTTCATTCTGGAGGATAATGGGGACTTTAAATGAGGTCCGTCTGTGACTGGTCAGGACGTAGCTGCACAAAAGCAGACCACCAGGGAGGCTGGCATGAGTGGATGGCTCTACTACAAGTGGAGCATCAGCAACCGTTGCCACATTCCTAGCATACCCATCTAGGGCCATCTTTCAACCCGCTGGAATGGCGACGCATTTCTGACCCTGTAGCTTGACTTGGCCCACTTTACCATCGCTTTGTCCCAGGATGTATCTGCGCAGCAGAGTTTTCAAAAGAGGTGCATGTTGGAATTTGTCCTTGGGAGCAGCATAACTCATACCTGTCAACACTCCCGTTTTCCCCGGGTTTCTCCCGTTTTTTAGACCTATCTCCCGGTTTGTTATTTCTCCCAGGAAACTCCCGTAATTTGCATGACCCAAACTCCTATATGAATAATCGGACCAATATGTTTGTCTAATGTTGCCAGATTGTATTAAATGCATTATATTGACACAATCCACCACATACTATTTACAATTTCAACCAGTTTTTCACCTCAACATGGCAACCTAAACCAGTTGCGCACTGCGCAGTCGCGGAAAGTTTAACGTTAACCCAAAAGCGAGCCGATAGACATGATGGCAGGTGAAGGCAGTGTTCCCGCAAAGAGGGAATAAATAAATAATGACTTTAAAAAGACTTTAAATATACTTTAAAAAGTGTAAATAAAACACTTAACACAAGTAGTACACTTAACAGCATTAGCCTACCTCTAACAGCATGAGCCTAGCCTAACCACCCCCTCAAACAAGAGAGAGGATTGGAGAGGATGACAGATGTGTGTCATAAAAGGACTTGGACACAGTGGTTACTTGTGACCTTGAATCAAGAAGAGAGTTGCAAACTTGTCCCTCAATGATGATTTCGGCTGTGCATTTAGGACCAATTATGCCAGAGATTAACTCGCTTTCATGAGAAGGAAGACTTGAGTGCGCTTGACATCTTGCTTCTCTTTGGTTCAATTTTCAGATACAGGCTAACCTTTTTTTTTTTTTTTTTTTTTTTATTGAACAATTATTCATGCACAAACAATAAGGCAATAGTAATAATTCTTTGCATTAAACAAACAGATTAATGCCTACAGACAGGTGCATGAAATAAACAAATATAAAAATAATAATAATAAAAATAAATAAATAAATAAATAAATTTAGGGGCTAAGGTTTTTCTTTTAAATCATATTCTTCTATAGTGGACAAAAGACTAATTGCATTTTTCTTTTTTATCACTTTGAGGGCTTTTGTGAATGAAACAAATTCACTATGAAATGCACAGAACATTGGTTTCACCTTTAGGTATTTCGATTTGTGTACAAAAAATTCCCAAGCATGAGGATATTGTTAACCAGGAAGTTATCTTTGTTATTGTCCATTAAAAGTACATAAATAATGACCTTTGCAGTGAAGTCTTCGAGGTGAGGCAACTTTGGGTAGAGCCAGTCATAAATATCAGACCATAAGGCCTCCACAAACATACAGTGAAAGAACAGATGCTCCGTGGTTTCAATATCATCACAAAATAAACATTTATTTGAGTCAAAACCAAATCTAAGTCGTAAATATTCACTCGATGGATATATGCCATTTAACATTTTAAAATGAACTTCTTTAACTTTGGGAGGTAACGGAAATTTTAAATATTTGGTTCGAAATCTGTGAATTGCATCTTTTGAGAAAAAATGTGAAATTGAATTTCTATAAGCTAATATAGGATAAGAAATATTGTTACATTTATTTCTAACAGTTTTGTTTGAAAGTTGGCTTCCTTTAAAGGGTACCTATCATGGAATTTTGAAAATTACCTTTCATGTAGTGAGTAACATAGATCTAAGTGAACAAAAACATCCTGCAAAGTTTTAAATATGAAAGTTCACCGTATACAAAGTTATTGTCTCTCAAAAGTAAGAGTCGACTCTGAGTCGCTGATATGAATCGATAGACGAACGATGCACTTTCGTACGTCACTTGCACAAGTTATTTGAATTCGACACGCCCACTCAGTGCGCGCGCCCCAGCAGACAGAGAAACCTGACAACAACATGTCGACGAGACTCTGTTCTGAAGTGCGAATCAAAAGCAAACTTTTTTTTTCACTGCCCAGGGACAAGCATGTGAAGACTCAGTGGCTAGAGTTTATATTTACAACTATACCACACAAGTATAGCCACCTTGAGCTGTGTTCGCGTTATTTTAATGACGATCGCTTCACAAACACAAATGCTGTGTGGATTATGGTGTATTCGCGAGTCGCCTGATACTGAAGGAACGTTCAATACCAAGTTTATTTGGATCAGCTTCCTCCTCCGAATCACAACCTGTAAGTACTATTAATAATTGTTGCTTTTATGTGTGTGTGTGTGTGTGTGTGTGTGTGTGTGTGTGCGTGCGTGTGTGTGTGAGAGAGTGAGAGTTACGCTCAGCAGCTTCTAGGTCTCCGATGTCATTTTTTTTGTTTTTTGAAATATGTGAAATTATGTGAAGCGTATTGTAGTACTGCAGTGCTTTATCAATATGTTTAAGCTTTGGGCTAACGCAAAATATAACTGACTGGGTCATCTGACCAATCACCGCCGATTAGCGTCACGCAAAGGAGGGGTTTGGACAAATGAGTCGTCAAACGAATCATTAGGGAGTCGGTGAGCAAATCAGGTAAAAATAAATGCATATTATAAGACAACAAAAGTGTTTTTTGTCATTGCATGCATGTAAAACTGTTGTTGGGGACTCCCAGAACATTATTAGGAACATTTTAAATGCCATAATAGGTACCCTTTAAAATCACGGCCTTCAAATGAAAGTAGTGATGTGTCCTCCCGTATCGAGGCTTCAAAGCGTGTGTCGAGTAATCCGGGATGATTTCTGTGAAGCGCGTATCGAGGCTTGTGTCGGTGACGTATGTGGTGACGTTTGAAGCTTCGCGAGCCGCCTGTACCACGTGACTGCTTCAGGAAGTGGTTCGCGGTTTGGCGGTCTATTTGACTATTACTTTTCATTTTGACCCTGTCATTGTATCATAAAGACAGACACCATATAAAAGTTTATACTTTATGTATAAGCATCACAAACATCATTGATTAATTCATTCAATGCTTCAGACACCAAAGCCATAGTGTCATTATGCACGTTTTACATTTATTGTCTACTTGATGGCACAATAGAGCAAATGCCCCAACACCTGTGATGAGACGACTAAACGCCTGTGGAGAGACGACTCAACGCCTGTGAAGAGACGACTAAACACCGGCGATATGTTATGCCTAAATTTATACATGATTAACTAACTGTATTTTTCTTTGTACATTTCTGAAATGCACTTTCTGTAAAGCTGCTTTGAGACAATGTGTATTGTGAAAAGCGCTATACAAATAAACTTGAATTGAATTGAATTGAAATGAAGCACCATGAAGCTTCGGCACATGAGTGAACCAATTGAATGGAACGCTTCAATGCTTTATGAAGCTTCATCTCGCCATCACTAATTGAAAGTACTGGAAGATGTGGGATTATAGAGACAGAATAAGAGAGAATTTCTTTAATTAGACATACGACAGCTTTAGGGATGGCTTTAGTAATAGATTCAAATATGGCCCGATTGCAAATAAAATTATATATTTAACACAAACATTTTCATATGATATAATTCCACTATCACTATCAATTAAATGGGAAACTGACCAAATACCTTTCTCCATCCAGTTCGTGTCAAACAGTGATTTGTGCTACATGCTAACCTCGTGCGTACATAGTCAGCAGGCTTCTTCATCTGATTTTCAACATACACTGCTGACTCTCAACATACCACAGCGTCAATCGCCCTCTAGAGGTTAAGGATAGTACTGCACCTAAAATACAGAAACTCCTTTTATGGTATATAAATCAACCGTAGTTACAAATAAATATACTTTCATTCTGAATGTTAAATTCAAAAGGGTTACATCTATATTTTAGCCATCAGAATTTGACTGGATTGTTAACAAAACATAATGCAGGACTGCAGTCGTAACCTATCAAGTATCAAGTAACCTAAAGCATACTGACACAGCAATAGTAACATTTTTTTTTACATCTATATTTGCTATTATTGATATAACCTGTATTACTTTAACAACTATTACTTTTTCTAGACATTAAATTCAATTACACTTTCCACACTATTATTATTATTATTATTATTATTATTTTATAATATTGTAACCAGCCAGATACAGGTGTTAGTGAGACGGTGATCTTTCAAATAAGATGTTAAACCAAGATCCTGACTCTCTGTAGTAATAAAAATTGGGTGTTTCTCAAAAAGAACTTTAATCATGAAACAGGAATATATGGGAATATACTTGAAAATACATTTCCATGGGAAACTGCTTATATTTTGTATACAATATATTTTATGCATGGACCATGTATGGGAATATATTGATAGATAAAAAAAATAAAAAGCAATGAAAACAAAAACTGCACTACATTTTTACATGCAGAAGCTTTATTGAAACAGTCAATTAATTCACTCTATTGTTTGCATATTACACACTTTGTATATAAAAACATGTGTGATGGTACAGTATATACGATTTTTGGACAGTTGAATATATTGTTAAAGTTATGCCAATAAGGTTGGGTGGAAAATGCAGGTTTGAAATTTATAACTTAATTGACTGAGTGCTCATTCTCAAATTTAATTCCTGTGTAATGTATTTTACAACTGTTCTTTTGGGCCTTTAGTTCTTGTTTAATTTCCTTGTTCTGTACCTTGTTTGTAATGAGTAATTAGCTAATTTTTAAAATTGGATGGTGCACACATCGAAGTATATTTATGATTATAAAAATTGCATACATTACAATATATAAGTAAATATATTGTCGCATATTTTTCAATATATGAAAAGAGGCAATTACTTATTATTCCATATATTGTAACATTAACATAAATATTATTCTGTATATTTTCAATATTTATTAAATAGTTTCATATATTGATCATTCAAATATAAGGAAATATTTTTTTTGTGTAAGGGAATGCAGACACCCTGGCCAAATTTGTCCATTGCCCTCTATCCATCTTGTCCATACCTTTATAGCTATACTCTTTACCGATGTAATGGCTGTTCTGATGCACTAGGACTCTGTTCCATCCTTCAGGTCAGCGCAGTCTCATCCCAAGAAGTCATATACTGACGTCTTGGGACGTCTTTTGACCATACGTCAATATCCGCCTTTTTAGGGTACCCTTAAACGTCGGTTAGATGACGTTATCGGATCCTAACTGTAGCGAATTTAAGGATGAACCAAACACAAATTAATCTTTCTAATCTTTCATGGGATTCATTCAAATGTGATTCAGCAATCCAGATCTGAACACATTCCAACGTCACAAAACTGGCTCCAAACTGTCTCAAAACCCCCCTCAGAAGATTTTATGGCCCGCAGGGACCAAGGAAACTGACACCTTTGACCTCCCTCAGCATTACCACTGCTGAACATGACACCGAGATGTAAAACAGACTTCCCTCTGCTTGAAGACTTTTGAATGACCTCATTGTTGAGACCTCTTAAAACCCACAGAGTCAAGAGACTTCTCATATAAAAATGCATAAACTCATCCCAGAACAATTCTTGACGAACTTATAATCAAACATTGTTCCACTACCTAATCCTTATTGTAGCTATGTATGTGTCTATTATACTAGATAGCATACAAGTCATGCAAATGTTGTTACTTTAGATGGATGAATGAAAGTGTGTCTTGTTTGATATCAGTGAGATCATATATTCTTAATTCTTAAGATGGCTTGAGTGAAATCTGTGTAAAATGCTTTGTATGATTATAATAATCTATAATGTTAAACTGTGGTCTCTTGTTCTCTGCTAGTGTTGGAGAGCAAGCAGATCATAGCTAACGCCTGATTTACGATAAGAAGAAACGAGGTCCACCTCCTAAGATGATGCCATTGTCCAATTGGCCAGAATTCTCCAAAAGAGGTTGGACTAACTTTAAGTTAAAGACCCGAACAAAGCAGTTCAGTCCAGAGTTCAGTCCAGAGAGCAGTTCAGTTTCGGTTCGGTTCAGTTCGGTTTTGAGTCGGTTCTGTGTTAAATTAAGTTGGTGCCTCTCTCTATCAAAAAACAGCAAGAGAGTGTTCATGTTCGTACACTACATCGACCAGACCAAGTTAGACCAAGCCAGCAGACAAACCCATCAAGATCGGAGTTTAAACAGCTTCATTCAAGCCATCTCATCTCTTACTTTCATTTCTTCCTTTATTTTATTTTCTCGTTAAAAGTCTCGTTCTAAGTTAAGTTTTGCTGTAAAGTTCGTTTACACGTCTCTCCTGCAACGCACTTCGAACTGTAAAGACTCTTGTTCATCCATCCGCCAACACATCACGTGACCGGCGGTTCAGAAACTCCAGCCAGGCACTCCAAAGACAACCAGCCACGCGGACCCGGCCGGGAAACCCCTCTGACGAAGCACCTCAAATAGGGAATTCCCTGGCCTAAGCAACGCAAAGGACAAGCAAGTAACCTCCAGACTCTAGCTGAACTGGTGTTTGTTAATTTAAATTGAATAACCTTTCTAAGAAACGAAGGTTTCAATTAATGCTTGGTGGTTCGTTCAGGTTTATGACTTACAAAGTGCATCTCACTCTGAAAACTCACTCTTTCTCTCTCTTCCTCTGCGCCTTGAATGAATGTGTGTGTGTGATTGGGTTTAGACATTAGTTTTATGTGTTTAGAATAGTTAATAAAGTCGTCCATATATTTGAAAAGATATCTGCCTTGTGTCTTGCTTACACATTTAATGTCTTGTACTGCCGATCTAAAGTTACCTTGCTAATACATAGTGTTTCACTATAAATTGGATAAATATCTGTTGCCAAGGTTAAAATTACGGCCCGTTCAAATGAACTCTAAACGAGTCATTTGCTCGGTTCCATAGTGATTCGGTCAATGATTCATTGCAAATCGATGAATCATTCCCTTTGAGCTAAATTGGCCTTCCGGCCCCTTAAATACATTTTATGTATATTATTATTATGTAGGTTCGCTACATTATTTGGTGGAGAATGTGGGCAGTTCAACCTAAATTGTAAGAATATTATCAAGATTTATCTTTTCATATTGTGCGGATGAGAGATCCGATTCTCTGAGAGTCTGTGTGTGACGCGCGCAGCGCGCGCCCCGTTTGAATGAATGCTGCTGCTGCTGTTGTTATCTGTGAGTGAAGCTCCCAGAGAAAGCTAAAAAGACTAGTCTGCCGCCCTATTTGCTCTCTTGTTAACTGCAGTAAATAAGATATGAAACCTCGCACTACGATAAGGTAAGAATTGAGCGTGTTCCTCATTTCCAGAAATACCTCGTTAGAGCTGTTCGATTTCTGCGTGTTCCAGAGTCTTTCAGGAAAGCTGTAACGTTGTGTGTGTGTGTGTTTATATCAGTTAGAGAACTGATTCTGAACGAAATCAAACTGCAGTAATTAAAATAACCCTAACGTTATAAGGACTAATATTCTCCTCACAGAGCGATGAGCGTGTTCCTCATCTAAGTTAGTCATAAGCCTTATATTTATTTATCTGGTTCAGTGCGTGTTCCACTGATCCCCGTGATAAACAGCGAGGCTTAACTAATCTTATCTGTTTGTGTCCGTTCAAATAATTCTCGTGTAACATTGCGCATGTCCGAGTGTAATTTGAATAGTGGTTATTTAAATTCGTTATCAAGTAAAGCTTGCCATTGAAACTGAACCAACAGTTATTGTTTTATGTGCCTAGATAAACTTGCACAGAGACGATCCGCCGAGGTCGTCCTAATTACATATATTAACGCAAAGCTGTCGCTTGCTTAAAGTTAATATCACTCTTGACAAACTGAGTGAAGCCCCACGTCGTAAACCCAGCTACGAGTGGTGTATCTTATTTGAACAGTGTGAAATGCGCCGACATTTCCCGTAATAGGATCGATTGTTACTGTACATGCATGTTCTGTGGACATTGAAATGCTCCCATATTGCATGGAACTGTAACAAATTGTTTTCCAACTGTCTGCAATTCCCGGTTCGCCCACTAGCGTTCGTTTGGTCGCTATAGTTACGATCGTGACACGGAAGTCTTGGCCAAACGTTTCCGGGTGAACTTTGACCCAACCCTCGGTGTAAACAAACGCTAGCTAAGCTAAGCTAACCTGAGCAGTTGTTCACATTGAGGCCTGTGCTAAAGCCTTTAGCATCAGTTACTGTTATCAATACTAACCCCAGCAGTTAACTACAGTGTCTGTTTGAACAAAGTTAAATTGATTTAACCATTTAAACACCTCGACTTTTAGACCTCTTTTCTTCGTTTCCTTTTTCCTCTCACACTTTACCTATATTTTACTGGAAAAGGAAATATTTGTGTACAATTATTAATTATTTTACCTGCATTTTACTTGAAAAAGAAAATACTGGTTTACTATTATTAATTGTCAATTTTGAATTTGATTTTGAAGAAAAGAAAATATTAAAATAAAATTGAAATTCTATTTTTCTAGACAGGTCATTTGTAATGATTTCTAGATTTATTTTTAATAATTCTAATTTCATAATTTTCATAATTTCTAAATTTCTCGTTGAGATCTAATCACTTTAGGTGAATAAGTCTTGAACTCTGAAAGTTAAAATTTGAAAGTTGTTATTACTATTATAAAAATAGTGTTAGACTCAGATTTGCTCATTATTGTCATTGCGTTTATCCTTTCGTCCTGTTGGTTATAAACTTAACCACTATATTTGTTCTGATTAATTAATTTTCGGGACGCTTCAATTTATTTGTGTGTTTAGTTGTTCCTCAACTATCAATTCTATACTCGTGGTAGACGTAAAGGTAGCGGGATCCAACCTCCTTGCTTCATTTCTTCCTCATCACGTCTTTCCTGTTCTGTCCTGCTTTATTCCATCTTATTCTTCACATTTGTAGGAACAAACCTGGAAGAACCACCAATCGACTCTAAAAGAGACAAATATAATCTGTCCCAACAAACAGATTATTAGATATTTGATTTTTAATCAAACCCTCTTGTGTTCTTCATACTCTCCCTGCATTTGTAACGCAATTTAAACTGACATCTTATCCAAGATTAAGTAACAGAGACAAGTGCCGAGCAAACTCCGCCTTCAAAGCATCCCTGCTGTAATCCCTGCTGTAAGCGGTCGAACTGAAGGTGTGTGGTGTCAATCCTGTCAAACTCAGAGAAGAGGTATCAACATCATTGTTGTATTATTTTTCCTCGCAAACATACGCAATAATATTGTTTACCTTTCCGGAAACAGATTTTCATTGATAAAAAAAAACATTTATGAGAAATTAATACTTCCCCTAGTTAATAATTTTCTTTTTGTTTTTTTTGTCCCTCATTGAAATCGGTTGTTAACTTTTCTCTCTTTGTCCCTTACTCAGTTGAGCGACTAAGTCCTCACCCCACGAGTTGAAACCAACTTTTCATTGATAGAAAATATTTATAAAATATTTCTCCCATTGAAAAAAAAAAAAGTTTCTTTCCATTGAGATTTGTTTTAACCTTTTTCTCTCTCTTTCATTTACCCAGTTGAGTGACGAGATCTTCGCATCACTAGCCTCACTGTGTACACTTAGACCAACACTTAGCCGTTCAACCACATATAGGCTTATACACACAGATCTGTGTCAGTCTCTTCACCAAGCGTGCCAACATGTCGTGGACGACAAACCCCACTGCCCAACGGGAAGACGTGGACGCCTGGTTCAGAGGCATTACAGACTGCCTCACACCAAAGACAATTGAACTGTTATTATTTTTAATAATAATCATAATTCTGAGAAGATTCCTGACACATGATTCAAGCCAGAACCAAAACCACGTGGAACTAACCAAGATAACCTGTTCCTTAAGTAATGCCTTCACAGCCCAGCTAAACCTAAGCCACCAGCACGTCACCCACCTACAGGAGGAGCTGACACGTGCCCAGAACCGCATAGACAAGCTGGAAGTGAAAGTCCAGGATGACTCCAAGACCACCGAGTTCCTGAGAGAGCTGATGCACACTCAACACTGCAAAGACCAGCTCAAAGGTAAAGCTCAAGACAAACTCAAAGTGTCTGACGAAGCAGAGCAAGAAACAAAGACACAAGTTGACAAGCTCCAAGAAGCCCTTGCAGTCACTGAACGTGACAAACAAGAGTCAAAGACTGTCCAGAAACACCTGGTGAACCAACTCCAGGCTGTTGAACATCAGCTAGAGAAAGCCAAAGCTGACATTGAAAGTAAGAACTCTAAAATCACTGCTCTGGAAGACCACCTGCAAAGGTGCAGCGTTGAACTGGACCACCTGATCCAACAGCGAGACGCCGCCAACGACGAGCTCTACGCGGTCAGAGATGAACTCCAGCACATTTTCCAACAGAAACCAGAGCCAAGAAGGGAGAGACCTCCCTCAGCATCACCCCTGCTGAGCAGAACAGAGTCCTCCATCCAAGAACTGGCATACAGTGAAAGAAGTGAATGGCCACAACCCAAAACGTCACCGGCCTTCACCACAGAACTGTTCACTGCCAACAAACGAAGAGAGCTCATCCAGGCAGATGCCCAAGCTGCACATGGGATGACCGTTAAAGATCTCAACCAGCTGGTTAAGAATATCACTCAGTCCAACCCGAACTCCACAGAGGGTCCCGACATCCAGGCCTACCTCCGTGATATTGACTTCCACCTAGCGGTGAGACCCCATATGACTGACAGAGACAGGTTTTACCTCCTCAGATCCACATCCAGTCCAGAGGTACGAAGCTTCCTAGACCGACAACCTGCTAATGTCATGTCAAACTACCAGCTGCTACGTGAGACACTGATTAAAGAATTTACAGGTCCAGAGTCAGAACACGGTGTGTTAATCGCCTTGGAAACCAAACAATGTCGACAAGAGACTCCCCAAAGCTTTTATCACCGCTTTCGACAAGCCTACTTAGGTGGACATAACAAACCTGAACTTGAAGAGGATGTGAACTTCAAAACCCTCTTCCTGAGAAACCTGCACCCTGGTTTGAGTCATCATCTTGGCATCATGGCCTGCCCAGGCACAATGACGATTCAGCAGCTACGTGACCTGACACACAAGGCCTACATCAAACAAAAGATGTCCTCCAAGAAAGGTTTGAAAACATCCACAGTGTCAAACTCCATCAGCCAAGACACAAGCCTTGCACTGGAAGACACCCAGTGGCATGACAACACCACAGTCCTTCGTGAGGAGCACAGAGAACGTGACTCCCATGCCGATGACTTCTACCACTCCAACCACATGGAAAAGTCATGGGACCCACCAGAAGGAAACAACTGGAATCAACGAGTGCATCCAAAAGCATTCTATGTGGGTAAGCGACAACGAAACCCACCTCCGCACCACTCAGCCAAACACCCACTGAGTGTGCCCAAGAACACGACAGTCTCCCCGCAGAAGACATGGAGCAACTACGGAGGCAACTGCACGTGCTCATCAAAGACAAGCTGAACACAGAAGACCAGTGATCACCTTGTACACCTTCCTGAGACGACCACCTGTTCAACAACAACTCAGAACAAAGTGGTCTCTCACAGTCAACCACTGACAAACACCCCGAGGTACCAGAAAACACCATCCTGGTTACCCATCACACCCCAAGCTCCAAACTCAAGAACCATGTGTGTGCTACAGCAACGACAGTAAGCACAGAAGGTCAGAAAGTCTGTCACAACCAGAAGGCATCACAAGAGGAAGGCAACAAAGGAGACCACGTTTTGCACTACAGCTTCACGCATCCATGCCAAACCATCTCCCAATGTCTGCCAGAGAACTTCCTGCCTTACTGGACTGACCCCCAGCAGATCACAGAAGATCCCTTTCCAAGGCAAAGATGCAACAAGCCCATCAAAGCAAGACCATCAAGCAAAAGGGGGGAGCAAAACAGACTGAGACAGATCTGACATACATACAGTATACATGCAGTACCTGCACTACACTACACTGTACCACTAACATACACAAGTTAAACACAGCTACCATGAAAAACATTCAACAAACATGTTCTTCCCACAGGTAGACACTGAAATCGCAACACTGACTTAGCTATCCTTTCCATAGGAAACATGTAGCAATGCACCCAACAAGTATAACCCTCTCATTACATTGTGACACCTGACACTGCACAACAGTAGCCATACAGGAGTCACTCAACTGCTTTGTTTTGTTTTACCTCTTCCTTTCTTCTTCTTTTATTAGGTAAAATCCCTGTTACCCCATAAGGGTCAAGGTTACCATATAAGGATTGACGCACCACGCCTGATGTTTGCAAGTCACCTTAAAACGAATGTTAGCCTAGAGAACTCCCTGCATCATTCGAATCAAAATTTGAAAGGTAAATTGGTCTAAACCTAGAACAATTTAGAAGAGAATAAAACAAACAAATCAAATTTAGTCACAAAGTTGATCAATCACCGTTTTAAAACAAACTAGAATAACGGTCCTAAAATTGAACTAAACTTTTTCCACATGATTGACTATATTGAGAGAGTGAACCTGTTTAGGCCTAGATAATCTAATGCCCTGCACCAGTAAAGGGACCAGTCATGGAGGTGTTTGCCTTGTTGTTTGCTGTGTGTGTTTGCTTCTCCTGTTTCTCCAGCGTTCAACGATGTCTTTTCTCATCAACCCATCGTCGATCGAAGGGGGGAAATATGTAGCGAATTTAAGGATGAACCAAACACAAATTAATCTTTCTAATCTTTCATGGGATTCATTCAAATGTGATTCAGCAATCCAGATCTGAACACATTCCAACGTCACAAAACTGGCTCCAAACTGTCTCAAACCCCCCCCTCAGAAGATTTTATGGCCCGCAGGGACCAAGGAAACTGACACCTTTGACCTCCCTCAGCATTACCACTGCTGAACATGACACCGAGATGTAAAACAGACTTCCCTCTGCTTGAAGACTTTTGAATGACCTCATTGTTGAGACCTCTTAAAACCCACAGAGTCAAGAGACTTCTCATATAAAAATGCATAAACTCATCCCAGAACAATTCTTGACGAACTTATAATCAAACATTGTTCCACTACCTAATCCTATATTGTAGCTATGTATGTGTCTATTATACTAGATAGCATACAAGTCATGCAAATGTTGTTACTTTAGATGGATGAATGAAAGTGTGTCTTGTTTGATATCAGTGAGATCATATATTCTTAATTCTTAAGATGGCTTGAGTGAAATCTGTGTAAAATGCTTTGTATGATTATAATAATCTATAATGTTAAACTGTGGTCTCTTGTTCTCTGCTAGTGTTGGAGAGCAAGCAGATCATAGCTAACGCCTGATTTACGATAAGAAGAAACGAGGTCCACCTCCTAAGATGATGCCATTGTCCAATTGGCCAGAATTCTCCAAAAGAGGTTGGACTAACTTTAAGTTAAAGACCCGAACAAAGCAGTTCAGTCCAGAGTTCAGTCCAGAGAGCAGTTCAGTTTCGGTTCGGTTCAGTTCGGTTTTGAGTCGGTTCTGTGTTAAATTAAGTTGGTGCCTCTCTCTATCAAAAAACAGCAAGAGAGTGTTCATGTTCGTACACTACATCGACCAGACCAAGTTAGACCAAGCCAGCAGACAAACCCATCAAGATCGGAGTTTAAACAGCTTCATTCAAGCCATCTCATCTCTTACTTTCATTTCTTCCTTTATTTTATTTTCTCGTTAAAAGTC
The DNA here is from genome assembly GCA_036326025.1 of Chrosomus eos. NCBI lineage: Eukaryota > Metazoa > Chordata > Actinopteri > Cypriniformes > Leuciscidae > Chrosomus > Chrosomus eos. Next base: position 19,096,126 of record CM070828.1, on the reverse strand, counting down.
TCGTTCTAAGTTAAGTTTTGCTGTAAAGTTCGTTTACACGTCTCTCCTGCAACGCACTTCGAACTGTAAAGACTCTTGTTCATCCATCCGCCAACACATCACGTGACCGGCGGTTCAGAAACTCCAGCCAGGCACTCCAAAGACAACCAGCCACGCGGACCCGGCCGGGAAACCCCTCTGACGAAGCACCTCAAATAGGGAATTCCCTGGCCTAAGCAACGCAAAGGACAAGCAAGTAACCTCCAGACTCTAGCTGAACTGGTGTTTGTTAATTTAAATTGAATAACCTTTCTAAGAAACGAAGGTTTCAATTAATGCTTGGTGGTTCGTTCAGGTTTATGACTTACAAAGTGCATCTCACTCTGAAAACTCACTCTTTCTCTCTCTTCCTCTGCGCCTTGAATGAATGTGTGTGTGTGATTGGGTTTAGACATTAGTTTTTATGTGTTTAGAATAGTTAATAAAGTCGTCCATATATTTGAAAAGATATCTGCCTTGTGTCTTGCTTACACATTTAATGTCTTGTACTGCCGATCTAAAGTTACCTTGCTAATACATAGTGTTTCACTATAAATTGGATAAATATCTGTTGCCAAGGTTAAAATTACGGCCCGTTCAAATGAACTCTAAACGAGTCATTTGCTCGGTTCCATAGTGATTCGGTCAATGATTCATTGCAAATCGATGAATCATTCCCTTTGAGCTAAATTGGCCTTCCGGCCCCTTAAATACATTTTATGTATATTATTATTATGTAGGTTCGCTACATTATTTGGTGGAGAATGTGGGCAGTTCAACCTAAATTGTAAGAATATTATCAAGATTTATCTTTTCATATTGTGCGGATGAGAGATCCGATTCTCTGAGAGTCTGTGTGTGACGCGCGCAGCGCGCGCCCCGTTTGAATGAATGCTGCTGCTGCTGTTGTTATCTGTGAGTGAAGCTCCCAGAGAAAGCTAAAAGACTAGTCTGCCGCCCTATTTGCTCTCTTGTTAACTGCAGTAAATAAGATATGAAACCTCGCACTACGATAAGGTAAGAATTGAGCGTGTTCCTCATTTCCAGAAATACCTCGTTAGAGCTGTTCGATTTCTGCGTGTTCCAGAGTCTTTCAGGAAAGCTGTAACGTTGTGTGTGTGTGTGTTTATATCAGTTAGAGAACTGATTCTGAACGAAATCAAACTGCAGTAATTAAAATAACCCTAACGTTATAAGGACTAATATTCTCCTCACAGAGCGATGAGCGTGTTCCTCATCTAAGTTAGTCATAAGCCTTATATTTATTTATCTGGTTCAGTGCGTGTTCCACTGATCCCCGTGATAAACAGCGAGGCTTAACTAATCTTATCTGTTTGTGTCCGTTCAAATAATTCTCGTGTAACATTGCGCATGTCCGAGTGTAATTTGAATAGTGGTTATTTAAATTCGTTATCAAGTAAAGCTTGCCATTGAAACTGAACCAACAGTTATTGTTTTATGTGCCTAGATAAACTTGCACAGAGACGATCCGCCGAGGTCGTCCTAATTACATATATTAACGCAAAGCTGTCGCTTGCTTAAAGTTAATATCACTCTTGACAAACTGAGTGAAGCCCCACGTCGTAAACCCAGCTACGAGTGGTGTATCTTATTTGAACAGTGTGAAATGCGCCGACATTTCCCGTAATAGGATCGATTGTTACTGTACATGCATGTTCTGTGGACATTGAAATGCTCCCATATTGCATGGAACTGTAACAAATTGTTTTCCAACTGTCTGCAATTCCCGGTTCGCCCACTAGCGTTCGTTTGGTCGCTATAGTTACGATCGTGACACGGAAGTCTTGGCCAAACGTTTCCGGGTGAACTTTGACCCAACCCTCGGTGTAAACAAACGCTAGCTAAGCTAAGCTAACCTGAGCAGTTGTTCACATTGAGGCCTGTGCTAAAGCCTTTAGCATCAGTTACTGTTATCAATACTAACCCCAGCAGTTAACTACAGTGTCTGTTTGAACAAAGTTAAATTGATTTAACCATTTAAACACCTCGACTTTTAGACCTCTTTTCTTCGTTTCCTTTTTCCTCTCACACTTTACCTATATTTTACTGGAAAAGGAAATATTTGTGTACAATTATTAATTATTTTACCTGCATTTTACTTGAAAAAGAAAATACTGGTTTACTATTATTAATTGTCAATTTTGAATTTGATTTTGAAGAAAAGAAAATATTAAAATAAAATTGAAATTCTATTTTTCTAGACAGGTCATTTGTAATGATTTCTAGATTTATTTTTAATAATTCTAATTTCATAATTTTCATAATTTCTAAATTTCTCGTTGAGATCTAATCACTTTAGGTGAATAAGTCTTGAACTCTGAAAGTTAAAATTTGAAAGTTGTTATTACTATTATAAAAATAGTGTTAGACTCAGATTTGCTCATTATTGTCATTGCGTTTATCCTTTCGTCCTGTTGGTTATAAACTTAACCACTATATTTGTTCTGATTAATTAATTTTCGGGACGCTTCAATTTATTTGTGTGTTTAGTTGTTCCTCAACTATCAATTCTATACTCGTGGTAGACGTAAAGGTAGCGGGATCCAACCTCCTTGCTTCATTTCTTCCTCATCACGTCTTTCCTGTTCTGTCCTGCTTTATTCCATCTTATTCTTCACATTTGTAGGAACAAACCTGGAAGAACCACCAATCGACTCTAAAAGAGACAAATATAATCTGTCCCAACAAACAGATTATTAGATATTTGATTTTTAATCAAACCCTCTTGTGTTCTTCATACTCTCCCTGCATTTGTAACGCAATTTAAACTGACATCTTATCCAAGATTAAGTAACAGAGACAAGTGCCGAGCAAACTCCGCCTTCAAAGCATCCCTGCTGTAATCCCTGCTGTAAGCGGTCGAACTGAAGGTGTGTGGTGTCAATCCTGTCAAACTCAGAGAAGAGGTATCAACATCATTGTTGTATTATTTTTCCTCGCAAACATACGCAATAATATTGTTTACCTTTCCGGAAACAGATTTTCATTGATAAAAAAAAACATTTATGAGAAATTAATACTTCCCCTAGTTAATAATTTTCTTTTTGTTTTTTTTGTCCCTCATTGAAATCGGTTGTTAACTTTTCTCTCTTTGTCCCTTACTCAGTTGAGCGACTAAGTCCTCACCCCACGAGTTGAAACCAACTTTTCATTGATAGAAAATATTTATAAAAATATTTCTCCCATTGAAAAAAAAAAAAGTTTCTTTCCATTGAGATTTGTTTTAACCTTTTTCTCTCTCTTTCATTTACCCAGTTGAGTGACGAGATCTTCGCATCACTAGCCTCACTGTGTACACTTAGACCAACACTTAGCCGTTCAACCACATATAGGCTTATACACACAGATCTGTGTCAGTCTCTTCACCAAGCGTGCCAACATGTCGTGGACGACAAACCCCACTGCCCAACGGGAAGACGTGGACGCCTGGTTCAGAGGCATTACAGACTGCCTCACACCAAAGACAATTGAACTGTTATTATTTTTAATAATAATCATAATTCTGAGAAGATTCCTGACACATGATTCAAGCCAGAACCAAAACCACGTGGAACTAACCAAGATAACCTGTTCCTTAAGTAATGCCTTCACAGCCCAGCTAAACCTAAGCCACCAGCACGTCACCCACCTACAGGAGGAGCTGACACGTGCCCAGAACCGCATAGACAAGCTGGAAGTGAAAGTCCAGGATGACTCCAAGACCACCGAGTTCCTGAGAGAGCTGATGCACACTCAACACTGCAAAGACCAGCTCAAAGGTAAAGCTCAAGACAAACTCAAGTGTCTGACGAAGCAGAGCAAGAAACAAAGACACAAGTTGACAAGCTCCAAGAAGCCCTTGCAGTCACTGAACGTGACAAACAAGAGTCAAAGACTGTCCAGAAACACCTGGTGAACCAACTCCAGGCTGTTGAACATCAGCTAGAGAAAGCCAAAGCTGACATTGAAAGTAAGAACTCTAAAATCACTGCTCTGGAAGACCACCTGCAAAGGTGCAGCGTTGAACTGGACCACCTGATCCAACAGCGAGACGCCGCCAACGACGAGCTCTACGCGGTCAGAGATGAACTCCAGCACATTTTCCAACAGAAACCAGAGCCAAGAAGGGAGAGACCTCCCTCAGCATCACCCCTGCTGAGCAGAACAGAGTCCTCCATCCAAGAACTGGCATACAGTGAAAGAAGTGAATGGCCACAACCCAAAACGTCACCGGCCTTCACCACAGAACTGTTCACTGCCAACAAACGAAGAGAGCTCATCCAGGCAGATGCCCAAGCTGCACATGGGATGACCGTTAAAGATCTCAACCAGCTGGTTAAGAATATCACTCAGTCCAACCCGAACTCCACAGAGGGTCCCGACATCCAGGCCTACCTCCGTGATATTGACTTCCACCTAGCGGTGAGACCCATATGACTGACAGAGACAGGTTTTACCTCCTCAGATCCACATCCAGTCCAGAGGTACGAAGCTTCCTAGACCGACAACCTGCTAATGTCATGTCAAACTACCAGCTGCTACGTGAGACACTGATTAAAGAATTTACAGGTCCAGAGTCAGAACACGGTGTGTTAATCGCCTTGGAAACCAAACAATGTCGACAAGAGACTCCCCAAAGCTTTTATCACCGCTTTCGACAAGCCTACTTAGGTGGACATAACAAACCTGAACTTGAAGAGGATGTGAACTTCAAAACCCTCTTCCTGAGAAACCTGCACCCTGGTTTGAGTCATCATCTTGGCATCATGGCCTGCCCAGGCACAATGACGATTCAGCAGCTACGTGACCTGACACACAAGGCCTACATCAAACAAAAGATGTCCTCCAAGAAAGGTTTGAAAACATCCACAGTGTCAAACTCCATCAGCCAAGACACAAGCCTTGCACTGGAAGACACCCAGTGGCATGACAACACCACAGTCCTTCGTGAGGAGCACAGAGAACGTGACTCCCATGCCGATGACTTCTACCACTCCAACCACATGGAAAAGTCATGGGACCCACCAGAAGGAAACAACTGGAATCAACGAGTGCATCCAAAAGCATTCTATGTGGGTAAGCGACAACGAAACCCACCTCCGCACCACTCAGCCAAACACCCACTGAGTGTGCCCAAGAACACGACAGTCTCCCCGCAGAAGACATGGAGCAACTACGGAGGCAACTGCACGTGCTCATCAAAGACAAGCTGAACACAGAAGACCAGTGATCACCTTGTACACCTTCCTGAGACGACCACCTGTTCAACAACAACTCAGAACAAAGTGGTCTCTCACAGTCAACCACTGACAAACACCCCGAGGTACCAGAAAACACCATCCTGGTTACCCATCACACCCCAAGCTCCAAACTCAAGAACCATGTGTGTGCTACAGCAACGACAGTAAGCACAGAAGGTCAGAAAGTCTGTCACAACCAGAAGGCATCACAAGAGGAAGGCAACAAAGGAGACCACGTTTTGCACTACAGCTTCACGCATCCATGCCAAACCATCTCCCAATGTCTGCCAGAGAACTTCCTGCCTTACTGGACTGACCCCCAGCAGATCACAGAAGATCCCTTTCCAAGGCAAAGATGCAACAAGCCCATCAAAGCAAGACCATCAAGCAAAAGGGGGGAGCAAAACAGACTGAGACAGATCTGACATACATACAGTATACATGCAGTACCTGCACTACACTACACTGTACCACTAACATACACAAGTTAAACACAGCTACCATGAAAAACATTCAACAAACATGTTCTTCCCACAGGTAGACACTGAAATCGCAACACTGACTTAGCTATCCTTTCCATAGGAAACATGTAGCAATGCACCCAACAAGTATAACCCTCTCATTACATTGTGACACCTGACACTGCACAACAGTAGCCATACAGGAGTCACTCAACTGCTTTGTTTTGTTTTACCTCTTCCTTTCTTCTTCTTTTATTAGGTAAAATCCCTGTTACCCCATAAGGGTCAAGGTTACCATATAAGGATTGACGCACCACGCCTGATGTTTGCAAGTCACCTTAAAACGAATGTTAGCCTAGAGAACTCCCTGCATCATTCGAATCAAAATTTGAAAGGTAAATTGGTCTAAACCTAGAACAATTTAGAAGAGAATAAAACAAACAAAATCAAATTTAGTCACAAAGTTGATCAATCACCGTTTTAAAACAAACTAGAATAACGGTCCTAAAATTGAACTAAACTTTTTCCACATGATTGACTATATTGAGAGAGTGAACCTGTTTAGGCCTAGATAATCTAATGCCCTGCACCAGTAAAGGGACCAGTCATGGAGGTGTTTGCCTTGTTGTTTGCTGTGTGTGTTTGCTTCTCCTGTTTCTCCAGCGTTCAACGATGTCTTTTCTCATCAACCCATCGTCGATCGAAGGGGGGAAATATGTAGCGAATTTAAGGATGAACCAAACACAAATTAATCTTTCTAATCTTTCATGGGATTCATTCAAATGTGATTCAGCAATCCAGATCTGAACACATTCCAACGTCACAAAACTGGCTCCAAACTGTCTCAAACCCCCCCCTCAGAAGATTTTATGGCCCGCAGGGACCAAGGAAACTGACACCTTTGACCTCCTCAGCATTACCACTGCTGAACATGACACCGAGATGTAAAACAGACTTCCCTCTGCTTGAAGACTTTTGAATGACCTCATTGTTGAGACCTCTTAAAACCCACAGAGTCAAGAGACTTCTCATATAAAAATGCATAAACTCATCCCAGAACAATTCTTGACGAACTTATAATCAAACATTGTTCCACTACCTAATCCTATATTGTAGCTATGTATGTGTCTATTATACTAGATAGCATACAAGTCATGCAAATGTTGTTACTTTAGATGGATGAATGAAAGTGTGTCTTGTTTGATATCAGTGAGATCATATATTCTTAATTCTTAAGATGGCTTGAGTGAAATCTGTGTAAAATGCTTTGTATGATTATAATAATCTATAATGTTAAACTGTGGTCTCTTGTTCTCTGCTAGTGTTGGAGAGCAAGCAGATCATAGCTAACGCCTGATTTACGATAAGAAGAAACGAGGTCCACCTCCTAAGATGATGCCATTGTCCAATTGGCCAGAATTCTCCAAAAGAGGTTGGACTAACTTTAAGTTAAAGACCCGAACAAAGCAGTTCAGTCCAGAGTTCAGTCCAGAGAGCAGTTCAGTTTCGGTTCGGTTCAGTTCGGTTTTGAGTCGGTTCTGTGTTAAATTAAGTTGGTGCCTCTCTCTATCAAAAAACAGCAAGAGAGTGTTCATGTTCGTACACTACATCGACCAGACCAAGTTAGACCAAGCCAGCAGACAAACCCATCAAGATCGGAGTTTAAACAGCTTCATTCAAGCCATCTCATCTCTTACTTTCATTTCTTCCTTTATTTTATTTTCTCGTTAAAAGTCTCGTTCTAAGTTAAGTTTTGCTGTAAAGTTCGTTTACACGTCTCTCCTGCAACGCACTTCGAACTGTAAAGACTCTTGTTCATCCATCCGCCAACACATCACGTGACCGGCGGTTCAGAAACTCCAGCCAGGCACTCCAAAGACAACCAGCCACGCGGACCCGGCCGGGAAACCCCTCTGACGAAGCACCTCAAATAGGGAATTCCCTGGCCTAAGCAACGCAAAGGACAAGCAAGTAACCTCCAGACTCTAGCTGAACTGGTGTTTGTTAATTTAAATTGAATAACCTTTCTAAGAAACGAAGGTTTCAATTAATGCTTGGTGGTTCGTTCAGGTTTATGACTTACAAAGTGCATCTCACTCTGGAAAACTCACTCTTTCTCTCTCTTCCTCTGCGCCTTGAATGAATGTGTGTGTGTGATTGGGTTTAGACATTAGTTTTATGTGTTTAGAATAGTTAATAAAGTCGTCCATATATTTGAAAAGATATCTGCCTTGTGTCTTGCTTACACATTTAATGTCTTGTACTGCCGATCTAAAGTTACCTTGCTAATACATAGTGTTTCACTATAAATTGGATAAATATCTGTTGCCAAGGTTAAAATTACGGCCCGTTCAAATGAACTCTAAACGAGTCATTTGCTCGGTTCCATAGTGATTCGGTCAATGATTCATTGCAAATCGATGAATCATTCCTTTGAGCTAAATTGGCCTTCCGGCCCCCTTAAATACATTTTATGTATATTATTATTATGTAGGTTCGCTACATAACTCTACCCCAGACCTAAACCTACCCCTAAACCTACCCCGTCACCTACTGACGTTAAAGGTAAAGCGTCAGTTGTATGACGCCCCAGGATCGTCATTTACCGACGTTTAAGGGTACCCTAAAAAGGCGGATATTGACGTATGGTCAAAAGACGTCCCAAGACGTCAATATATGACTTCTTGGGATGAGACTGTGTTATTCAGGTGGATGCTTCACACTGTTGGTGCTGAAAAGATTCTCCCAATTGGGGGCAATTGCTATTAACTGTCCTCATTGTTCCATGCTCTCATTGGTTGGTTGGCATGTGGGCGATTTCACACTCTAGAAAAGTTGTATCAGAATGGTTCACTCAAGCTGAAAAATCATGCACTGTTGCAATAACTACATATTTTAATGTTTTTCTCAACACACACACACACACACACACACACACACACACACACACACAACACACACACAACACACCACACACACACACACACACATAAATGCTAATTATATTTTGGTATATGCAAAGTACACATTATCTGGGAACATGGAAGTACTTCAATAAAAGGAACGACTGTTTAATATTATTTTTGTTTTAGCAGAGGTCAAAAATGGATCCTGCATTGTAAGCCATGTTCTTCTGAAGGCTCACTGTGAGAGCTAAATGTTGTGCATGCTAGTGTGAATGTGATGCGGATAATGGGATAAGTGGGGGCTTTGCAAATGTGGCAAGGGAAGTGTGAACACAGTGTTAAATATGCAAATAAAACTGGAGGTTTCATCTGTTCACTTTTCTGCATCAGCCACCAAACAAGTGTGGTGCCTCAAAACATATACCCAGCTCACTTGCATGCTACACAGCAACACAGACATGTGCATGTGACCCTTCTCTAGTGTGCATGTAAGCAAAACAATACAGACACAAATCTTTTAACCATAGTGTACCCTACATGCAGCCGTAGGGGGCCAGCTTGTTAATGAGTTTTACAGTTCATTCTAAATTCATTCAAAAAACAGTTAAATGGAAATTCTATCATAATTTACTCACCCTCATGTCAACCCTCTTCGGAAAACAAATGGAGATATTTTTAATGAAATCTGAGAGATTTCTCTCCCTCCATTGACAGTCTACACAACTACCACTTTTACACTTTGTCTAAATTTTCTGAAGAGACATGTTCGCTTTATATGATGAACCGATTTAATAGGCTTTCATTCACATACTTGCAGTTGCATTATAACTGGAACTTAATGTTTGCTCATTTGAATTATAGTTATAACAAAGTTATGCCTATTCAACTAATGATAAAACCAATTTTAACTTTTAAATGAAAATCAGCATTGCATAGTGATTATTTACATATCCTTTCACGAAAATTCAGTAGACAACATGGTGCTGACAAAATATAAGTCCACTAATATTCAACCTTGTTTGTCATTCATTGCAGCTTGAGGGTTTGTATGATGCCTCAGAAAAATACTAATCTCCTGACAGTAGCTATATATACTGGGTAATTTTGGGGTTATTAGAGCCAAGAAAATAGTGATGATTGGGATCCACGAACTCTCATAAATTGTGTCAAATTTTGTAGTTTTTCCTAATCCATCGATCTTAATAGAAATCTTAAAAAAGGCCTTATCCCCAACTACCTTTCAGAAATGGGCCGTTTTAATATCATATATAATACACAGCAACCATTCTATTCTGTGATGCCTGAAGAACCCAAAAGTTTGACTTTAAAATATCCCATAGAAATATATAGAAGCACATAGACCTATCTTAAATACTGCATACAGACACATTTGTGACAGATAGACATACATAGACACCAATCAACTAAACTTAACGATTTCACTGATTAGCACAACGAAACAATATGTAATAAAGCAAATTATAAAAGTATAAAGTATCAACGAAGTATAAAAATAAATTAACAAACAGTACATTCAGTACATACCCTAGTGAAAAAAAGTATACTTTATTGTATTTGTAATATTATTCCCTGTTTTAATAGTACATTTCAAATATACTAATACAAAATTTACTTTTTTTAAATATACAAAAAGTATATTAGCAGCATACTTTTGACTATTTTCAAAATACAAATTTTAACACAATTTAAAATAATTGTAATTTAGTATATTTTCTAAAAAATATATTTTACAAAAATATACTTGAAGTGAAAGTTCTGTTTATTTTTTATACGTATATTTATTTGCACTTTTCTTAAATATATTTTATGCATATTTTTTTACTATGTGCTGAAAATGATTATTGTAACAATGCATTGAAATTATACTTTCAAAGTACATTATTAAATAACCTGAAGTTGTAGTATATCTTTGTTAAATTTAAAGTTATACTTTAGTATAATTTAATTATAACTAAAATACACTTAAGTATAACTTTAAGTGTATTTAGTGTACTTTTTGATGCTAAATACGCATGTACTTAAAGTGTACTAAGTATAATTGAAATTGTCTCAATTTAGCATCAAAAAGTACACTAAATACACTTAAAGTTATACTTTAGTATAATTTAATTATAACTAAAATACACTTAGTACAAATTTTTTTTATCCAAAATAGCACACTTCAAGTTAACTAATCATTAAAACACTTGAAGTATACTGACAATTAGTCTGGCTGCAAGTATACTTAGCATACTTTTTTTTCACTAGGGTACATATACAGTACACTATACATTCAATATTCCATGTAAATGTTCAGTAATCAATCGATTGATTTTTATTTATTCACAAAATCTCTACATTTGATCATTTCACAAGATCAACAACTATGGCTGTGATGTTTTCATGCAGGAGAGCTGATTAGTGGGGAAAAAAAACAACAATATCCAATCTTTGAAACTGCTTGTTATTCATACTGTGGCCCATCCGGGGGGTGTTTCCTACTGTGCATAAACAAATACGGTAGGAAATTGATGGGGGCTGCAAAGAGAGCCTAATGAAATGGTGAATTTCTCTGCCTCCTTTGAAGAACAGCCAGAAGCCCTTAAAGGAACACAAGGAGAAATGTGATTTCTCTCCTCCCTTTGCTGTTTCTTTTCTTTTCTCTTTGTTCTTCCAGCTCTCTCTCTCTCTCTCTCTCTCTCTCTCTCTCTCTCTCTCTCTCTCTCTCTCTCTCTCTCTCTCTCTCTCTCTCTCTCTCTCACACACACACACACACACACACACACACACACACACACAAACACACAAACACACACACACAAACACACAAACACACACACACACACACACACACACACACACACACACACACACACACACACACTATGCACATTCCCCCTCCCTATTTTTCTAATTTTCCTGAGGCCAGAGCAGCTTGGCACATGACATTGATTTCCATCAGTGTTTGGAAATAACCTCGCTGTTGCCCAGACAACCCACATTTACCTTTTCTGTCTTTTTTGCATATTGGTGCGAGTTTTTTTTTTCCATCAGTGAGGGAATGAATGTGGAACGAGATGACTAATGTGCTCAGGTGGGGCAGCAAGCAGTAAAGCATGTGTGTGTTTTTGTGTGTAAGTAATAAATGGTGATGCCCAGCGCAAGCAGGGCGATACAGCGGGACTGGGGGAGGGGTAAAGAGAGAGGTGTTGAGATGAATATTCTTCATCTGCGATCTAAGAGCAGGCCATACGACTACTCTCATTTTCTCATTAAATTTAAAATATTGAAAACAATGTCTTAAAGTGTTACAAATAGCCTAAAGGGCCGTACACATCGGCACGCGTTATTCGCCAGCGTTTTTCAGCGCGTTTTTTGTGTTCACACCCAAGCGATTTTCGCTGACGATGAGCCGAGTGAACATGCAAATTCATTCCCTGACATTAGATGGCGCTTAATGTAAAACAGAAATACCCCGGTACACAAGGTGGCATGAAAGACAATTAAGTGAAATGAAACTCACCATCAAGGCACATTTGCTCTGCAATACCACTGCATAACAGTTTTCTTTTATCAAGATTTGTGTAGTCGCTGACGCGTTTGTCATATAGTTCTTTATGTTCCGACTCCAACGAGACCTGCAGCTCTACATTCATCTTGCCTGCCATCTTCCTCGTCTTTTTTCTTCCCGGCAGTGTAGACGCTACTTGGCGTATATCTTCTTCGCCATTACACTCACATTGGCTCCCCTTTGTTTAGTCACGAGGCGTTACACGTTGGTGATATCGCGCGCGAAATTCATCCTGGTGTGAACAGCCCTTAAGGGTGGACAGTAACACACAGTTATGTTTGGGAAACTTTAGTTTCACTACATACCAAAGCATAAAATTGTTTTACTCCACTACATTTCAGCAGTCTCATTTTATTATTATTTATATACTATTTTTGTATTTTTTGTATTTTGTATTTATATGATGAGTTTTTATTTTAAGTTTAAAGGGGATGTCTAATGCTATTTCATGCATTCTGACTTATTTACACTGTTAATGAGATGTATTCTCATGCTTAACATGGCCAAAGTTTCAAAAAACGAGTTGGACGTATGTCCCAAATACACTCCTTCAGGATTCGTATAAGTTTCGGGAAGTGTTTTTCGAGTATGGCCCTTTATGACGTAATAAAGGGCGTAATTTTATGCATGGGCACTTCTCCCAGAAGAGGGTGCGCACACATCAACCAGAGCGAGAGCAAGAGCGTGCCCATCAACGTGCTTCGTTCTGGTTTCTGAAGCCGTTGGCAGCACTGCACTGCACACCTCCAGGTGCTCAGCTGTTTTCGGAACGACTCGATACAGTGAATCTGTCTTTTACAGTGAATCTGATAAAACTAACGACTCTTCAGGCGATATGAAGGATGAACTATGCTCTACAGGTACTCAAGATTAACATGAGATTGGCAGAAACTGTGTGTGCTATGTCCCCTTTAAAATAAAGTATTTACTGGATTTTTGTACTTCATTCACTGTAAGTTTGTAGGACAATGTGCCACATATTCATGATTGGACTGTCCTATATTGACAGGACATTACTATATTTGATTGATTGATTGATTGATTGATTGATTGATTGATTGATTGATTGATTGATTGATTGATTGATTGATTGATTTGATTTGTTTATTTAAGTGTCAAACACCATGGTGCCCAGCCCTCATGGGCTTATTAGACACTACAGTAATAATTTCACCAATATCTCCAAATAGCCACGTGACATAACACAGAACCCAACATAGCATAACTATAGCACTAAAAATGAGTACACATACAAATAGAGATGGCTTTTCATATGGGATACAAAATAGTTTGCCGCCGATACCAGGCCTTTTCTATAAATTTTGCCAAAGCAAAAACATAATTTTCAAACAGCCTGCACTGTATATAAAGTACATTTGTTTGTGCCTGTGTTATGCAGATGGGTTGAATTTGGCTTCCAGTTTGGCTTCCAGAGCTATGATCCTAATATGTCACTCTTGTCTAGAAGTCAATATAGTGAAAGTCTAGAGGGAGTGCTAGCAAATAATCAAACAGGTGAGTTGTTGATAAATGAGTGTGTGTGTTTAGGGTGTATGTATGAATATGTATACTTCTTGTACAATTTGGCATCTTCAAGGGCAGCAGCATAAGAGCAAACATCTATAAGATATCTTTGGTGGGGCCAGTAGCCCACCTCCACCTCCAATCTACAAGTCAAAATGCAATGCAACCAGGGGGAAAATTAATTTCTTATTGCCTGAGTCTTTAAAATATTCCATATCTGCATTTCACTCTGTGTCACATTCCCACATATGCTCAAATTGGAATGAAAAGTAATGACCAGAGACAAGGGTCCTCAGTCTCAGAAATAAAGATTGGCATTGCCAATATGTTGGTAGAAAGCAATTTGCACCTGAAGTGGGTTCTATCTCGAATTTTACCACACCATAAGTGTTCTGTCCAGCCCCTTCTAACTCAGAAATTGTGTGAGCGTATCACCTGCATGTATTACACACATCCATCAGGTCCTTCAAATCACCGATATTGAATGAACCGATCAGGTTTCCACTTACCATTTCCACTTTCCACTTACGATCAACGGTTTGATTTGCAGCATTCAACATACTTAGCAAGAAAAGAAAATACATTGTGCCTGGGTTTTTGTGGATCACGTATGTTTGTGATGTCTTGTGTTATGTCAGTTTGTATTTTTTTGCTGATGCTGCAGAAATTGTCCTGTGAAGGAATAATTAAAGAGTATACTGCTAGGCTTGCTTTCCATCATCTCAAGATTCTATGGGGGATTTGAGGAGTTTTTGGACACAATTTAGGGTTTCTGTAGATTGAAACCCTACATTAGGTCCCCCCACCTGGTTATTCAGTGTAGAGTTCATTTTGTGGATATAAGCCTGATATGGTTTCAGCTGGGTCTACATAAACAAATCTGTTATTACCAAATTCATGAGGAGGGAAAAAGAACCCAACTTAGATGTGGATTCCTCCTGGAGGGCAACATTATTATTTTCCGGCCGCTGAAAATGTATTCTCAGCGAACATCTTTTTGAGAAAGGGCAAATTTGCATACCTACCATAGAAGAGTAAATCTGATCATATAAATGTAAATAAGGAAATATTTAAGTGTGTTTTCATATAAAAATAAGTTGAAAACTGTATGTGTGGGCATATGTGTGGGTGACATAGTAAGGGGTGAAATAAGGAAAGAAAATAAAAAGTGTGAGGGCTGAAGGGCACTATAACTGTGAATATGATATCACATTTTTCCCATGTCTCACACAGCAGCATAAGACACTACACCCACCCTAACAGAGGGACAGCAGAGATTTATTAACATGCATTTCCATATAGTAAACTAGCATTCTGGCTTTAAGAAGCATTTATGTAAGGGATAGTGTACATCCAGCCAGTTTTTATCTCAGAATATTACATAATTACTCTGTGGAATACTTGAATCTGATTGGTCAATCGCTCCATCCAGTGGTACGTTATTCCCAGTTAATGACCACTCAAAACAGAAAACACAGGCTCATCCGGGTTACTGAAGTCAGCTGCGCTACACATTGCTAGGAAAACATTTTCTTTGTGGAAGTTTTGCATTTGGTGAGACTCATCACATCTGGCAACCACACGGAGACTATATCATTCCTCCTCATGGACTCACCCCTGGCACCCCTTGTACTTGGTCATCCCTGGCTCACTCAACACAACCCAAGGATCGATTGGGGCCACAATTCTGTGTCTGCGTGTTCGTCTGTGGAGGCAGTGAATTTGTCTAACGTGCCCGAGGAGTACCAGGACCTGAGGGAAGTGTTCAGAAAGTCTCTGGCTGCTTCTTTTCCTCCGCATCATCCTTATGACTGTGCCATAGACTTAGTGTCAGGTGAGTCTCCGCCTAAGGGCAAGTTATATTCACTTTCTGTTCCAGAGAGTGAGGCTATGGAGAAATATGTTTCTGATTCTCTAGCTTCCAAGTTCATTCGTCCTTCCTCATCTCCAGCAGGGGCGTTTTTTTTTTTTTTTGTGGGGAAGAAGGATGGGTCTCTGCGACCATGTATTGATTACTGGGGGTTGAACAACATCATGGTAAAGAATACCTATTCTTTACCGTTGATGTCTTCAGCCTTCGAGCGATTACAGGGAGCATCCATCTTCACAAAATTGGATTTATGTAACGCTTATCATTTGGTCCACATAAGGAAGGGTAATGAATGGAAGACCGTGTTCAATACCCCCAGGTGGACTGGCGAAGGGAGTTCTGGGCATACTCCACCCAGGGAAGGAACCGGCTCCAGATGTTCTGGTGGCAGTATGACCTCAAGTATCTCCCGATCTGTAGGCGACTATGAAATCAAATCTTGTAAAGAGGGCCCATCTGGCTTGGCGAGGGTTGAGACAGCGAGCTTCTCGAAGGTATTCAAGGTTTCTATGGTCTGTGATGACTTCAAATCTGTGGTTAGCTCCCTCAGCCAATGTCTCCATTCCTCTAGTGTTAGTTTGATGGCGAGGAGCTCTCGATTGCCGATGTCGTAATTTTGCTCTGCCGGGGACAGCATCTTGGAGTAGAAGGCACATGGATGGAGACGTTGATGGTCACCCTGCCGCTGTGAAAATACCGCTCCCACTCCTGTTGTGGAGGCATCCACCTCTACGACTTTTACACGAACCCGTGTATATATGCTGTTAAGAGCATGCCAAACCTGTAGGTGGAAGTGTAACGAAAAGCACAAGCCCACGTTACCCAATCAGAATCCCAAAAATAGCAACAACAGCAACAAATCACTTCCTCTTTCTCTTTTGAACAAAAAGGTCGCACTTTTGACGCAGGTGCAAGTTATGTCACATACTGTGACGTCGGCTGCCTAAAACTCAGTTTTTTACAGTTTAAGTGCATACATCCAAACAGAGTTTTCCAAAATTTTAAAGAGAGTTTTTAGAAATAATCGTTTTCTTCGATTAAAACTGGGTTTTCGTGTAAATGAGAGGCAAATGGGAAATATCTGCGTCTTCCCTTCATCTAAATGGGGCATGATTCTTCACAGAGTGAGAACTACAGTGACCACTCCACACATTACACAGAAGAGCATCCCTGCTGAACAATCCAGCATTGCGAGTTACCAGCATAAGGTATGTTTTTCTCCCTGGGATCATGGGATGCTGGTTGCTGGTTTGATGGATCCCAGCATTGGATGCTGGTTGCTGGTTTGCTGGTCCCCAGCAAAGGGATTTTGTTGAGCTGGTGGACCAGCATGTTGTCTTTGGGTGCTGGTATGATCCCAGCAAGACCACAACAAAACTTGCGGATGTGTTTCTTATCATGTTTATGAGTGTGTTTTCGTAGTAAAATGTAGACCAATACAATTTTCCAAATTATTTTTTTTTTAACTTATTTAATTAATAAAAAGTATTGTTGCTGGTTACATGTTCACTGATATGAAGTAAAATCCTCAGTGAAAAAACAAACAATGCTCGGGTTTCATATGGTCCCAAAATATAGAGAGGAAAAGTAACAGTGAAGCAATGTTGCAGTTAGATTCACTCACGTGATGATTGTCTATTAGTGATGACATCTGCAGTTAACAAGCAGAATCACTGAAGATTAGAGGAACAACAAGAGCAGAACAAATAAAAGAGATGGGCAAAAAACACAACAACTATGTTCAGTTATATTCAGTTCAGTTCATGGACTTTTAGTTTGTTTTCATTCATCACATGTGGTTCTTTGTCTGTGTTTCCCGCCACCGATCAGTCACCATGGACCTAGAATATCAAAATCGACTGCTGGCGGTAGATCCTTTTCCTATTTAGCACCAAAACTTTGGAACAATCTTCCTAACACGGTCCGGGAAGCAGATACAGTCTGTCAGTTTAAATCTAGACTAAAAACACATCTCTTTGGCTTAGCATACACATAACCAGGGCGTGATTTGTGAAAAAAAAACAGAGGGGGGGATGTTTTGAAACATTTTTATTCATAAAAATAAATCATGAGAACATGAACTATATCACTGCATTTGCAGGAATCGTAAAGTATTTTTTTATTAACTCATGAAGTAGCCTAACGCAATATTTTTACTCTAGCTTATCTTTCCCAACACATATGAACTGTGATCATGCACAACGAAAAAACATGCACAAATTAAATCCCCCTCCCAGTAAGTTTTACTGCTCCTGTTAAAGTAATAACGTTAACGTTACATCGCGATGCTGAGCTACAGTGAAATGATAGAAAAGACAGATGCATTATCTGTGTTAGTCAATTCGCGCGAATTAGGCAAATTTATGGAATGTCAAAGTATTCATAAACGCCTTGTCAGGCGTCTGATTGCACACTGACCCGCCAAAAGAGTGCGTTTCGACAGCCAAACCATAACGATTGTGAAACAATAACGATAAACAAATAAGCCAAACCATAACGCACTTTTTTTTTTCACGGAAAACACGCGTCAGAAACGCGCGTTTTTTGCATCAAAGGGCGTGTCTTCGGCGCCTAATCTGCTAAAAACGCACGTTATCGACGTGCGCTTTGGGGTCACCGAAAACACACGTTTTTCAGCACCTCGGCTCGGACATTCCCTTTATTCCCTTGATTGCGACGCATCTTGCAAATTTTCCAGTTGTAATTTCGGTAACACTTTACAATAAGGTTTCATCATACAATATTTAACTACATTAGTTCACATGAACTAACAATGAACTGCACTTCTACAGCATTTTAGGTTGATGTCTCAATTAATGAGCTTTAGGAATTTTTTTTGTGCGCAGTACCAAACTTTTCCAGTAGATGACATCCAGTACAAAAATATTGTACATGTTTTTAGTGATCTGAACCTTATATTTCCATACTATTCCAAATATTTATGAAGTACACATCCTATTCAATTTTGGTCAATGTTGGAGCTAAACTCTGTAAGAAAGTGGATCACAGAGTTGAGAACCCCTGATTTAGAGTAAGCATATATATTTTTATTTAATAAGATGATTTCTTGTTTTTTTTAACAAAAACAAAATTTTGATCTTTATTTTGGACAATATTTTGACTGGCTATACATATTCAATAATTTTACAAAATAAACAGATTAAAACGTGTCAACACTCCATAAATGTGACTTACTAGAAGAGGATTTCCCAAAAGGGGGTTTGTGAGAGAACTGAAGCTAATGTAAGTTAATGAAAAGCTAATAATGAAATTGATTGTAAAGTTTTTTAGTTTTGTTTTTTAACTTGACTGCACAATTAATTTAAATAAATTGAAATCGCAATATAGATTAGTAGTGTGATTATCAGAGTGAAGAGCGGCACCATGTTTCAGGTGTGCAGATTACAGTGTTTTTCAGCGTCAGAGCTCCATGGTTCACAGTAAATGCTGCTTCTCACAAACTCCATCTCTGTATGTGCATTGAGTTAAAAGCATTGTTTTTGCATTTCTGCAAAGCAATGCTCACTAGGTTCACTTCATTTCACCCATTCGCACAATCTCCAAAATTTCTGTGGAGAGCTATAGTTTACAAGTTTACAGCACTTCACCATTATTCTGACAAAATAAAAGCTTATACAATATGTCATCAATAATGACTTGTTTAGGCAATTTGACAATATGTATTATTATATATAATATATACTTTCTCAGGATCTAGGACATAAGATAGGCTACTATATTTGCAGAACCCTTTTCTCCTCAGCTTCCTTTTTCAAAACAAAAAAAGGCTCTGAGTTTTGCATGACCACTTCCACCTGAACAGAAACTAGTCATTGTCACAAAGAGCTGCTGAGATGCTGTACGTCGTGAGATACAGTTTTCTATTGATCAGTATTTGTATAACAAGCATGTCATGGGCAGCCACAGTGGTGCAAGGTATGAACATTTTATTGTATTTGTTAACATTGGTTAATGCACTGTGAAGTAACATGAACAATCATTTAACAGCTGTATAACGTTATCAAATATAAAACAATACAGTAACAAATATATTGCTCATGGTTATTTTATGTTAGTTAATACACTAACTAATGTTAACAAATTAAACCTTATTGTATAGTGTTACATTTTGTTATCCAATTAAAAATGTTACTTTGGATTATATTGTTTTATGACAGACCCTGTAGTAGAATACATTGCGTAGAAAAGTTTAGAAGTTACCAAGCACACACAAGATAGCTTTGCAAATTCATTAGTGTATTTAAGTGTTTGCATAAAAAAAGTTTAAATGTTGCTTTTCTTCAAACAGTAATCAAATCTTCTGGGCATGATGTCACCATCGAGTGCGCTACTGATAAAGAACCTCAGGATGGAGTGTACATGTACAAACAAGAGGAAGCGAGTAAACAGCAGGAACTCTTCTACTTTTACAAAGAAAACAATATTTCCTTTAAAACAGCGAACAAATCCAAAGTCAGTGTAAGTGGAGCACTTCCCAACCTTAATGTCACCCTCTTACATGTTACTGCTGAAGACATTGGGCTTTACTGGTGTGAATTTGATTTGGAAGAAAACAATAGTGTTGCCAACTTCACTTGGTTATGGATAGGTAAGTGTCTTACATTTCATGTAAATAATTGTATTCTAAAACATGAGTTTATTATATGAATGTACCACATGCATTTAGTATGTAAATGGCGTGGATGGCACACTTTTGATAGAGAGATTTAGAAGTACAATCACTTTCTGATTAATATTGAATGGAAAAATGCATAAGTATAAAAATTATAATTCTAGAATTTTCTGGCTCTGATTTTTTTATTTATTCTGTCATTGAAAAAAAGAAAAAGACTGCGCAAAAGATGCTTTCCCTTTTGTGATGATCGTCCTCATTTTGTGTGTTGTCATGCTGCTGTGCATCAATGGTGTCTGCTGTATGATTATGAAGGTAAGCATACAATTACGATGTTGTTCAAAAGCATATGCTCTTATGTGATTCTTAAGCTCTGGGATGATTTTAAATGTACACTATGTACCATTGGTTCTCAACTCCAGGACTGGGGACTCACCACTCTTCACATTTTGTATGTCCTCTTTATTTAACACACATGATTCAGATCATCAGCTCATTAGGAAAGAATGTGAACTGAACTGAGTGCATCAGATAAAGGACACATATTAAATGTGCACAGCAGTAGGTCCAAAGGAACGGAGTGGAGAACCGGAGTGAAAATGAATATTTGAACCATTAATTAAGGAAATGATAGCCTATGATATCCTAAAGCTCTAACCTTTTGTTAAATTGTGGCTTGCCAAATGCTAAAGTGAAATATTAATACATTCCAGCAGCTGAGTCTATCTGAGAGCATATCAGGGTTACAGAATCATTACCTTGACACTGATTGAAAAAAGACTATTAGTTTTCTGTACATTTTTTGGCAAGCAAAAATTAAATTAAGTTTTTGTTTAACTTTTATATCAGAAAAGCCACCTTGAAATATACTTTTTTCATAATTGAATAATTTCACAATAAATCAATTCACAACACTGTTGACTGGGAGCAACCCACAAGCCTTGCCGTTTCAGAGATACTCTGACTTAGTCACCTTGCAAAATAACAATTTGTCAGTTGTCAAAGTTGCTCAGATCTTTATTCCTGCCAATTTCTCCTGCATTAAATACATTGAATATGATTGTTTGCTTACTATCTAATCTACCCATTCCTAAATATGTAGCCTTGTTTGGAAATGATCAACAATATTCTCTTCAACTGTGCTATAATATTTTGGCTCATCAATATAAATTACTATTGTACTATTGTATTGTACTATTGTAACAGCTAATAAAATAACAAAAAATAACTAAATAAAATTAAATGTAGGTCAGTGGTTCCCAAACTCACAGAAATAATAAATCATTTTTTAAAATTCTTTCAGGAATATATATGCCGCCACATAAAGCTACTCTCATCTTGATTTGCAAATTTAATAGGATTTATTGAAATTAATAAAGTACTACTACTTGGCCTCTCTTTCAGCTTCATATTGCTAATATTTTGAGGCAGACAACACTCTGGTCTCTCTTCATTACCCACTGTTGTACTGGTGAATCTAACCCCGGATTTCCACTAACTGTGGAACGGCTGCGGATCGGCTCTGCTGCGTGTCGGCTCTGTGCTCCACCATCCTTCAATACCACCAGGTCCGGATTTGTTGCGGAAAGGCTGCGGCCAAGACTGACGACTTAAGTCACGAGGACCCACGAGATCTCGCAAATTCACATATGATCGCATGATATATAACAATCTGTCCTGTGCTGAATTGCTGCAAGCTCTCCGGCATCCGGCAAAAAAATAAACTCTGCGTATCTGCTCCGGAGGGCTGCGGCCGTTCCGCAGTCAGTTAAACTACACACATTGACTTTATGGAAACCTATTGACGACTCCGCCGCCGTTCCGGAGCGGATCCGCAGCCATTCCGCAGTTGGTGGAAATTGTTAGGGAGGATATATGCCTCATAAAATTTGATTGACTTTTTACTGCACCGGCTGTGCCACAACATAGGCTGTCACATGGATAAACGAATGTTGCAAACCCATTTGGGTAACATTTTATTTTAATGGTCATTTTTTGAACAATATAAGTAACTTTGCACCTATGTGTCAACTAACACTTATCAGAAAATTCAGAGTAATATCTGCTAACTCTTTATTGTGTTAGTCCCCCAACAGACATTCTACTGACCGTAAGTAACTTTGCAACTACATGTCAGCTTATTCTAAACCTAACCATACCAGTCTTCTAGTACTCTATTAATACTAATGAGAGTGACAGTATATAGTCAACAGAATGTGTTTGTAATGAACGTCCATTGAAGGCAAGTTGCAAAGAACCCAATTGTAGTGTATTTAAGTCAAGTCAAGTCACTTTTATTTATATAGCGCTTTTTACAATACAAATTGTTTCAAAGCAGCTTTACAGAGATAACAGGAAAACAATGTTGTAATAGTATTGTTCAATTCAAAATTAAATGTCCCCAACTAAGCAAGCCAAAAGCCAATGGTGACAAAGGCGAAGAGCGGCGAAAAAGGCCTCAGTGGCAAGGAACCAAAACTCCATCAGGTGACAGAATGGAGAACAAACCTTGGGAGAACCCAGGCTCAGTCAGGGGGCCAGTCCTCCTTTGGCCAATGAATGAACCGTGTATGATTATGAGTTAGGCAGCATAATGTTAGGAGTCAGATGGGATCAGAACTTTCACGATATTTATCCAGTTCATCTGGTTAGGGGTTGGGTCATCCC
The DNA here is from genome assembly GCA_036326025.1 of Chrosomus eos. Classification (NCBI taxonomy): domain Eukaryota; kingdom Metazoa; phylum Chordata; class Actinopteri; order Cypriniformes; family Leuciscidae; genus Chrosomus; species Chrosomus eos. Next base: position 19,073,236 of record CM070828.1, on the reverse strand, counting down.
GCCGGTGAGGAGATGAGTGTGTTGAGGTGTCCATGGGCCTTCACAGCGCTGATAATGCGTGTCGTCGTGTCCATGTGATGGTCCTTCATTAGATCTGGATATGCCCTGGATCCGGCGGTCTGCGGTAAACCGCGGGATAAACAGAGAGACTAATATTAGCGTAGACGCCATCCTTCTTATGATGTACAAAGTACATCAGGAATTATGGGAAGTGTTTCCGGTTCCGGCTGATCTAAACTATGCTGCCTAACATTGAATTATAGAAATCTATAATGTGTTATGTGTATGCTAAGCCAAAGAGATGTGTTTTTAGTCTAGATTTAAACTGACAGACTGTATCTGCTTCCCGGACCGTATTAGGAAGATTGTTCCAAAGTTTTGGTGCTAAATAGGAAAAGGATCTACCGCCAGCAGTCGATTTTGATATTCTAGGTATTATCAACTGGCCAGAATTTTGAGATCGCAATAGACGTGAAGGACTATAATGCGTTAAGAGCTCGCTCAAGTACTGGGGAGCTAAATCATTTAGTGCTTTGTAAGTAATCAGCAATATTTTAAAATTTATAAGATGTTTAATAGGCAGCCAATGCAGTGTTGACAGAACCGGGCTAATATGGTCATACTTCCTGGTTCTGGTAAGAACTCTAGCGGCTGCGTTTTGAACTAGCTGTAGTTTGTTTATTAAGCGTGCAGGGCAACCACCCAGTAGAGCATTACAATAATCTAGCCTTGAGGTCATGAACGCATGAACTAATTGTTCCGCATTTGTCAGTGAGAGCATATGACGTAATTTAGATATATTTTTAAGATGGAAAAATGCGGTTTTACAGATAATAGACACGTGACTTTCAAATGAAAGATTGGTATCAAAGAGCACACCCAGGTTCCTGACTTATGACGAAGACTTAACAGAGCAGCCATCAAGTGTTAGACAGTATTCTAGGTTATTAGGTGAGGAAGTTTTTTTGTCCAATGATTAGAATCTCTGTTTTTTTCAGAATTTAGTAATAGGAAATTACTGGTCATCCAATTTTTTATATCAGCTATGCATTCCGTTAATTTTGTGAATTGATAAGTTTCGTTAGGTTTTGAAGAAATATACAGCTGAGTATCATCAGCATAACAGTGAAAGCTAATTCCATATTTCCTAATTATATCTCCTAATGGTAGCATGTACAGAGTGAAGAGCAGCGGTCCTAGTACTGAGCCTTGTGGTACGCCATACTGAACTTGTGATCGATAAGACATCTCTTCACTTACTGCTACAAACTGAAAACGGTCAGATAAGTATGATTTAAACCATGCTAGTGCAATTCCACTAATGCCAACATAGTTTTCTAGTCTATTTAAAAGAATGTTGTGGTCGATAGTATCAAATGCAGCACTAAGATTAAGTAACACTAATAGAGAGATACAACCACGATCGGATGATAGGAGCAAATCATTTGTGACTTTAATGAGAGCAGTCTCAGTACTATGGTACGGTCTAAATCCGGACTGAAAATCCTCGCAGATATTATTTCTTTCTAAAAAGGAACACAGTTGTGAGGATACAGCTTTTTCTAGTATCTTTGACAGAAAAGGCAGATTCGAGATTGGCCTGTAATTGACTAATTCTGTAGGATCAAGTTGCGTTTTTTAACAAGCGGTTTAATCATAGCCAACTTAAAGGTTTTTGGTACGTATCCTAATGACAAAGATGAATTAATGATATATAGAAGAGGATCTATGACCTCTGGAAGCATCTCTTTCAATAGTTTAGTCAGTATAGGGTCTAACATACAAGTTGTCGATTTAGATGAATTAACAAGTTTGCAAAATTCTTCCTCTCCTATAGCAACAAATGAATCAAAATGTTCCTCACGGAGACTACACTGCACTCCCTGATGCGATACTGTAGTAGACGGTTGCATAGTTATAATTTTGTCCCTGATATTATCGATCTTATAAGTGAAGAAGTTCATAAAGTCATTACTGCTGTGTTTCTTGGAAACTTCTGGGCTTGAAGCTTTCTTTTTCGTTAGTTTAGTCACTTGTTCAAATAAATACCTAGGATTATGTTTATTTTCTTCTAATAGGGTTGAAAAATAATTAGTTTTAGCATCTTTTAAGGCCTCTCTGTAAGCAATCGAGCTCTCCTTCCATGAAATCCGAAATACCTCTAGTTTTGTTTTCTTCCAGTTTCGCTCCATTTTTCTGGCTGCTCTCTTAAAGGGTACCTATTATGGCATTTAAAATGTTCCTAATAATGTTCTGGGAGTCCCCAACAACAGTTTTACATGCATGCAATGACAAAAAACACTTTTGTTGTCTTATAATATGCATTTATTTTTACCTGATTTGCTCACCGACTCCCTAATGATTCGTTTGACGACTCATTTGTCCAAACCCCTCCTTTGCGTGACGCTAATCGGCGGTGATTGGTCAGATGACCCAGTCAGTTATATTTTGCGTTAGCCCAAAGCTTTAACATATTGATAAAGCACTGCAGTACTACAATACGCTTCACATAATTTCACATATTTCAAAAAACAAAAAAAAAATGACATTGGAGACCTAGAAGCTGCTGAGCGTAACTCTCACTCTCTCACACACGCACGCACGCACACACACACGCACACACACATAAAAGCAACAATTATTAATAGTACTTACAGGTTGTGATTCGGAGGAGGAAGCTGATCCAAATAAACTTGGTATTGAACGTTCCTTCAGTATCAGGCGACCCGCGAATTCACACTTGAAAGCATTTGTGTTTGTGAAGCGATGGTCATTAAAATAACGCGAACAGGTGGCTATACTTGTGTGGTATAGTTGTAAATATAAACTCTAGCCACTGAGTCTTCACATGCTTGTCCCTGGGCAGTGAAAAAAAAAAGTTTGCTTTTGATTCGCACTTCAGAACAGAGTCTCGTCGACATGTTGTTGTCAGGTTTCTCTGTCTGCTCGGCGCGCGCACTGAGTGGGCGTGTCGAATTCAAATAACTTGTACAAGTGACGTACGAAAGTGCATCGTTCGTCTTTCGATTCATATCAGCGACTCAGAGTCGACTCTTACTTTTGAGAGACAATAACTTTGTATACGGTGAACTTTCATATTTAAAACTTTGCAGGATGTTCACTTAGATCTATGTTACACACTACATGAAAGGTAATTTTCAAAATTCCATGATAGGTACCCTTTAAGGACCCGGGTGTGCTCATTGTACCACGGCGTTGGACTATTTTCTTTAATCTTCTTTAAGCGCAGCGGAGCAACTGTGTCTAAAGTGCTGGAAAAGAGAGATTTAAAAGTTTCTGTTGCAATATCAAGTTCTTCTAAGCTATCTGGGATGCTGAGATTATGAAACTGATTTGGAAGATTATTAATAAAGCAATCTTTAGTGGCAGAAGTGATAGGTCTAACATATTTATAACACGGAGTCGGCTTTGCAGCCTTGGCTAAATGTAATTTACACAATACTAGATAATGATCTGAGATGTCGTCGCTCTGCTGCAGAATTTCAACGGCATCAACATCTATTCCATGTGATAGTATTAGATCTAGAGTATGGTTACGACAATGCGTAGATTCTGACACGTGTTGTCTCACTCCAATTGAGTTTATAATGCCAATCCCAATGCATCTTTTTCATTATCTACATGTATATTAAAATCACCAACAATTAGGACTTTATCTGCAGTCAATATTAATTCTGATAGAAAGTCAGCAAATTCTTTGATAAAATCTTTATGGTGCCCTGGTGACCTGTATACAGTAGCCAGCAGAATTCTCAAACGTGATTTATTGTTTACACTATAAATCTTTACATTAAGCACCAACACTCCAAAAGAAGTATATTTAAAACTAGATTTCTTAGTGGTGTTGAGAATATTACTATAAATTACAGCAACACCTCCCCCTTTGCCTTTCGGACGAGGCTCATGTTTATAACAATAATCTTGCGGAGTGGACTCATTTAAAGTAATTTTAAAGGTTTAGCCAGTCTGTCTGCTTCCTGACCTGAGCCCCAGATTGTAATGTTTTATCTCTAAGACTATGAGCCACAGAGCAGATTACAGTGCCTGACATCGTACTTGCGAGTTCAAACACCTCTTTAATATTAATTTTGGTGATCTCCGACTGGCGAAGTCGAACATCATTAGTGCCGACGTGAATAACAATCTTAGAGAATTTACGATTAGCATTAGCCAGCACTTTTAAATTTGATTTGATGTCAGGCGCTCTGGCTCACGGCAAACATGTGACTATGGTGGCTGGTGTCTCTATTTTCATGTTCCGTGTAATAGAATCGCCAATTACCAGGGCACAATCAACAGCATTCTCAGTGGGTGTTTCACTGAGAGGGGCAAATCGATTTGTTATGGTAACCGGAACGGAAGAGTGGTTTTTTGATCCGCGACTAGAGCAATCTCTCACAGTCACCCATCTGCCTGGCTGCACAGGCAATAACTCAGCCGGAACCGAATCATGTAAATGGTTCACTATGCTAGGCGCATCCAAAGTAGTATCTAAAGCTCGAGCACACTTACTATCCTCAATTAAAGTTTGGATGCGTGTCTCTAATTCTGAAATCTTCTCCGTCAGCCTGACTGTCTCCTTGCATTTATCACATATAAACCCTATGAAGACGGGGAAGGCTATAGTAAACATATGGCATGAAGTGCAAGTGACAATAACAGGACAAGACATTACTCACCGTGTTTGTTGACTGATTCTTACTCACCTGGGCTTTCAATGAACTCAGATGCGCGGGCGCGCACGAGAAAAATAAATAAATAACTGAGCGCACGGGTGGCGCCTTAACAGGCTAGCGAGATACTAGCGTGTTGTGCTAACAATAACGGAAGCTAGTGATGTTAGGTTAATCTGTTAGGTAAACTGTAATTAGTAGTATAAACAACTAGAAATGATAGTAAATGATGGTTCAAAACAGAAAGAAATGCGAGGCTTAGACGGAGCTAACAGCCTCGGAGCAAACACACTCACACACAGCAGGCAGCGAGGCAGACAGGAGCAATCGATGAGCAATCAATGTGGCTCAATGTCTCAATGCCGAATATAGAAAGAGTAAGGAGCAAACGAATGAACAAAGTTGGTGCGACTACTCCACCTGCAGGCCCCAAATGTATATTTAGGTAAATGTATATTTGTGAGGAAGTTCCTCGTATTAAGTTGTAACACGGAAAAAAAAGAAGAAAAAAAATGATACCTTCCACTGTACCAACACCCTGCCAGCGAAAAGCCATTTAGAAAAACGTGATCAAACATTAAAAAAAAGCATGGCTTGGTATGAACTTAAAAACCGTGGACGTGACGCTTACCAACAGTGGTTACAGGAAACAATACTTGACAAAGACACATGGCAAACATGAAGGCCTAAATACACTAGACTAATGACTAGACAAGGGACACCTGTGAACAATGAAACAAAAGAACCAATGACAACATGACAACACAGAACACATGGCAGCACTTTTGTTGTCTTATAATATGCATTTATTTTTGCCTGATTTGCTCACCGACTCCCTAATGATTCGTTTTTTCACTCATTTTTCAAACCCCTCCTTTGCGTGACGCTAATCTGCGGTGATTGGTCAGATCATATTATATGACCCAGTCAGTTATTGTTTGTCTTAGCCCAACGCATAAACATATTGATAAAGCAATGCAGTACTACAAGGTATTGCTCTATTCTTTACGATAACTCCAATAACAGCGACAAACATTTCACATATTAAAAAAAAATTGACATTGGAGACCTAGAAGATGTGCTGAGTGTGACTTACACACAGACTACACACACACCCCACACACACAACACACACACTTACTACACCTTCCCTCATCGCGCCCCCGACGCTACAAAACCCATAAAAGCAACAATTAATATTAACAATACTTACAGGTTGTGATTCGGAGAAGGAAGCTGATCCAAATAAACTCGGTACTGAACCTTCATTCAGTATCAGCCGGCTCGCAAATCCATACTTTATAGCATTTAGGTTTTTGAAGCAATCATCTTTAAAATGATGCGAACACAGAACAAGGTCAAAGTCCTTTTAGGCAGGTTCGGCTTCTGTGGTATAGTTGTATATATGAACTGTAGCCACTTAGTCTTCAAATGCTCCTCACTGGGCAGATGAAAAAAGTTTGCTTTTGTGTCTCCACTTCAAAACACAGCGTCTCGTCGACATGATGTTAGTTTTCCCTGCCATCTCCGAACGCAATAAGTGGGCGTATCTTATTCAAATAACTTGTACAAGTGACGTCATAAAGTTAGAGAAAAAGCATCGTTCGTCGAACGATTCATATCAGCGACTCAGAGTCGACTCTTACTTTTGAGAGACAATAACTTTGTATACGGTGAACTTTCATGTTTAAAACTTTTCAGGATGTTTTTGTTCACTTAGATCTATGTTACACACTACATGAAGGGCAATTTTCAAAAATCCATAATGGTACCCTTTAATGCAGAACCATGCAGCTTTCATCTATATTATTTTCCATGGCTCCCTGCGATCCTCCATTCTGCTTTTTCAATCGTCCATCTAGTAGACTGGTATTGCATGACAACAACCACTACAACTGCTAACAGATGGCTCAAGCGAGTGCGGGTCATTTTGAGGAAGTCAAATATGTCAAATTAATATTGTGTGCTCAATTATTTACTTATTTGTCAAGTAGCCACATAATAAGTGGGATAATTATGCAGTGGGGTTGCATAACAACACTATTCTTGCATCCCAGTGTTGGGAGGCTTTAGCAACAGGGTTGAGAACTATAATTGTTTTAAATTAGCATGTTTTTCTCGTACATTGTTTTCTCACAGTGTGTTTAAAAACTGCCAAATATTTGGAACATAGCAATTCCTTCATTTATTTCACATAATATGCATTTTAAAATGAGTCACTAATTTTATTTTTTTCATTTTCAGATGAAGGGCTGTTGGGGGAACAAGAAATACACATCATCAAATCCACCCTCAGAGTCAGTTTATGAAGAGATGAAACAGAGCAATTTGAATCAATCTTCCAAGCAACTTCGATAAAAACTTGTGATTGATAAGGCTTTGGGTTGTTTTACTGTCCATTTGGATTGGCAAAGCTCTCAAATGATTCATTGCTTTATATTTGATTTCTTGTGTACCTTGTGTGTAATAATTGTTTCTGCTGCCTTCTTTCAGTTTAGGATGTGAGGCATAATTCTTTTCATTTAGTGTGAATATCAAGTGATTGCATTTAAAATGTAGATCAGGGAGAATGAAACATAGTAGTATAGCAGTTTAAGAGAGAAAAGTCAAAAACCTCACCTGTGGTTAAGTTTGCACATGATTGTGCAAAGGAGCCTAAAGAATTGTGTGAAGTGCCTGTTAGTTTCAGTCTAACACTATAGGTCAGTGGTAAAATTACTGATGGCATTAAAGTAACAAATCACATTTCACTTCATAATAATGCTGATCAGAAAGCCATTTACTCTCATGGCAAACTTGAAGCTAAAAACTGCACTGCATCTGTTTGCGTTTGTATTTTACCTTCTGATGTTCATTTTTCTTGGGTTTCCACCTTAACCAATAACCTCTTTTGCAGGTGTGGTCATGTTTTCTTCCTCTCTAACCTTTCAAAATGCATCGAACACGCATGCTTCTTGTGTTCATTAGTGTTAGTAGAGTTTTAAACAGATTTTATTGTATTAAAAGTGCTAAAGTATGTAAGTCTATTGTTTTACTCATCATCCAGCATGATTGATTGAATGTATTGTATTTTATTTAGTATCTCTTGTCTCTGAATATATTGTTGTGCAAAATATTGTAAACCTCAATATTGTGAAAAAAATCAACAATACAACAAAAAAAATTAAACAATTGTCAAAATTATTTAAAATCAATGTAGATGGATTTATTATACCCCAAATGTTTTACAGTACATCACCAACTAATTCATTCAAGGATTTGAATGAATCAATGGATTCACTTTCTGTCATACATGCACATATTTATGCCTTTTAAATAAATGCTTAAATGTGCAGGAGAATATCAAGCCAATTTAACAAGTGTACATATCAGATTTTCATAAAAGTACAATAACATGGAAAAGTAATGCAATGTAAAAGGCAACGCAACATTATTTAATTGTAAAAGTTTAAAAGTATGGCATTTGTAAATAATTTAAATAATTGAATAAGGATATATATGATGTACACCAGCAGTATTTAATAATACGTCAATTCTCTGTTTGCCAACACCCGTCAGTAATATATAGGGTCTCCACATGGGTCTGTGGTCAGAAGCATCATCCTGTTTATCTTCTGCTTTGTAGCTGGTTTTCACAGTAAATGACACGTTTGACCACAACATATCTAGCATGCATATAGAAACCCATATTTTCTCTTGGTTGCTTTCATTTACATTTTTGTAGGGATGTGGATTATTTTGTTTTGAGATTGTCACCAATAAACATTTAGTTCATGCACATGCACAAACATTTGTGTATGGTATAGGAACTTCCATTGACTTGTTATTTTTTCAATACTGAACTAACCCTTCCTAAACCTTCTTACACAAACACTTCAGATTTGTATTATAATATAATTCAGAAAGATTATTTAGCCATTTTATTTGTGGACCATCACCTGGTCCTGCAACTGATGGAGAGTTTTTGCTACATTTTGGACATTTGGTCCCCCAGAAATGTTGGAAAATCTTGACTCACACAGACAAAAGCATCTGTTACATACGTATGTGTAACTTTCACACAATTGTGAAAAAAATACTCAAGTTCCATAAATGCAAAACTTTTAAAAAGTACATCAAAAAGAAATGCATTCATCTTACAAAAAGTGACCATTCCAAGTTGTAACTTTTAAAACCAAAATCACTCAGGTACAGGTCTGAAATTGGATACAATAAGTCAGGGGTTCCCAAACTTTTCCATGACAAGGCCCCCCAAATACCACTAGGTTCTGGCCAAGGCCCCCCTTTTGAAGGATGTGTTATGAAACCCATTGACAATACTATGGCAAATGCAGAAATGAATAAATAAAACCTCTAGGTGAACATCAGATTATGTGATGGTGTTTGATACCATATCAGAAAGATTATAGTGAAGAACCGATTACAATTTTCTAGGCCGATTACAATTTTTCATTGAGTTTGACCTGCCGATACAGATTTTAGTCGATTCTGATTTCAGTTTTTCTAACCACTTTACAGCACACACAAATATTTATTTTCTATTTATTTTTACACCATATAGTTTAACCCAAACTGAATAATTAAGACAAGTTTAAATGGGTAAATTTTCTATAAATATTTTCTCTTTTCTCACATAGCCTACTCCAGTTCTTGTTAAAACACACTAGACATGCAAATTATGTGCATTTTAGGCACTTTTTGTGTGAAATCATATTTATTTTGTCCATCAAAAGTGTGCTTTCACTTTAATTGAGCGTCGGCGCCGAAACCCGCTTCACATTGCCCACGCACGGCTGCTCGCGGTGTGAATGCACTCATTGATTAACATGCACGGCATGCCGAAAAAAATACGCGCCACTGCGCTTGCGATCTGAAATGGCGGTAATTAACGAGTTTTCCTACGTGTGCGTTCCGTGTGCACGTGTGATGCTGATGTTGCGCTATGTTAATCATGCGGCGCCCGAGTGTATTAGACCGCCATAAAATCGGCATATGTCAGACTGACCGGCAGGTCGCCGATCACATGAAAATCGTCCAATTCCGGTCAGCCAATCAATCGGTGCATCTCTAAAAGATTAGCATTACAAGTATAATGTTCAGATATGCTATGCGACAAATTATTATAATGCTATTTCATAGCAATACTCATAATAATATAATTTATTCATTTTTTTTTTTTTTTATTCCAACTTGTTGCGGCCCCCCACTTTGAAAACCTCTGCAATAAGTGACAGTACAGTGCAATAAAAGCGGAGTCACAAATGGATAAGCTGAATAAAACAAATACAACTAAACTGATTTTACAAAGGATCTTGGACACCTTTCTGTGTTTTGTTTGCATGTTCTCCCTGTGTTGCGATGGGTTTCCTTGACTTAAATATCAAGTTAATTGGAGAAGCTAAAATTGTCTGTGGGTGTAAGTGAGAGTATGAAGTGAGTTTTAACACTGTGGATGGACTGGCTTCCTGTCCTGGGTTTTTCCCTGTCTTCAGCCTGACAATTGCGTGATTCGATTTAGCATTCCCTTGTGACCCTACAAAATTTATTAACTTAGAACGTACTAAAAACAAGATCTAGGCTATACTTTTAGCATACAATCAATTTTCAGATTGAGATCATTCAGGTCAGTTCGGTTCATCATGTGTTGAAGCAAGTGTTTCTGTGGTGGGGAATGTTAATTGCTGTGTGCACAGACTCATCTGAACACAAGCAGAGCAAAAAAGCTAAAATACACAGATAAAGTGTGCCTCTATCCTTACTCACAATTTAAACAGATTCAAAGCAGCAGACAATATAAACAAAAAAAATTCTGGCCCAGCTCCGCCCCTAACCCCTTTTTCCATGGCCCACGTGTCGTAAGGAATGGCGGCCCTGTAGTGGCTCAGATCTTGATTAAAGACAATGGCCACAAATTAGCCGTAACTGGCCCCAGTCTCACCCAATAATTAACCCATAACTGGCTCTGCACTGGGCCTGAATAGGATTCAGTATGGTTCCGATTCTCAGCCTTAAGTAAACCAGAAACTCCAAAACTTAGCCACAACTGAGACTTATCTAGCCCAGTCCCAAAACAGAACCTTAATATTTGATATTATTACATTGTATATTTCATTACTTTATATATATTTTTACAGTACTAACCATTATTCGTTTTGTTAAATATTTTGGTAATGTTGTATATAAACACAATCATGTCAATAAAGTAGATTAAAATAAATGGTCCCACCTTATATTAAGTGGCCCTTATACCTGTGAACTTACATGGTAACTAGATGTGTACATACAGTAGTATGTATCTACAGCTGTAATATTTGTGTAACTACACATATGTAACAACCCAAGGAATGGTATTTGTAAGTACAAATGTGTAACAGGACATTGGTAACAACACCCTTTTTGGTAACACTTTATTTTACGGTGTCCGTGATACAGAGTAATTACTTAATTAATTACTTAGTAGTAGACATTGTCATAACAGAAATGTAATTAACATGTAACTAAGTTATGGAGCAGCCTGTACTTACAGATTTTAATTAAACTCATGTATTAGGCAGCTACTGTTACACATATGTAACAGGCCGAGTCGGTTACATACGTGTTACCGACTTGGTACAATGTAATTATAAAAGAAAGTACTTTGTACTACTCAATGTAACAAGTACTTAAATATGTTACTATGAAAAAAGCCTGCAGTTACACATGGTCGGTAACACTATTTTACGGTGTCCGTGATACAGAGTAATTACTTAATTAATTACTTAGTAGTAGACATTGCAATAACATGTAACAAAATGTAATTAACATGTAACTAAGTTTTGGAACAGCCTGTACTTACAGATTGTAATTACACTCATGTATTAGGCAGCTACTGTTACACATGTGTAACAGGCAGAGTCAGTTACATACGTACCGACTTGGTACAATGTAACAAGTACTTAAATATGTTACTAAGGTAAAAAGCCTGCAGTTACACATGGTCATTTTGTACCTTCTAAAATAAAGTGTATCAAGGTTGGGTAACACTTTATTTGAAGGGGTGTGCATAAGACTGACATGACACCGTCATGAACATGAAGGGAGTCTTTATGACTGTTGTCATTAAGTGTCATTCGGTAAATTATGACACTTTTAATGCAAAGTAGACATTGTTTAAAATGTCTTTGTTATGACAACTTGACATTAACAAACACCATTGTTTTCTCCTTCTTATTTAAATCTCGTTTTTAAAAAAAACACCCCTGAAAAACAGGCGAATCTCCACATAATACCGACTATGACGCAATAGTCGGGATCATTAATATGGACGCCTCCAAAAATTTGCATATGCCAGCCCTCAATGCAGGTCGGAACTGCGCAGCAGAAGCATGGCAGTAGCTCAGTGTTTGGATGTACACATGAACACAAAATTATTTTTTAGTTCCTTCCTTTGAGCCTCTGAAGAAACAATGGGTTAATTTTTTTTTCTCTGGAAATTTCCAAACATTTCACCGACGACTGTTTCCTCAACTTGGGCCAATACAGAGCTGGTCTCGGATCGAGCTACCAAGCAACACTTTCTGATGTGTAATTGTTCAAGTTCAGACAGGTAATCTTTCTCTCAAAATCGTTCAATACTTTTTATGCATCAGTAAGTCAAACCAGTGACTAAAATATCAACTTCACATCGTTTCTTTTAGCTAGTAGGATGAAAAAAAATATTTAAATTGTGAATAAATTATATACAGAAAGCGTTCAAAGAACAATCTTTCCACACAGCGCGAGTTTATCTGGACAACTCGTTATGAATCAATGACGCACGTTACTGCACAACAAAGCTCTTACTGTATGTACATCATCGTGTTTGCATTGGTGAAAGCATTAGAGAGAGTGCAGAAACTGCTTTGCAATGATGTAGACTGTCATCTGCTCAATGCTCATCACGGCAAAATTTTATGTGATGGGAATAGATCAAAATACTTTAAAAACATCTCACGATTCATTAATCTCGATAGCTGTAATAGTAAAAACGTATAATATCTGTTTCACATGTAATACGTAGCTATTTCACATGCAAGCATGTCAGCCAATCACAGCAGTGGCCGGTTCTCACAGCAGACACGCCCCTTCAAACAGAGTGTTCAAATCAGAGGCTAAAATCAGGCTAGGAAAAATGCCTTTTATTTCTAAATTATGACTATTTTTGATCTAAAAAACATACTAACATTATAAGGGCAACCCAGGAAACATTATAAAATAATAATAAAAAAAAACATTCCAGGGCACCTTTAAACAGTTTTACATTCTGGGCTAAACCATGCCATCGATATTGATTGAAAATGTCCTCCATAGCAGCTTTCAATTGGTACTGATATTTAGGCCCTGGTATTTAGGTCTGTTATTCATATTAGCTGTATTTGAGAATAGTGCAAGTTCCAATTTACAAAACTAGGTAGCAAGTGTGTGTGTGTGTGTGTGTGTGTGTGTTGTGTGTGTGTGTGTGTGTGTGTGTGTGTGTGTGTGTGTGTGTGTGTGTGTGTGTGTGTGTGTGTGTGTGTGTGTGGTGTGCGTGCGTGTGTGAGTTGGTTTATGTGATTTATGAGGACACAAATTTGTATAATGACATGCATATTACACTGGTATTACAACTTATGGGTGGTTTATGAGGACATTTCAAAAGTCCTCATAAATCAAATGGCTTAAAAAACATAAAAAACTATGTTTTATTAAAAAATTACAAATGCAGCATGTCTCCTGTGATGGTAGTTTAGGGATAGGGGCAGTGATGGTGGATAGAATATAGTTTGTACAGTATAAAAACCATTACGCCTATGGAGAGTCATCAGTAATGCTGTTGCCCTCAACAGGTTGTGTGTGTGGTGTGTGTCAGGGTTGGGTGCAGGTTGCTGAGACGGGACACGGGAGCTTCTATATAATAGTTTAATGAACAAACTGAAACTTCCAAAATCAAACAAGAACAAAACCCCAGAATTCAATGGGTTAACACAAACCATACATTGACGACGATCGAACACACTGAGGAACACAGGGCTTAAATGAACTGAACCAAACAAGATAATTAACTGAAAACAGGTGCAGAGAATTGAAACAAACGAGGAGTGGAAACTACCAGGACTAACCAAAATCACAAAAGACAGGGAAGACAAGATACAAAACAGACTAAACACACTGTAACGCTGACATACCTCCATCCCTCCCGGAAGGCGCGTCCTCGCCCGTATAACATCCAAAGGGGTGGGAGTGGGCGCCCTGGAGGCTGACGAGGGATGGTGCAGGGTCCGGGAAGCCCAGGGCGGAAGCAGGCTGTGGGTGTGGCCACGGCGAGGTTAGGCTGTGGGCGTGCCAGGGCAGCAAAGCAGACTGTGGCGTGGTCCAGGGCAGAGCAGGCTGTGGGTGAGCCAGCGCGGAGCACGTGGCTATGACCAAGGCCAGACAGGCTGTGGGCGTGGCCAAGGCGGAAGCAGGCTAGTGGGCGTGGCCACGACGTGCAGGCTGTGGACAAGTCCACGACGGGAGGCTGTGGCGTGGCCACGGCGGAGCAGGCAGAACCTCGGGGTCCAGGGTGGAGCTGTGGGACCCTGGGCGTCCAGGGCGGTGCTGTGGGACCCTCGGGTCCAGGGCGGAGCTGTGTGGGACCTGGTGTCCAGGGGTGCAGGCTCTTCAGGTGGCCAGCGGTGAAGACCCTTCAGGATGGCCACGGCGGTTGAAGACCCTTCAGGTGGCCACGCGGTTGAAGACCCTTCAGGTGGCCGTGCTGGTGAGGACCCTAAGTGCCGTGCTTGACCTTGGGTGGCCACGGCAGTGAAGACCCTTCAGGTGGCCGTAGCTGGTGAGGACCCTTCAGGTGCCACGGTGGTGAAGACCCTTCAGGTGGCCGTTGTGGTGACCCTTCATGGTGGCCACGGTGTGCTATTTTTTTCAGGCTCCATGGATCTTTGGCGGCCCGGCAAGCGTTATAGCGCCCCCCAAAATTTTCTTGGGTGAGGACAGGCTCAGGATCGGGAAATGACTTGACATCAATGGGCGCTGGTCAACGGGGTCTGGGTCAACGGGCTCTGGCGCTGGGTCAACGGGCTCTGGTCTGGCGCTGGGTCAACGGGCTCTGGCTCTGGCGCTGGGTCAACGGGCTCTGGCTCTGGGTCAACGGGCTCTGGCTCTGGCGCTGGGTCAACGGGCTCTGGCTCTGGCGCTGGGTCAACGGGTCTGGCTCTGGCGCATCATGGGACTCGGAACTGGACGGGGCCAGCACATCAAGGGACTCGGAACTGGACGGGGCCAGCACTCAGGGGACTCGGATACGGACGGGGCCAGCCATCAGGGAGCTTGGGGCTGGATTCATGCTCTGGCGGGCAGGTGACGGTTCTGGTGGATGTGGCTGACGTGAACCTCAGCCTCGGCAGCCATCTTTTGGGCTAACCGCACTGATATCAGCGGGGGATCAGTCAAACTGGATATCATCCAGGGAAATCCAGGGACAGATCTGGTGGCAGGGCTGATGCGGTGTGCAGGTTCTGGTGGGCAGGCGATGGGCTCAGGCTCTGGCGGGCATGCGATGGGCTCAGGCTCTGGCGTGCAGGTGATGGGCTCAGGGGCTGGCGTGCAGGTGATGGGCTCAGGGGCTGGCGGGCTTGGTACTGGCTGGAGTGGGAGATCCTCCACGAGGTATGTGGATCCACACGCCCACAGCGTGTGATCCACAAACTCAAAAAAGGACATATGGAGGTCCTTCACCAGAATGATCTGGGCTAGCGGGTCCTTCAGTCCACCCCAGAAACTCTGTGTAAGTTCTTCCTCCTCCAAAGTCCCATCATCATAGAGACCTATGTACAGCCCTGCATATTCCTCCAGAGAGAGTTCCTCTTGGAAGAGGATAGGTGTGTGAATGGGGTCCACCTCCTTGTTCTTCCTCGGTTGACATCTCCTCTGGCTCATCTTCTTTTTCTTTTAGTAGGTCGATCGTTCTGTCAGGGTTGGGTGCAGGTTGCTGAAGACGAGGACACGGGAGCTTCAATATAATAGTTTTAATGAACAAACTGAAACTTCCAAAATCAAAACAAGAACAAAACTCCAGGAATTCAGGGTTAACACACA
The DNA here is from genome assembly GCA_036326025.1 of Chrosomus eos. NCBI lineage: Eukaryota > Metazoa > Chordata > Actinopteri > Cypriniformes > Leuciscidae > Chrosomus > Chrosomus eos. The sequence continues at coordinate 19,057,454 of CM070828.1, read as the reverse complement.
ACCATACATTGACGACGATCGAACCAACACTGAGGGAAAACACAGGGCTTAAATGAACTGAACCAAACAAGATAATTAACTGAAAACAGGTGCAGAGAATTGAACACAAACGAGTAGCGGGAAAACTACCAGGACTAAACCAAAATCACAAAAGACAGGGGAAGACAAGATACAAAACAGAACTAAACACACTGAAACGTGACAGTGTGTGTGTGTGTGTGTGTGTGTGTGTGTGTGTTGTGTGTGTGTGTGTGTGTGTGTGTTTGTGTGTGTGTGTGTGTGTGTGGTGTGTGTGTGTGTGTGTGTGTGTGTGTGTGTGTGTGTGTGTGTGTGGTGTGTGTGTGTACACACACTGGTGGAAGACATCTATCTCAAGTCGTTAGTCTCCCTATAAGAACTATATAGGTTCTTATATAGTCCTCTCTCCTTTACCTATGATCCTCATCTGTGAAAAATCAAAAAGCTCCAAAACAAAAGCTCATCATCCTTCTTAAGATCAGCTAATCAGCGCAACGCTAGCACTTCTGTTCAGACCAAGAAAACCAAGGTAATTGCTGATAATTAATTGCTTTTTATTAACAACTTTGAAATATGAAATTCATTTTTGTATACTTTATAATTTTGTCATTTTTATGCAATGCGGTGATTTTGAGTTTTCTGTTGTGACAGCTCTGTTCGCAATACCCTTGAGCTAATTATGCAAATGCCCACATTGTTTGTAAGTCTATCTAAATTGCTAGCATCAAATTTTTCACTTGTGTAATTTTAAATTCCATTCCACCTCATCTACTATGCCTGTTGTGTTTTATCTCCACTCCCCCATCCTGTTCAAATGAATGAATACTCATGAAATGAATAAGCACACATGTATATGCAGTATTCTCACACTGAGACACTATTCTCTGACTGTCTCCTGGCATGATGCCAAGCCTTTTTACAAAGGAAGGTGGGGCTGTTACCCTACCCATATGCAAATGAACCTCATTTTGATTAAAAGACAGATGCAAATTTAATTAGATTCTACAGCAGAGAGAAATATCATGTCGGTTCTCTCTGGAGGGGAGTGATTTGCTTGAAGTAATGTTTGCCAGTCTTGCACTTGAAGTAAACACAGGGATAAAGAGCAAGGTATGTTGTTGCAGATCTTTTTCAAAGGGCAATGAGGCGTTTCTAACATCACTGATAAAAAAAAAATGTCTTAAATAATAAGCACACATATTCTTTAAATAAGAGACAGCCTCCCTCCCTCTCTATGTTTATATTAGTTCTTTAACAAATGCAAAAGCATATGCAGGATCAACATTTTACAGGTCGGTCAGGTACTGAGGGGCCAGATTGTTAAGAGCTTTATACACAAAAAGTAAAATTTTTAAATCAATTCTAAATTGGATAGGTAGCCAGTGAAGTTGAAATAAGATGGGAGTGATCGATTCATACTTGCGTGTCCCAGTGAGGAGTCTAGCCACTGCGTTTTGCACTAACTGTAAGCGAGAGAGAGAGAGAGAGACTGGGATTGACCAAAGTAAAGAGAATTTCAATAGTCTAGTCGAGATGTTACAAATGCATGAATTACTATTTGGAGATTGTGCTGAGTTAAAAAAGGTTTCACTTTGGAAAGTTGGCGGAGATGGACAAAGCATGACTTTACAACAGCACTGATCTGTTTATCAAATTTTAGGTTGTGGTCAAACAAGAAGCCCAAGTTTCGAGCACAGTGAGTTTCATATGTTGCGAGGGTACCACAGTCAACATCATACACACAGTTTTCCTTTCCCCCGAAAATAATTATCTTGGTTTTATTTTCATTTAAATTTAGAAAGTTACTTGAAAGCCAAAGTTTAAGTTCACTCAGACAGGCAAGCAGAGGTTGTAGACCATTTTTATCATAATGTTTTAGAGGAAAATATATCTGCGTATCATCGGCATACAGATGGAAGGATACTCCATATTTATTGAAGATGGAAGCCAGTGGTAGCAAATACAGAATAAACAATACGGGGCCAAGGATTGATCCCTGTGGGACTCCGCAGTTCAGGGGCACACTAGAGGAGGAGTGATGCCCAATACGGACACTAAAACATCTGTTGGTCAGATAAGAGCGGAACCACTGCAAGACTAAGTATTGAAAACCCACAGATATCTCCAGGCGCTGCAGAAGGACCTCATGATCAACTAGGTCAAATGCAGCACTCAAATGTAATAGAACTAGCGCCAGGGATTTTCCAGAGTCGGTTAAAGTGAAAATATCACTTCAAACTCGTAAAAGAGCAGATTCAGTGCTGTGTAAAGCTTTAAAACCAGATTGGAATGTTTCGTGGAGAGAATTTACAGATAATATGATTGTAGTTGAATCAGTACAACTCTCTCAGGGATCTTCGAAATGTAAGGTAAGTTAGAAATAGGACGGAAGTTACAAAGAGAGGAGGGATCGAGATATTTTTTTTTAGATATGGTGTCACCACGGCAACTTTCAGACTGTTTGGGAAGGAGCCAGTTGACAGGCATTTGTTAATTAAAAGTAATAGGCCAGGACCAACTGTGGCCAGTATTTGTCTCAGGAAAAGAGGTGGAATAATATCCTGAGGACAGATAGTTGGTTTTACATAACCAACAATTTCGTTACATGTGTCTAGGTCAATCAGCTCAAACTCAGACCAGGTGGATGGACAGGGTAGAGTATCATGCGTATATACAGAGTTAGATAAATTAGATCTTAAAGGGATAGTTCACTTTGAAATAAATTTTTGATATGTTTTAGCTTACCTCCAGTGCATCCAAGATGTAGGTGTCTTTGTTTCCACAGTATCTTCAATTTTGATAATTTTAGGTAAAACCGTTGTTGTCTGTCAGTCATACAATGGAGGTGAAGGGGAACCACCTCAAAGAGCATTAAAAATTAAACATTATTTAATGAATCGTAAATGTAAGTACACATTGATGCCCTAAGACACGAAACGAGGGGTTTTTGTGAGAAAACGAACAGCATTTATATCTTTTTTACCTCGTGTAAGCATATCCACGTCCAACTGATCTGAGAGCAGGGCGCTTCGGTCTGCGCATGCGTACGGCGTTCGCCGGAATGCCCCGGAAGGGCTCGCTCGCGCGTGTTTACGTCACTCATTGTTTACGCAGAGATTTCGGAAGTTTTACCTTACACTGTGAAGATCTAAACATATTTAGATATACAGGATCGCAATGGAAGACGATTTCTATATACATATAGACGTTCTCTTGACGTAAACACGCGCGAGGGAGCCCTTCCGGGGCGAACGCCGTACGCATGCGCAGACCGAAGCGCCCTGCTCTCAGATCAGTTGGAAGTGGATATGCTTACACGAGGTAAAAAAGATATAAATACTGTTCGTTTTCTCACAAAAACCCCTCGTTTCGTGTCTTAGGGCATCAATGTGTACTTACATTTACGATTCATTAAATAATGTTTAATTTTTAATGCTCTTTGAGGTGGTTCCCCTTCACCTCCATTGTATGACTGACAGACAACAACGGTTTTACCTAAAATTATCAAAATTGAAGATACTGTGGAAACAAAGACACCTACATCTTGGATGCACTGGAGGTAAGCTAAAACATATCAAAAATTAATTTCAAAGTGAACTATCCCTTTAAGGAAGTAATCTTATCAAAAAAAAACTTCCCACAATTGTCGCAGAGAACAGTAGAGGGCTCCAAGATGGGATGCACAGAAGGATTTAAAACGGAGTCAATAGTAGCAAAGAGAGCTTGAGGTTTATGGCGATTGTTGGATATAAGTTCAGATAAATGTTTACGTTTTGCAGACTTTGCAGCTTTCTGGAACACCTTGTAGGCGTTTTCCATGATTTCATACGAAACCTGCAGATGGTCCTTTTTCCATTTGCGCTCAGCCTGTCTACATGCCCGTCTAAGGCTACGTTTAGTGTCAGTGTGCCAAGGCACGGGTGCGGCCTTGTGATTTTTGTACTTCAGGGGCGCAATAGAGTTTATAATGTCTGAGCAAGTAGAATTAAAAAGATTAAGATGTGCATCAGCGTCCAAGTTATGTAGGGTAGAGTCAGATTCCAGGCAGTTTCGCACATTCCGATAGGCTGTAGAGAAATCGGTAACACTTTATTTGAAGGGGTGTGCATAAGACTGACATGACACTGTCATAAACATGACATAACACCTGTCATAAACATGAAGGAGTCTTTATGAATGTTTATGACTGTTGTCATTAAGTGTCATTCGGTAAATTATGACACTTTCAATGCAAAGTTGACATTGTTTAAAATGTCTTTGTTATGACAACTTGACATTACCCAAGACAAAAATGTCTTGATTATGACAACTTGAAATTAACAAAGACGGAAATGTCTTTGTTATGACAACTTGACATTAACCGAGAAATCATAACCTGTCAACCTGTGACAACTTTGGACGTCATGACACCATTATAACTGTGTCATGAATATTTTACTTGTCCTCAAGTAAAGTGGAACACATTGTACTAGTTATAAAGATGTCATTAAGGGTTATTACACTGCAAAATGCTTGAAGTTTGATAATTAGACCTGTTATGACATATTTGTGACAGGTTGACAGGTTATGATTTCTTGGTTAATATTGAGTTGTCATAACAAAGACATTTCCGTCTTTGTTAATGTCAAGTTGTCATAATCAAGACATGTTTGTCTTGGGTAATGTCAAGTTGTCATAACAAAGACATTTTTTGTCTTTGTTAATGTCAAGTTGTCATAACAAAGACATTTTAAACAATGTCAACTTTGCATTAAAAGTGTCATAATTTAACGAATGACACTTAATGACAACAGTCATAAACATTCATAAAGACTCCTTCATGTTTATGACAGGTGTTATGTCATGTTTATGACAGTGTCATGTCAGTCTTATGCACACCCCTTCAAATAAAGTGTTACCGAGAAATCTTCACTAGAGCGTTGGTTAAGACAGCAAGTTAAGCGTGCCAGCGATGGATTTTTAAGTGTGCGTCCAGTCAAAGGAACAGTGAAAAGTACAGGCAAATGGTCAGAGAACGATGCACTGCTTATTTTTACGTTTGAAATAGAGAAGCCTAGCCTGGATGCCAGCCCGAACCCCGCCCACAACATTTTTTGGTCGGGAAGTTCGGTCTGGACTCGATTCGTTGAGGAGTAATTATGATCAGCCAAAAAATGGTCGGACCAATCAAATTGCCAGGGCGGGCTATATACGATGATTGACAGATGATGTGCAGTTACGTAATCACCACGTCATCGAAGAGCGCTTGGGTTGAATTCGTTTACGACAAAGATAACTGCCGCTGGAGAATTAAGATTTCACACTTACAAATAAGTCAGATAGAATAAATGCGTATATGACGTGCTGTCCGAGGAGAGGGCTCGTGATCGGTATTCGGCCCAAACTCAGAGTAACGTTGCTCCCCCGTATTCCTGGCTGTGGAAGAACAAGCCGAGAGTGAGGAGTCGGGGTGGTGGAGGGATGCTGAAAACTGTCAGGGAGTGTTAGGTGAGTTGACAGAGTGAATATGCAGCGCTTCCTCTCGTGCTGGTAACGTTAGACATGTATGTTTGTTTTGGCGGATGTGGTATTGTTTGATGACAAGTTGATTGGATTGATTATTTGAGGGTGCTCCTCCCGAACTTTGTTTATGAAACCTCATGTGTAGATTCAGCCAACGCGTCTGTTATAGAAGATATCGACAGTGCATTGCTTTTAAAAGAGGAACAGAGAACCGCGATCAAAGCATTTGTCGGTCGGAAAGATGAATGAAGAACATGCGTCATTTACTCCGTTGCTCTGATTGGTTGTAAGTCTATCCAATTGAATGCAGAGGCATTTTATTTCCTGGTTCGGTTGAAACACGCCCCATAATCACAGCCCAATGGAGCAGTTTCAGACTCAAATTCTTTCTAGAATATGAGTATGACGAAGTCAGGCTAAGAGAAGCCATGATTTAAGATCAAATCAAGGGTGTGGCCGTGGATATGTGTTGGACCAGAAACCCACTGTGTAAAGTCAAAAGACTCGATCATGTTGTTAAAGTCAGCTGAGTATTGTTTGGCGGCACAACAAACATGAATGTTGAAATCACCCAGCAATAATATTTTGTCATGTTTCATAACTAAATCACCCATTAGTGCAGCAAACTCACTTAAAAAGTCTTTATTTTGCTGAGGACGATAAATTAGAACTATAGAAATGGGGTTATCCAAGACTAATTGTAGTATTTGTACCTCAAAACTGTGATAAGAGCCAGTAGGAAGAGGTCGGGAGTGAAGAGTGTTTTTAAAAACAGTGGCAAGACCTCCTCCACGGCCAGACAAACGCGGGGAATTTAAGAAATGACAGTCGCGAGGCACCAGTTCCGAAAACGGTAATAACTCGCCGGGCTTTGTCCAGGTCTCAGTAATACACAGGAAATCCAGCATTTGAGAGGCAAAAAAGTCATTTAAGATGAAGGTTTTGTTTACCAAGGACCGGGCATTAATGAGAGTAAACTTCAGCCACGATGAAGTAGCCGCTGGCTGTGTTTCTCGGCTCAACGAAAATAAAGAGCCTGCAGGCGCCGGCGCCTGCGGTGATGCTAGCAAAAAGGAGTTTACCACAACATCCAGCCTTGCTATTTTAGATGAACCTGAGCATCAGCACCAGCACGACAAGACAGAGAACCCTAGCCCGGCTGGAGTGACAGACACCTGTTCAAGTGTCCACCACCACCACAGTCTCCGACTCCGCTTGAGACTGAAACTGAAGCAGGTGCTGAAGACGGCAGAGACCCGGCGGTGACGTGCATTATCAGTTTGACAGCCTCAAAATGTAGGCCTATCTATTACCTTTTCCCCTTATTAAAAACCCTGATTATTCGATGCCCGGATCCAGGGAATTGGTTGATGAAACATTGATTACAATTAAAAAAAAACTTGTTATTGTGTTTTTGTTCAAAGGACTTTAAATTTCTTTAAATTAAGTTAAGGACTCCCTTTTTGTTTCGGTCAGCAACACAGGCTGTGATGAAGGAGAGAAAAGTGGATTGGCTCATGTTATGCGGAAGACTCTAGACTACGGGGGAGTCGATATTTCAATATTTCATTGAAAATGAACATGATGCGAACTCGATCTCGAAAATGCTCATGCAAACAAAGGAGGATATTTCATTGTTTTACCTATTTTTTCATTGTGTGCGAGTCATACTGGTCGAACTACCTGTTAGGCTATTCTTGTTTTTTGTTTTGGCTTGAGTATTTGTCACGACTTCCCTCTCTGCCTGGCTTTTTCTACCTGATCTCCAATAACTCCTGTTACTGTTTCCGGCCTGCTATGCACCCTAATTTAGCCCTCCTCTTGCCTGGTTTCATTGGCCCTGTCTGTTGGTTCCAATTCTTACCTGTCCCTGGCCTTTGAGCCAGCACACTTGTCTGTTTCTCACTGCCCAGGTTTCATCTCCATCGGTTCTGCCTGCCCTTGGTCCCATTTGTTCTTCTCTATGTTTCTATGTTTTCTTTTAATGGTTCCTCTGTTTCTGTAAAGCGATCTTAGGTTATAGAAAGGCAAAAAAAAAAAAAAAAAAAAAACTTTAGGCGTTCAACAGCAATACCTTATTTACCCCTAAAAGATTCATTGTAAAGTGATAACCGGCAATACCTTAAAGAGCTGTTTTTACTTTATTTAACCCTACCAACACATATAATGTTAGTATAAATGAATGATTTAGGTTGATTCAGCAATATTAAATAATTTTTTTGACTTGGATAAAAGCAGATTATGTAGATGTTATAATTTTTAGGTTATAATTTTTTTATGGCTACATATTATACCACTTTAAGGAACTAATATGCACCTTCAATGGGTAGTTAAGGTACAAATTGTCCCTTTAAGAGTACTGTCTCTGTGGCAAGCTGTTGCTAATGTGCTCTACTGTAAATGTACATTTTGTTCTGATAGTGTATAAATAAAATATTACTACTCATCATTATTCATTCAATCAGTCATTCATTTATTCATTTTATTCATTCATTCATTTGTTTGCCAAATGAAGCACTCCACATAGCAAGCGATCTTGGCCCGAATTTGGCCTCAAGCTTGCACTGCTGGCAACACTCACTTGCAGCCTTGCTGAAAAGGGAGGAAAGTATTCATCCATTGGTGTGTATTGTTACCAGGAGGACTTAAAGGGTACCTATTATGGATTTTTGAAAATTGCCCTTCATGTAGTGTGTAACATAGATCTAAGTGAACGAAAACATCCTGCAAAGTTTTAAACATGAAAGTTCACCGTATACAAAGTTCCAATTCAGTCGCTCACGTTCGACGTGACGTCGACGTGACGACGTTAGGGGATCACTTCAGGGAGCCCTAGCAACTTCGAGTGTCTACAGAACAAGCCAATGAACGTTGGCGTGCGTGAAACGCGTCACGCGCCCCGCCCCGCAGTGTGGGTTTAAACAGGAAGCGGACGCACGCACTCATTGTCTTTCGCTTCGGAGCCGAGCTTTCGTTTTGACTCTGAGTTTCTGCAGACTGCTGCATCGATCGTTGAAGACTTCAAAGAGAATACTCTGTTCCAGTGCTGGTGTGACGGCGCGATCAGCAGTTGCCGCGAGCATTATAGCTCACAACTGCTGTTTTCACAGCATTGCTTGTGTGTGTGTGTGTCTGTATGTGTCGTTCTCGGTGGGCGTTCCTCTCGTGAGTGTTTACCCCGATTACACCACGGCTATCCCTGGGTGCTTCAGCACTGAGAGAGTTATTTTTTCTCTTTATATTTTTTGTTTTCCACTAAAAGAGCAACACAAGCGTGACGCTGCGTCCTTTTCAGGACGACATTCCGCTTGTGCGTTTCTGGGTGCGGTCGTTCCCTGGCGCCAGCAGACGGCCACAATTGTTGCCTCTCGTGTTTGGGCATTCAGCACACTGAAGTAGCTTTTGTGAATAGTTCATGTTCTCATTGCGGGAATATGACTATGGCAGCGCTTAGATCAAGACTCGCTTACCTCAAGGGAGGTGCAGTCCCCTCGCCTATGCCCAGATCTACTGTTTATTCTGGACCTCAGAATAGACCTACTTTTGCGCATGGTCAGGGTGATCTGAGGATTACCGTGAGGGCTTCCCCGCCGAGGCAATCTCCGTGGGCCCCTCACGCCTCTCAAGCGCTGCCGCCGTTGGAGCCCCCAAACGAACGCGCTGGCCCCTCTCGTGGTCGGCCAGCCGTGTCCTTTGGGGCCCCACCTGACGATCAGATGTCGATCGCAGCATCGGAGGGGGAGCTTCAGTCCTCTGGAGATGAGGATTCGGGAACCCTCCACCACGTCCCGAGCCTTCTCGGTTGGACGATTGGTATCTTGGGGCGGGCCGTGCTGGTTCTCAGCGCTCCGCCCCAGTGCCATTCTTTCCGGAAGTGCATTAGGAGCTTACTAGGATGTGGAAGGCGCCGTATAGTGCCAGAAGCTGTCCTAGTGGCTCCTCCCTCCTCACCACCCTCGACGGCGGGGCGGCTAAGGGGTATGTGGATGTTCCCCCGGTGGAGCGTGCCGTCTCGATGCAATTGTGTCCGGCGTCCGCTTCCTCCTGGCGGGGCAATCCACGCCTCCCGTCCAAGGCTGCAGAGCCTGTGGACAGGCTGCTTCCGCTCTCCATGCCATAGCGCTTCTACAGGTCCATCAGGCCCAGGCGCTCATGGACATGAACGAGGGTGGTTCTGACCCAGAGCTCCTCCGGGAGCTCCGTGTGGCAACCGACCTCGCTCTCCGAGCGACGAAGGAAACTGCACGTTCAGTCGGTCAGGCGATGTCCACCTTGGTGGTCCAGGAGCGCCACCTCTGGCTCAACCTCGCGGATATGAGGGACACCGATAAATGTCGGTTCCTGGATGCCCCTCTTCCCAGGTTGGGTTATTCGGCGATGCGGTCGAGAGCTTCGCCCAACAGTTCTCGGCCGCCCAGAAGCAGACGGAGGCCATCCGACACATCCTGCCCCGGCGGACCGCTGCTGCTCCCACCGTCCGCCGGCCGCAGCTCCTCCGTCCGCTCGTCGCCGAGGTCGACCTCCTGCGGCGTCCTCCGCTCCCGCTAAGCCTTAGCAGCAGCAGCCACCATCCAGGCCTCGGCGTGGGGCAGGCCGCAGGAAGTTGACCATGCCCGTCCAGCCCGCTGCCAAACCAGGAGGCAAGCACAGGTACTAACAACCCTGAGACGGGCGACCCAGAGTGGATCAAGTTGCTCTTCAGGAGGTGGTGAAGGCACCGCTCCTTCCCCCGGTGGAGGGCCCGGTGGAGAATATTTGTTTCCTTTTTCTGTTCCGCCACTGACCCACGGGCCAGTGGTACCCTCATTTTCAACTAAAGAGCAATTCTGAAACCTCTGGGTCCCAAGAGGGCGCGCTTGGCGGTTGACGACGCTATGCCTTGTCACCCTCGAGCCCCTCTTCTTCGCCAGCGAGCAGCAGTGGCTGTGTTCTGGACGCACTGACGCTTCCGCACACTCACTCTGCCATTCGACGGAAGCAGGTACGTGTTGCACCACACACTCAGACCCCACTCCGGGCCGCTATGCCGTCCGAGTCGGGTCCCTGCATTCCGCCGCGCTGCCCCACCCCGGGTACGTCTGTGGTGCCGTTGGTTCCGCTTGCGCGGTGTCTGGGAGCCTGGCTAGTGCTTCCCAGCCCGTCTCGCTGGCTCATTCGTACTGTCAGACTCGGCTATGCGATTCAGTTCGCCCGGCGTCCCCCTGTATTCAGGGGCATTCTGTTCACCCGTGTTCTGGCGGACAGTGCCCCTGTGCTCAGGGCAGAGATCGCAGTCCTACTGGCGAAGGACGCGATCGAGCCGGTCCCTCCAGCCGATATGAAGACTGGCCTCTACAGCCCGTACTTCATTGTACCCAAGAAAGGCGGTGGGTTACGGCCAATCTTGGACCTGCGTGTCTTGAACCGGTCCCTTCAACAGACTGCCCGTTCAAGATGCTTACGCAGAAACACATTTACAAATCCATCCGTCCCCAAGATTGGTTTGCAGTGATCGACCTGAAGGACGCCTACTTTCATGTCTCGATTCTCCCTTGACACAGACCGTTTCTTCGCTTTGCGTTCGAGGGACGGGCATATCAGTACAAAGTCTTACCCTTCGGGCTGGCCCTGTCACAACTGGCTTATTCTCGCCCAGTCGAGAGAGCAGTTGTGCGAACACAGGGACATGGTGCTCAGTCACCTCAGCCATAGGGCTTCGGGTCAACTGGGAAAAGAGCAAACTCACCCCCGGGCAGAGGATACATCTTGCATTGAGCCGCTTCAAAACGCTGCTACAGCGCAAGCATGTGCTGGTCCGTACGGACAGCACTGCGACCGTTGCGTACATCAACCGTCAGGGTGGTTTACGCTCCCGCCGCATGTCACAACTCGCCCGCCATCTCCTCCTTTGGAGTCAGAAGCATTTGAGGTCGCTTCGTGCCATTTATATTCCTGGCCTGCTCAACCGTGCAGCCGACGAGTTCTCACGGCAGCAGGTGCTACCGGGAGAGTGGCGACTCCATCCCCAGGTGGTCCAGCTGATTCAGGCGCTTCGGGACCGCACAGGTAGATCTGTTTGCCGCCCTGGACACGTCTCACTGTCAGTTGTTCTATTCCCTGACCGAGGGGACCCACGGCACGGATGCTCTGGCACACAGCTGGCCCCCGGGCCTACGCAAGTATGCGTTTTCCCCAGTGAGCCTTCTTGCACAGACCTTGTGCAAAGTGAGGGAGGATGAGGAGCAGGTCTTGTTAGTTGCACCGTATTGGCCCAACCGGACCTGGTTCCCCGAACTAGTGCTCCTCGCGACAGCCCCTCCCTGGCCCATTCCTCTGAGAGAGGACCTGCTCTCTCAGAGACGGGGCACCCTGTGGCACCCGCGTCCAGACCTCTGGAAACTCCATGTCTGGTCCCTGGACGGGACGCGGAGGTTCTAGGTGACCTACCCCCAGTGGTAGTTGACACCATCACTTCCACTAGAGCCCCCTCTGCGAGGCGCCTCTATGCTCTGAAGTGGAACCTATTCGTTGACTGGTGTTCTTCTCACGAGGCGTGCTTTCCTTCCTGCAAGATGGGTTGGAGCGAAGGCTGTCTCCCTCCACCCTTAAAGTGTATGTTGCCGCCATTGCCGCACATCACGATGCAGTTGAAGGTAAGTTGTTGGGAAAGCACGACCTGATTGTCAGATTCCTGAGGGGAGGAATGGAAGGAAGTTCCGGTGAGACAACACTGAATCCAAATGCACAATCATTTGAACCTTCTGAGGATGTGGAAAGTCACGATATTGAACTTGAGCATGTGCAATTTGATGAGGAAAACGTAGAGGAAGAAGTAGCTTTAGCTGAAAAGGAAGAAACAAACTTACCTGAGGATACTCTGGAAGAAAATGTGAGAAACTTACCTGTAAAGAAACTGGATTCCACGGCCGTTGATGTCAATGAGGATGACTGTACTGAGGAGTTGATCAGGTATAGAACGGAACCTGTTGAGGGAGAAGAAGATGGAATGAGGAAAGAGGACAACGACAGTGAAATACTGATTGAGGAGAATGTTGAAAGAAACGGAAATACCCCTGTGCAGGAAATACCAGAGCCGGAGTCTAGACGTTTTACCAGAGTCAGGGAGCCACCTGATAGGCTAACTTACCCTTCATTAGGTAATCCCTTAGTGTTAGTCATGCAATCCCTGTTTAGTTGGTTAAACAAAGCTTTTACACAAGCCCTTGAGCCAGATAATTTCCCTGAAGTTAGGATACTTACCCCAGATAGATCAATTATTTTATAGGTACACTACATGCAGAGACGCATGCAAGATTAGGAGGGGAGGATGTAACCCTTTCGAATTTAACATTCAGAATAAAAGTATATTTATTTGTAACTACGGTTGATTTATACCATAAAAGGAGTTTCTGTATTTTAGGTGCAGTACTATCCTTAACCTCTAGAGGGAGATTAACGCTGTGGTATGTTGAGAGTCAGCGTATGTTGAAAATCAGATGAAGAAGCCTGCTGACTATGTACGCACGAGGTTAGCGTGTAGCTGCAAAAGACGATCTAATTTTCAATTGTTCTTCGGTTCAATGTGCATATTCTTTTATAAAGAGTAATATTAGTCATCGAGGTTGTTTATCTATCCAGTTGCTGAGGAAAACAACCGGTCAAAGCTTTTGGTTACTGGGTTTTCTTTTACACAAACTCTGGTGAGTTTTGCTTATCCATTACTTTAACTTTCAAATTGATATTTCTTTTTCTTTATATGTGTCTTAAAGCCAATCAGAGTTATTTATTATGTTTTAGAATGTATTTTTTTTTTTGTATGTTTATATGGTAAAATTAATACAGAGTCAAATCTGTCCTTGTATAATGCTAGTTTAACTGTTTGGTTAAATTATTTTATTTCCACAAGTGTTATAAATGCAGCAAATAATAAAAGAAATGTTGTACAACTAACGAAATATTCAAATAAGAGAGATAAATTGCATATTGAAATACTTTTATGTGTTTAAGCTGTTTATTTGCACTTATATTGTCACGTGGTGAATTAACACTGGTAATAACGGACATTTTGTGCAGCTAATAGAAAATGTCGGTGTAAAAATTGTTTATATTGAGAAAAATGTTTAATGTGACTGCATGTTTTATGCAGATTGTTTTTTTGAATGCTGATTCAATTTGAGTGATCTACCATTTGAACGGCAAGCCAGACCCAGATCTGCCACTCAAAGAATCATTGTGGTCCATCACGGATGCACGCAAGAGAGCTAAGCACATACAAACTACCCGGGTAGCAACACAAAAGGCCTTTACACACAAATACATTGAAGCTCTTTACACACACATGACCATTGGAGCTTAAAATATGGACATTTGAGTTTTTTTCATATGGACATTTGAGCAATTCATACACTACAAAGGATCCAGAAGAAATTGAGACTGTGTTTTATTTTGTTTCATTTTATTTCATTTTTGGTACTTACATTCAACTTCTGGTTTGATATGAATCATTTTGTTGTTGGTTCATATAGTTGAGTGGAGACCAGACATAGAGTCAAACTGTGAGAATATTGTTTAAATATTGAATGTGAATTATTGTAAATAAAATTGCCGGCTGATAATTACTTAATTGATTTGGTCCACCCTTTTGCTTTTAAATCCTCCCAGTGGGTTGGTCCACCCTTTTGCTTTTAAATCCTCCCAGAGCCGAACCTAGGCTGAATTTAATCTTTGTAGAGTAACATAGATAGAATTTTGCATTCGTTGTCGCCGTTACATATACATTTTTTACACATTGCAGAATTAAAATGGGTTGTGAATGCCGTTTTAAGGCTCACATTAAAGGGAATTGCTGTTGCTGTAAATCTGTTTAACACAAGCTGAACATGACTGCTGGCCCTAGTTATTCTGTCTAAATTATACTTTGAGAAGATTAAAAGGTGGTCACAGAAGAAAGATGGAAAGAAAAGACAGAGACAGACACCAGGAAAATCCTGCCTGGACAGTGTTATTGTCACATTCACGTTTAACTTCATCATCTGTATTCACTACATTTCCCAGCATTCCCCTGGATCCTCACCTGCACTCGATTCCCTCATCACCACACCTGATCTCCATCACGTCATCTCATCACCAGCACGGACTATATAACACTCACTCTCCCTGCAGTCATTGTCTGATCTCGTCTCTACATCGACTTCACTACATCGTCGTCGTTATATTGACTTACAGACTCTCCATGCTATACCAAAGACTCACCTGCTACTTACCTGCTACTCACCTGTCCCTATTGGATTATCTTCCTTCATCGTCTGCCGTCTTCAGTTCCCAGCCATCCAACTGCAACCCTTTCCAGTGACTGTCCTCCATGATCTGAAAGAGAGACTCTTGTTACTCCTGTGGCTAAGTCCTTCTAATTATCATCTGTTTGAATTCTCACCATAACTCCGTCTGCCTCTGCTGATCTGTAAATAAACACTATTTCACTCATTACCTGTCTGTCTCCTGTATCACCCGTGACAGAAGATCAGACCGCCCTAAGATGGACGATGGGGTAAAAATTATCGTCCTGGCTCAGGAGAGCCAAAGTTGGTATTCGTTCGTTGAAGGCTTTATCCGCATCGCACTCGTCAGTAATGTGGCTGACGAGCGGTTGTGTACCTTATTCTGGCTCGGGGCCAAATTTCACCACCGGATCGACCTTCCAGACACCACCGGACTCAGCTGGAGGGAGACCGTGATCCGGTGTCTGGAGAGTGTCGGTTCCCGACCCGGGACACAACCTACCAGCACCAAGCCCACTTCGCCGCTGGTCCCATCCAGCACAGAGCCTTCGCCGCTGGTCCCATCCAGCACAGAGCCTTCGCCGCTGGTCCCATCCAGCACAGAGCCTTCGCCGCTGGTCCCATCCAGCACAGAGCCTTCGCCGCTGGTCCCATCCAGCACAGAGCCTTCGCCGCTGGTCCCGTCCAGCCCATTTGAACCTTCGCCGCTGGTCCCATCCAGCACAGAGACCCTACCGCTGGCCTCTGCCAGCATTGACCTAATAGACTTTTTCACTGAGCCAGAGCCTATTAACCCAGAGCCAGAGCCCGTCAACCCAGCGCCAGAGCCAGAGCCTGTTGACCCAGCGCCAAAGCCAGAGCCCGTTGACCCAGCGCCAGAGCCAGAGCCCGTTAACCCAGCGCCAGAGCCAGAGCCCGTGAACCCAGCGCCAGAGCCCGTTGACCCAGCGCCAGAGCCAGAGCCCGTTGACCCAGCGCCAGAGCCAGAGCCCGTTGACCCAGCGCCAGAGCCAGAGCCCGTTGACCCAGCGCCAGAGACAGAGCCCGTTGACCCAGCGCCAGAGCCAGAGCCCGTTGACCCAGCGCCAAAGCCAGAGCCCGTTAACCCAGCGCCAGAGCCCGTCAACCCAGAGCCAGAGCCCGTTGACCCAGCGCCAGAGCCAGAGCCCGTCGACCCAGCGCCAGAGCCAGAGCCCGTCGACCCAGCGCCAGAGCCAGAGCCCGTCGACCCAGCGCCAGAGCCAGAGCCCGTTGACCCAGCGCCAGAGCCAGAGCCCGTCGACCCAGCGCCAGAGCCTGAGCCCGTTGCCTGCCCACCAGAGACCGCCGTCCAGCCAGAGACCGCCGTCCAGCCAGAGACCGCCGTCCAGCCTGAGACCGCCGTCCAGCCTGAATCTGTATTCCCACCCTGCCTCCCTCTCCCACCTCCACTATTGATGTCTTCATGCTCTACTGTTTCGTCTCTACTGAGCCCTGTCGACCCTGCTGCCCATCCACAGCTACCCCCCTGTATCGCTGTGGAGCCGCCTCTGGGTCTCCAAGCCTCAGCATCGCCCTGGTCAGTGGATCCCCTGTCCTTGCCTCAATCCCCTGAACCTCTGACTCCACCTTGGTCCTCCGACCCTACAGCCTCTCTGCGGCTCATTGTGCCCTCACCTCCGCCGGGTCTTGTCAGCCCGATAGCTCCACCAGGCTCACTCCTCCTTCCTTCCTCACATTGGTCAGCCGTCACCCTGGTTCCACCTCGGGACTCCGTGCTGCCGGCTGTGCCTCTGCCCTGCATCCCTTCTGCTCCACCGGGCTCCATCTTCCCTCCTGCTCCTCAGTCGTCCTCCCTCGCACTGGTTACGCCACGGGCTTCCAGAGCCCCTTCTCTGTTTCGGTCCCATGAGCCTGCAGATCTGCCTTGGCCCTCCAGACCTGTGGTGTCACCTCGGCTCTGGGTCCATCCGGCTCAGTTGGGGATCTTTGAAACTTCTACAGGGTCTTCACCGCCATGGCCACCCGAAGGGGTCTCACCGCCATGGCCACCCGAAGGGGCCTCACCGCCATGGCCACCCGAAGGGGTCTCACCGCCATGGACGCCCGAGGGTCCCACAGCTCCGCCCTGGACACGTCCTCTCTCATCTGCTCCGCCTTGACTCCTCTGCAGCGCGAGGTCGCGCTTTCCGGAGGGGGGTGTAATGTCACATTCACGTTTAACTTCATCATCTGTATTCACTACATTTCCCAGCATTCCCCTGGATCCTCACCTGCACTCGATTCCCTCATCACCACACCTGATCTCCATCACGTCATCTCATCACCAGCACGGACTATATAACACTCACTCTCCCTGCAGTCATTGTCTGATCTCGTCTCTACATCGACTTCACTACATCGTCGTCGTTATATTGACTTACAGACTCTCCATGCTATACCAAAGACTCACCTGCTACTTACCTGCTACTCACCTGTCCCTATTGGATTATCTTCCTTCATCGTCTGCCGTCTTCAGTTCCCAGCCATCCAACTGCAACCCTTTCCAGTGACTGTCCTCCATGATCTGAAAGAGAGACTCTTGTTACTCCTGTGGCTAAGTCCTTCTAATTATCATCTGTTTGAATTCTCACCATAACTCCGTCTGCCTCTGCTGATCTGTAAATAAACACTATTTCACTCATTACCTGTCTGTCTCCTGTATCACCCGTGACAGTTATGGCACAGAAGCTTTTACAGCCTGTTCAATGCCAATTCTTATATGTTCATTTATATATCCTACACAAGCTAAGCCACCTAACGCAGACAAGTTAGCTCACCGTTTTTAGGTGATATGCCATGTTTGTAGTCGAGCTGTGATAGCCTATGCAAACTGTTGCTGTTTCCGTTATCTATTTTCGTAAAATGCTGCCACACTGTTGATGTCTTTGACATGGTAAAGGAGGACTGACAGTAAATGAAACACTCGTAATTAAATTAACATTCAGCAAACCTCCTATCCCAATGCCTTGTGGTACTTTCTTCAATCTGTCTCCAGTGGGTTGGGCTAATCCAAAAAAGTGAAAACAAGGGGGGTGTTCTGAAGACAGACTGTTACCTGTGAAACAGGGGTGCTCTGAAAACATCCCCATTAGCAATTAGTGCTTTCCATCTGATAAAATTAACACGTCAAAAATCAGAATTTTGGTTGATCCAGAACGTATCGACCAATAAATCAAGTAATCAACTGGGAGATTACAGCCCGTGAAAAACCCGCTTAATTTGTTTAAAAAAAAACGGAAAAAAAAAACAGCAGGATTGCGAGGCCCCCTGTGCGGTTGCACAGTTCGCACAGCCCTTGCGACAGCTCTGATCAGCTGATTGTCTCACAAACATAACCAGCACATTTCTCCCCACATAGCAAACAAACCCATAATACAGTGAGGGAGAAGAACCACATGAAACTATGCAACTATATATTTTTTCTAACAAGGTAGTAAAAGTTTAGCTGGCTAATATGAGCTGGTTAAAGCGTAAAGCCTTGTTTAAAGTCGACGCGTCTGCATGACCCCAAACTAACGTGCGTGGCAAAAAAATGACATGATTGTAACAGTGCGCACGCCTCCGCATCCCCTAGACACCATTTACTACACACAATAGCTTTTTTTGCTCTGATTTTGAAAACTCTTCGCAATCGACTTAAAATGCTTCCAAGATCGACTTGTCGACCGCGATCCACGGGTTGGTGATTCCTGTAACATACTGTTTTACGGTCAATGATAAAAAAAAAAGTACTAATCAGCTGTCTCAGGAACGTAACCAGCACATTTATCCCCACATAGCAAAGCCATAACACAGCGATGGAGAAGAACTAAGTTACATGAAACAATCCAACAACATATTTTACACCACTGAAAAGTAGTGTTGTAGTCAAGACCACCTAACCCGAGACCAAGACAAGACCAAGACCAGAGTGTATAGAGACCGAGACAAGACCAAGACTTTTAGGGGCCGAGACCAAGTCGAGACCAAGACCGAGGGAGGGCGAGACCGAGACCAAGACCAAGACCAGCGCCCCACACCACAAAAAATTGTGAAACATGATCAAAAGAGCTTCTCAAATTGATCTGAAAGATCCACATTAGATATTAAACACTAAAAGTTTAAATAAACGTAACCATCTTTATTCAATACTCCTGGGTGACTTCCATCATTTAGTATTCAGTATGCAAAACAATCATTCATTGTTCATCACTAAAGTCTTCACTTTTCTCCACCTTTTATACATAAAGTTATGTTGTTTTAAAACCTACAACAATCCTTTTTTAAACGTATTTTATCACAATTCACAACCAGCGGGAATTCAGGAAAAAATATCCCAATGCTCCACATGAAACTATATGGTCTTCCGATCTTTTACCATCGTGTCGATTTATTTTTATTAATATGTGCCATGCAAGACAGCGCTTAGGAGACGGTGAACGCTTGTTTATAGGCTACTTTCGCCGAGAAAGAGTGCGCGCGACCGGGGCGTTCTCTCACTCTCTCTCTCGTCACACGCGCAGCAGTTCGTCTACATTACTCATTGATCGTTTTACATCTAATAAAAGCAAGGATGTTAACAAAAAATGAGACGAATATACTGGTAATTTAGTGATATTTTCACAGTTATGGTCCGAGACCGAGACAAGACCGAGATCAAATGCGGTCGAGTCCAAGACGAGACCGAGACCATCAAAAAGTGGTCTCGAGACCGGTCTCGAGACCAAGACCGGTCTCGAGAACTACAACACTACTGAAAAGTCACTACTCACGGTGTCTATGGCTAGCTTCTAGCTTTCTGCAGCTACTCTTTCAAGGTAGTGACGAAACGCGCTCTGTAGCGCTGTTTGTTCGTTGTCGGCTACGGTAGAAACATGACGTCACAATATGTAAACCTTCATAGAAGGGGGTGCCCGCGGTTATGTAGATATAAATGTCTCATTCTAAGGTAATAAAAACATTACGGTTTATTAAGTACGTTCTTTAAACACCACTGAAAACATAGTTATGGATGTCATATTGCATTTCTGTTAATAGATAGTCAAAATTATTACACATTGCACCTTTAACATAAACTCACATCCTTTTGGTCATTGTATCCCCTTTTCCCCAAAATCCAGAGAGAACCCATGGATCAAAAATGCTATTCCTCTTTAAGAAGTACAAACTGAACATCTCTATTTACTTTGTTTCTGCTTTTGTCAAACAAATGTGCTTGATTATTTAGAAATAATCCGCATGACAAATATTTTCAGCACTGTGTGGTTGAACAGTTTTTAGTTTGTGTTCAGTTTTTCTTTCAATGATAAAAAGGTTTATTGGACTCAGTCTTGTGTCTGTGTAGATATTACCTTATGGCACAGAATATTAACATAAGTCTGCCCTGAGGTAGAGAGAGAGAAAGAGAGAGATGAGGTGGTGTCAGAATCCTGATTAATGAGAGTTTAATTTAATCAGCACTTCCCATCTCTGTAGTGGCTTATTATTTTTAACAGGTCTCTCCCTCTCTCTCTGGAGTGCCCTGTATGTGGTGATAGTGAGTGAGTGAATAGAGGAGTTATGATTAATGGAAATTCATGGCTTGTGCAGTATGTCCTCTCTCTCTCTCTCTCTCTCTCTGTCTGAGCGGATGTTGGGAGTGAGTGTGGGCGGAGGCTGCGTGAGAGTGTGGTGCGACTGCGAAACGAGTGAGTTTTTTCCGTCCTTTTTCTGTACTTTTCCCTCTCGCTGTGTTTGAGTACAAAGTTCTTGTTTGGAAGAAGTTTAAAGTTCTAGTTTTTTGTGTAGGAATAAAGTTTCTGTGCGAGGTTAAGCTGAGACCGCCGCCTGCCAGCGTTTGCTGGCCAGGTGCATTGAACGTTGGCAATGGCGGCGTCGGCAGCTTTAGATCGAGTGGCGTTTGACAGAATCTCACGTAGGCACGGAATTAAGATCGTGCCGGTAATGAATTGCTCTGTTGAGGAGTGTAGTCTCGCGGTTGGAAAGGCCGTCGGGTATGAGAGTATCATGTCAGCGTCACGAATGAGCAGTGCTGTCGTTATTTTCCTCGACAGTATAGAGAAAGTGACTAGTTGGTTCAAAGTGGGGTGGTAATAAAAGATACCTTTACCCCGGTAATTCCTTTGGTTCAGCCAGCAAGGAAAGTCACACTGTCAAATGTGCCCCCATTCATAAAGGATGATATATTGTTGGCAGAATTATCAAGGCACGGAAAGGTAGTCTCTCAAATGAAAAAAATTCCTTTAGGCTGCAAATCGCCGCTATTAAAACATGTTGTATGTTTTAGACGTCAGGTTCACATGATTTTGAAAAGTGAAATTGATGAACTTAGTGTGGCTTTTAAATTTAAGATTGATGGATTTGATTACATCGTTTTTGTGTCATCTGAGACAATGAAGTGTTTTGGATGCGGACGAGAGGGCCACATAAGACGTGCATGCCCAGAGAAGACTGATGCTGCTAATGTTGTCACTGCTGAGGATGGTGGTGGAGGTGTAGTGGAAGAGCAGGTAGAGGATAATGTGATGGATGGTGAGAAAACACAAGACAATGAGAGTGAACAGGTGAATGACATGGAGACAGAATGGGCAGATGAGGAAGTGCCTGTTGAATGTAGTCATGTGGTTGAGGCTGCAGAGGCTGTTCTAGAGGGAGGAGGAGTGGACAGTGAATCAGTTAATGAAGAAGATATCTTCAAATCTCCCACTATCAGGAGGAAAAGGGCTAAGACAAAAAGAGCCAGTAATTTTAGTGACAGTGATGGTAAACACTACGATAGTGAACACAGCACAGTGGATGATTCAGATGAGGCAACTGACAGTAAAAATAGAGGAAAACAGTGTGAATATGCGTTTGTGAAAATCAGGGCTTTTTTGCACAAAACTAAGAATATGAAAAACGTACATGTTGTGGATTTTTTTCCTGATCGGAGATTGTTTATTGATTCAGTTGGAACATTAATGAGGGGTGAAGGAACTGAACAATTCACTGTGCAAGAGTGTTACAGGCTTAAAAAGTTTGTCGCTAAATTGAGACAAGAGCTACAAACAGAAAATGGTTTTGAAACAACATAATTCCATGTGTTCCTTTCTTTTAAGGAATATTTTGTGCCAGTTTTTTACACTTTTATTAATGAGTGCAATAAGGGTGGGCTCACTTAATATAAACGGTGCAAGAGATGTCCAGAAAAGGATGTTGCTGTATGAGTTGATAAAACAAAAGAATATAGATGTAATGTATGTACAGGAAACTCATAGCGACTGCATGAATGCAATTGATTGGAAAAGGGAGTGGGAGGGAGAAGTGCTGCTAACACATATGAGTTCTAACAGAGGAGGAGGGGCTGTTTTATTTGCAAAAAGGTTTTTGCCTGTATCATGTCAGGTGGAAGAGGTAATAGCTGGCAGGCTCATGATAATACGGGCTACCTTTGAAAAGTGTAAGATGGTGTTTATAAATGTGTATGCCCCTACAAATGGTGTAGAACGAATTGGTCTTCTTAACAGTTTAAATACAACTCTACAGAGTTGTAAAACTGATGAATATGTGTTTTTGGTGGAGACTCACTGCACAGAAAATGATATGTTGGACAGGAACCATGTTGAACCTCATGCGGCTTCAAGCCGAGTTCTTCGTGAACTTATAGAGACACATAGTTTATGTGATTTATGGAGAGAATTCAATAGCAATGTGAAGCAGTACACGTGGTTCCATACAAGAGATAATTTTCTTTCCTTGGCAAGGCTTGATCGTTTTTATTGTTTTAAACACCATGTAAATGTTGTGAAGAAATGTGAAATTGTGCCAGTTGGTTTTACTGATCATTTTTTGGTTTCATGTCAGGTGTTCATTGCAAATGTTAAGGTTAAAAGTGCGTATTGGCATTTGAATACTTCTTTGTTGAGTGATTTGAATTTTAAAGAAGTCTTCTGTTTCTTTTGGAGTCAATTTAAATTAAGAAAGCAAGGTTTTAATGATTTGAGACAATGGTGGGACTATGGAAAAGTTGAAATAAAAATGCTCTGTCAACAGTATGCTTTCAGTGTTTCTCGGGACATCACTCGAGACATGAGACAATTGGAGTCCGAAATTGTTAACTTACAAGCGTTGGCTGATGTTAAAAGAGAACCAAGACAAGCTGAGACATTAAAGTCCAAAAGGTCTCTTTTGGAAAATATGCTTGGTATAAAGGCACAAGGAGCTCTGATAAGGTCAAGGCATCAGAAGGTAACTGAAATGGACGCCCCAACTAAATTTTTCTTCAGCTTGGAGAAAAAGAATGGACAATGCAGATATATTCACTCTTTACGGTCAGAAAGTGGCCAGGAGTTAACTGAAGCAAATGAAATAAGACGGAGAGCCGTAAGGTTCTATAACGAACTGTTCGAGAGTGAATACAAAGAGAATGTTCAGCTGTCTGCCGGTTTCCTTGAAGGATTGCCCAGTGTTGCTGAAGACTCAAAGGCACGTCTGGAAAGACCCTTGTCCAATCAGGAACTTTTGAATGCCCTTAAAGATATGGAGGGTGGGAAGTCTCCTGGGATTGATGGACTCCCTGTGGAGTTTTATAAAGAGTTCTGGTCTGTGCTTGGTGATGACCTATTAAGTGTTCTTAATGAGAGTCTGACAGAAGGCTCATTGCCTTTGAGTTGCAGAAGAGCTGTAATAACACTGCTTCCTAAGAAGGGCAATTTACAGGAGATTAAGAACTGGCGTCCTATAAGTTTGTTATGTTCTGATATGAAGATTCTATCTAAAGCCTTGGCTAACAGACTGAGAGAAGTAATGGACCAAGTTGTTCATTTGGATCAGACATATTGTGTGCCAGGTAGATCCATCTTAGACAATGTTCATCTAATAAGAGATGTTTTGGATGTTTCTGTTTTTTGGGGGTGGATCTAGGACTTATCTCGCTTGACCAGGAAAAAGCCTTTGACAGAATTGAACATCAATATCTGTGGAAGACTTTAGAATCTTTTGGTTTTGGATTAAAATTTGTTAAAATGATTCGAGTGTTGTACCAGAGCATTGAAAGCATGCTGAAAGTCAATGGTGGTTTAAGTGCCCCTTTTAATATCAGTAGGGGTATAAGACAAGGGTGTGCACAATCGGGTATGTTATACTCCCTAGCCATTGAACCCTTGTTAATCAAACTAAGAAATAAAATTGTGGGTTTATCATTGCATTGCACAGGTTTACAACACCAGGTGTCAGCATATGCTGACGATGTTATAATAATAGTTAATAGTCAAAAGGATATTGAAAACTTGGTGTCTGTGGTAAAGGACTTTGGTTTAATATCATCTGCTAGAGTAAACTGGGAGAAGAGTGATGCTCTGGCAATTGGAAAATGGGAGGAGGGTTTACCAAAGTTACCTGGTGAGATGATATGGAAAAGGGGGGGTTTCAAATACTTGGGAGTATACCTTGGTGATGAAGCTGCACGACAGAAAAATTGGGAGGGAATTGTGGAAAAGATAGAGGGCAGACTTAAAAAATGGAAATGGATCCACCCACAAATGTCTTTTCGAGGAAGAGCTCTAGTCATTAATAATTTAGTAGCCTCAACATTGTGGCATAAGTTGTCCTGTGTAGATCCACCTGTTGGCCTTCTGCCAAAATTACAGACAATTTTGGTAAATTTTTTCTGGGACAAACTACACTGGATCCCTCAAAGTGTGCTTTATTTGCCCCGAGAGGAGGGTGGGCAGGGCCTGGTACACTTACAAAGTAGGCTAGCGACCTTCCGCTTACAATTTGTACAAAGGTTTTTGAAGGGGTCCACGGATCTGGTGTGGAGAATGATGGCCAAAACAATCTTACAAAGAGTAGAAGGTCTTGGCCTGGATGCTGCACTGTTTTTAATGGACCACAAGAACATTTGTCTTAATGGACTACCACCTTTCTATCGTGGACTTTTTAAAGTTTGGAGACTTTTTGTCATTCATAGACTGGAGAAAACAAACTCATTGTTCTGGTTGCTTGAAGAACCCCTGGTTAAAGGAGCTAGGCTTGATGTAACAGGCGAGAGCATGATGGGCCTCACCCGGATACTGTGCATCTCCAAAAATGTTCAATTGAAGCATATCATTGATGTGGCTGGGCCTGAACTGAATGACATTAATGCGGTGGCTACTTTGCTGGGGCAGAGATCAACTCGCCAAACTGCAAAAATAATTGAACTTTGGAAGGAAAAATTAACAGATGATGATTTAAAGTTGTTAAAAGGATTTGAGGATGGGTCTGTAAGTCTGGATGAGACTGATTCCTTTCCAAAACTTGGTCTTACACCAGATTTTAAAGATGCAACAGGACCTTTGTTGGATTTGAAAGTTTTAACGGACTTGGACTTGACTAAGTTGGGGGGTAAATTGATGTACAAATGTTTTGTGAAAGTGTATAACAAAACAATGTTAGATAAAATAACTGACACTGTGTGGAGAAGTAAACTTGCAATAGATGATGAAATAAAGCCAGTGTGGAGGGTGCTGTATAAACCACCATTGATAAAACGTGTTGGTGACTTACAGTGGAGAATTTTTACATGGTGTTGTGGCAGTAAATGCTTTTATATCTGTTATCAACCCTAGTGTTGATGATAAGTGTATTTTTTGTGGGCACAGAGAGACTGTATTTCATTGCTATTCAGAATGTGAAAGATTGATGCCACTGTTTGATATATTAAGCCAGTTTTTTTTAAAGTGTGGAGAGGTATATACTCAAAGCACTTTTATTTTGGGAGCTGGCTATAGGCAGAGTCAAAGATAAAATGGCAGTTGATACATTTTTTGGTAGGTCAAGCAAAACTTGCCATACTTGTCACAAGAAGAAATACAATTGAGAATACACATGGTCAGGAGCTTTTGCCTGTTTTTAAAGCTTTTGTAAAATCTAGAATCACAATAGATTTTAGGTATTATAGAGCAATGAATGATGTGGAACTTTTGTACAACAGTGGTGTTATAACGATGCTATCTGTACAGTGGAGAAGGGAGAGTTGTGTTTTGATATTTTGTGGTGTTAACTTTTTGATGAATTGAAGTGACATGTAATAAAGTTGTGTTATAAAAATCAAAAAAATCTCTTCTCTCTCTCTCTCTCTCTCTCTCTCTCTCTCTCTCTCTCTCACTCTCTCTCTCTATCTCTCACTCTCTCCTCTCTCTCTCTCTCTCTCTCTCTCTCTCTCTCTCTCTCTCTCTCTCTCTCTCTCTCTCTCTCTTCTCTCTCCTCTCTCTCTCTCTCTCTTAAACAAAGCTGATGGCTGCAGTGCCTCTGCACCACAATGGCTGTTGTCTGAAATAAGAGAAGATGAACAGCATGGAAAGAATTGAGAAAATATGCAAATGTGCCACTGTCAAATCACTATCATCTGACTTTATGTATGTGTTTGTATGCACTAGTGTAGGTTTTATGGTAATTATTTCCTTATCATAGCACAGAAAGGTGTGGGAGGCAATGACTCAAAGCAATTTGGCAGTACAAAAAAAGATTAAAATAGAATTCAGATTATATGGTCAGAATGGCATTTTGCAGAAAATCCACCAGATATGTTTGATGCAAACAGGGATAAAAAGTACCCCATGCCCACGGTGCTGGATCTTATATGTTGTGGGCCTATTTTTTTGCTGGAGGTCCTGGACATCTTGTTCAGATGGTATTATGGATTCTAGTGAATACCGAAAGATAAAAAATCAAAACCTGACTGCCTCTGCTAGAAATCTTATAATGGGCCATGGTTGGGTCTTACATCAGGACAATGGTCCAAAACAAACATCAAAATCAAAAATGGGTAACTGAGCACAAAATTAAGCTTCTTCCATGACCGTCCCAGTCCCCCTAAACTGAATAGAAAAAGTCCCTAAATCTATAGAAATGAGTGGGGTGAACTGAAGAGAAGAAGCACCAACATGAACTTGTGAATCTGAGGGATCTGGAGAGATTCTGTATGGAGGAATGGTTTCTGATCTCTTCTCGGTTGTTCTCCAAACTCATCAGGCATTATAGAAGAAATCTCTTCTGTTATCTGAGCTGTTATCTTGGCAAAAGGAGGTGGCAAAAAGTATTTACAGTTTTTCTCAATTCTGGTACTTGAGACACAATGACCACAACATGTAACTCATTCACCAACCCCCTGAACCAATTCTGCTGAACTACAAGCACAATTCCTGCTTTACACTCAAATTGCAGTTCTAAAACACACGTTTTTCAAAACACTACACACAATTCTCTGCTTTTGGCACAATTTTCATGCACAAAATCTCTTGCTTTCACAAGGAACACACTGCCATTCAGATCTGCACACTGACTCGTCACATGGGCAAACACGTCACACAGTTTTACAATTAGCAATCAGAGCTTTAGCATAAAAGACTGAAGCAGAAGAGAAGATGCAGCATATTTTTTACTGTAACTGCATACAGTACATTTTTCTGTTGTTTTGTATGTAGACCACTGTATGTGGAACTTTGTGTTGGTTGGGATGTACGAAATGTGCGATCTGTCTCCCATTGTTTTTGTGAAAAATAAAATATATTTGTTGCCGTGTATTTGTGTGTTCTGGGTATAAAAACAATATTCTCAAATATTTTACAACACACTTATGTATGTACTGTCTGTAGTACGTAAGTGTAACACTGAACAAAAAGGCCTGAGTCATTATGATGAATGGAGAAGAAGTGTTTTCCATTCATCACAGTGTTTTACATTGAGCACATCAGTGTTCAACTGTATGGGGGTAATTTGATGCCAATATTATTGAAAATGGACAGACTAAAAGTCACAAATAGATATTTCAACTTGTAAACACAAAACGCAATCTACAAATAGATGAATAATCCGCAAACAAAGTCCTCACGATCCGCAAATGTAAAACAAGATCTACAAATAGATACAAAGTCCTCAAACAAACTGTTTGTGATCCACAAATTTAAATCATGATCTACAAAAAGATTAAAAATCCACAAATAAACACATCCCGATTCACAAACTGAAATCAGTGACTTGTACTTGAAAACCAGGATTTGAATGAATGTAAAGTGACTTGTTTGCAGGTGCAGATCATGTTCTGTTTGTAGATTGTGTCACATTTGTTTTCAGAATTCTGACACTATTGTTTCACTGTTGTGACAAAATAATGCCATAATCATTGAAAATGAAGAGACTATGGGTCAAAATGCATATTAAAATTTGTAAACACAAAACAAGATCTACAAATAAATGTAAAATCTACAAACAGACTCCTCATGATCCGCAAATGTAAATCAAAATCTACAAATAGATAAAAAATCCACAAACAGACTCTTCATGACATACAAATATAAAATATGATCTACAAATAGATTTAAAATCTGCAAACAAACCCTTTAGGATTCACAAATACAAACCAGTGACTTGTATTTGACAACCAGAATTTTAATGAATGCAAAGTGATTTGTCTGGGCATGAGGTTCATTGTTAATTTGTAGATTGTATTGCATTTGTTTTCAGAATTTTGGCACAAATGTTTCGCTTTTTTTCCATTAAAAATCTACAAATGCCCTCCTCACAATTTGCAAACAAACACAGTCTAACTTGTATTTCAAACCAGTGTAAAAATAAATTCTTACACATTCTGTGCAAAGCTCAGCATGCAAGTGTTGAATCTGTGTTTGCAGATCACAGGGCATTCACAGATCCCTCTGCACACGTCTACAGATCTTTTTGGCACTATCTTTCCGCAGAGTGTGTGACTACGATCCACACGTGTAGTCAGCCAATCAGGTGTATTGCTTCAATATGATGTCACGCCCCCTCAATGAGCCCTTTTCAAATAAGAGCTCAGAGCTGAGACACTTACATTTACCGTTGCCGGTGTCACCGCGCTGGGGAAGGACGGACTGACCGACTACGCTCACAAGATGGGTTGTCAGGTAAGCAGTGGCTCGACTAAGTAGCATTTAAAGTGTATGACATTTAAAAAATACTTTTATCGCACCCCAGCATTATTCACTATCGTTAAAACCTGCCCAGAAACCGGCTCACCAACAGCTTGGCGTTAGCCTAATAATCATTTAGCTTTTGCTGGCTATAAAACATGTGTATAACGTTACAGCACATGAACAACAGCACATCCAGTTAACGTTAGCACATTTTGTCCCAAATAAAATAGACGTTCTCTGGGGAC
This sequence comes from Chrosomus eos, assembly GCA_036326025.1. Classification (NCBI taxonomy): domain Eukaryota; kingdom Metazoa; phylum Chordata; class Actinopteri; order Cypriniformes; family Leuciscidae; genus Chrosomus; species Chrosomus eos. The sequence goes on along the minus strand of CM070828.1, from coordinate 19,028,516 downwards.
GTATCGACACTATGGGTCTTGGGGGCTTACGGGGTTTGGGGGGCTTACGGATTTTGGACTGGAGCTCCGCGGAACGGCGACGGACTTTGGACTGGAGCTCCGCGGCTGAAGCTCCGCGTAACAGCGACGGACTTTGGACTTGAGCTAGGGTGACCAGACGTCCCGTTTTTCCCGGGACAGTCCCGTATTTCAACTCTAATTTTAGTGTCCCGACTTATTATGAAAAAATCATGTTTTGTCCCGTATTCCATCATTAATATATATATATATATATATATATATATATATATAATATATATATATATATATATATATATATATATATATATATATATATATATTTTTTTTTTTTTTTATATATTATAGTTTTCGTTGAATACGCGCATGACAGAGAGGGAGAGGAGAGAGAGAGACCTTGCCTGTGTGTGCTAGAGTACGCATTAATTACACGCGCGCACTACAGAGAGAAGGAGAGCGCGAGAGACCTTGCGTGTGTGCTAGAGTAGCCTACGCATTAATACGCACGGCTTTATCCCCCCGGTGCCACGCCCCTGTTGATCAACACAGAGCTGCTGTTGTCTTGCAGGTTTTGTCTGGCAAACAATCTGCTATGTTTCGGAAAGCTATGTGCTCATGTCTTTTTTTTTTTCTCTTCCCTCTAGTCTGCAGAATCCGGACCGGAGGTGGCCCAATCTGTTTCCAAACCTGCCAAACTGCTGTTTTTTTTTTTCTTTCTTTTTTTCCTCTGTGTTGCAGGGTTTTTTTTGTGTGTTTTTTTAAAGAACTTAATGGCTTTATCCAGTTTGTCATTTTTTTTTAACTTGGCTTTATCCATGCAACCTGATTTTGTGTTTGGATGTAATGGTGACGTTGTCTTATGTCGATTCAGGAATCTCAAACCTTTCTGGTGCAATCTAGTCCATATTTGAGGGCTTTTGCCATAGTGGATTTTGATCAAGTTTAATTTGTAAACTGAAGACATATATAATTTCCCTCTGTAGTATTTTCATTAACAGAATAAAGGTTTTACAAATCTGAAAGTGGGTTTCAGATAGCGTTAAAGTGTGTCAAAATTTTACTTAAGTAAAAATGGTGTTAGTATTCCTACCATTTACTTAAATGACCAGGACACATTGGATAGAGGAGCCTGTGGTTATACAAGACTTTCCAGAAAAAATAAATAATTACTTTATCAAAGTTGTACATTACAGTAAAATGCAAGGTACACTTTAACATCAATATTCACAACAAAATATCAGATATAATAATGAAACTGACAGGAACATTTTACTCCATTATACACTACTTTATACACAGTTGACCATGTGCAATACGTAAACAACTGCAAAGAAAAAAAAAGCGAGTAGGAGATGCCACAGTCCACTTCTAAATCATGTTACCTCAGTCATATCATGATAAAGGAAATTAATATTTGCTGTATGCTGCTCTCACAGATTTAACTGTTGTCAAAACCTGGCTCAACAGGAGACAAAAGAGGAAAACCCACACAGGTCTGAAAATATTAGATATTTTAATTAGTAAATTACATAAAATATACAATTGTATGTGTCTGTCAGATCATTAGCAGAGGTCTTCACTCCTGCTCCTGGAGAGCCACTGTCCTGCAAAGTTTAGTTCCAACCCTAATCAAACACACCTGAATCAGCTCATCAAGCACTTCAGAATCGCTTGAGTATTCAAAGGCAGGTGTGGTGAAGCAGGTTGGAACTAAACTCTGCAGGACAGTGGCTCTCCAGGAGCAGGAGTGAAGACCTCTGAACGAATGAGTGGAGTGTATAGGCTTATTCGCACGGGAGAAAAAGTATTACCTGGTGACCTCTAGTAATTTGTAATAATTGCGGAGTTTGTCTGAGATCTTAATCCCGTGCGAATCGGCCATGTCTGTAATTTGTAAAGTAAAAATTCCCCCGCAAATTACCTACTATATTTCGCCGAACACCGAGGTCCTGTGATAATATTAGTCCCGTGCGAATCGGCATCTCTGGCCGGATCATATATAATTTTTTCAAGGTTTTTGTTTCATGTGCGCCTTTTTATCCATCTTTCGCGAATAATGGAGGCTGGTTTGGAGTGTTTTGATAGTAGGCTATTTTGGGTTCTGAGTCATATCGCTTTACACAACTATACAATTTGCAGAAAATGAAAGCTGAAGATCATCAGAAAAGCAAAACAAAAAGAATGATTAGATGGAGATGAATGAGATGTATAGCAGCATGCTGTAAGGAACTTTATTCTGTTTATGTCATAATATATCATACAGCCAGTGGTGGAATGTAACGAAGTAAAAATACTTTGTTACTTAAGTAGCCTACATTTTTCACATCTGTACTTTACTTAAGTAGAATCAATAGTGCATACTTTTTACTTTTATTTTGTTATTTTTTGCAGCAATTTATTATACTTTCTACTCCAACTACATTTCTACAATGTTTCGTTAAATTTTTGTTACATTTTCTGATTAGATTTTCCCCCTGCCAAAACAAGGATTGAAAAAAATCTCCATGTTTTCGGTGCTGACCCGAAACATGTAGGCTAGGCCTAACTCTGGCGCTGCCAATAAAGCACCGAAAAGCTGTCACAGAACCGGCAAAAGTAGGCTAATGATTATGAATATGTAAAATATAACAAGGAGACATTTTAATTGTTTATTAATAAACAAGTGTTTCCTGCTGTGTCAGTGTCAGCAGCAAAGATGAAGTTGACGATGCTGACGCGCGATCTTTGCAGTGAACTCGCCAGAGATAAATGAACATTTCATACGGATTACATGCAGAGAACAATCTGTTTTCTTTCGGTTTGAATTGTTCTGTTTAAAAGTAGACATTTCAGGCTTTCTATACGTCTCAGGTCTGTGAGGCAAGTACAGACCTGAGTTTCGGTTTATTTCTCCAGCACGCGCCTCCGTGACCTGATTATATATTGTCTGCTATATTTACTTGTTATTTATTAAATCAAGCAATTGGTTGATGAAACATTGATTAAAATTAAGATACAATTAATACAAAACGAAATTTACTTTAAAGAAGGGCTTTCTATTTGAGGTCTCTGTTTAAAGCAGTGTTTTAGTGCCGCTTTCAGAGCGCTCACGTAGGCTAATGGAGAACTGACAGTCTGAAACAATTTTTTTTCTTCATAAATGTGAACACAAAAAATAAAATGAATATTTTATGTTCTGTGGAGAGCCAACCCTTCTTCATCCGATGTGTATATTAGTACTTTTGGTGTGGTGCAGTGAAATTCACAGAATTACAAAAAAAAATGTTGCCACCTAAAAATTAAAGATTTTTTTGTGTTATGTCCGTTATGGATGTATATTTCCCTCCCTCATATTAAATATAAAACGCATGTGTCTGTAGACTGATATATTTTTATAATGTCTGGACTTCTTTATTAAGGGAATATGGATATATGTTTCAATTGGTATTAAATGCATTTTCTGAGAATTTATATTTCAAGTTTTTACTGCAAATGTCACATCCATAACGCTGGGATTGCCCAATTTTAACGAATTTATCCTCAACTAGTTTTTGTGGTGTAGGTCTACCTACGTAGGCCTATTGTATAAGGGGTGAGTCGTCTGCCTTCACACCGTGACACAGGTTCGTGGATCTGAGTGTCGCGATTTTGGTTCATATTGTATATTGTTACAGCCCTAATTAGGCCTAGAATATAGACATTAAGATAATAAATTGTTATGCAAGTACTTTTACTTTTAATACTTAAAGTAGCTACATTTCAAATCAGGTACTTTTTACTTAAGTAGGGTTTTCATTGTGGTACTTTTACTTTTACTAAAGTAAAGATGTCTCTGGTTATTTGTACTTTTACTTAAGTACTGAGATTCAGTACTTCCTCCACCACTGCATAGCAGCTAGACCTATCACGAAAATAAATTTCCAAGCAATAGCCTGACGCCATATCCGGGAGATAAGTCAGTAAATTTGAGTAAAATCACAGGGTTCGGTTATCCCGTGCGAATGCGCCACACGAAATTCAGATGTGGCGGGGTAATTTCTAAAACACACGAGGTCCCCAGACAATACTAATACGAATAGGGCTTATGGTGTAAAACACAAAAGAAACAGAACAGAAAAATCAGTCAGTCAACAGAATTGAAAGGATTAGGACAACAAAGGAGTAGATCACTTAAAAAAAAAAATTGCTGATAATTTACTCACCCCCATGTCATCCAAGATGTCCACATCTTTCTTTCTTCAGTCGAAAAGAAATTAAGGTGTTTGATGAAAACATTCTAGCTAATTCTGTATTACATGAGTCACGAACACGCATCACAGAACAAGGTGAGCATTTGTGCTTATAAAACTTAAACTTTTTTATTTATTTTTGAAATAAGCGACGGTTTCGCTAGATAAGACCCTTATTCATCGTCTGGAGTCGTTTAAAGACCTTTGAAGCTGCACTGAAACTGTCATTTGGACCTTGAACCGTTTGGACCCCATTGAAGTCCATGGAGAAAATCCTGGAATGTTTTCATCAAAAACCTTCATTTCTTTTCGATTGAAGAAAGAAAGACGTGGACATCTTGGATGACATGGGGGTGAGTAAATTATCAGCTAAAGTTTTTTTTAAAGTGATCTACTCTTTGTTGTCCGAATCCTTTCAATTCTGTTGACTGACTGATTTTTCTGTTCTGTTTCTTTTGTGTTTTACACCCATACACTCCATCATTCATTCATATGTGACCCTGGATGACAAAACCAGTCTTATGGGTCTTTTTTGGAAATTGAGATTTATACATCACATGAAAGCTGGATAAATAAGCTTTCCATTGATGTATGGTTTGTTATGATAGGACAATATTTGGCCGAGATACGACTATTTGAAAATCTGGAATCTGAGGGTGCAAAAAAATCTAAACATTGAGTAAATCGCGTTTAAAGTTGTCCATTTATGTTGGCGATTGTGCTGCATTCACTCACAAAAATAAATGTTTTATATATTTACGGAAGAAAATGTACAAAATATCTTCATGGAACATGATCTTTAACTAATATCCTAATGATTTTTGGCATAAAAGAAAAATTGATAATTTTGACCCATACAATGTATTGTTGGCTATTCCCACAAATATACCCCTGCTACTTAAGACTGGTTTTGTGATCCAGGGTCACATATGATCTGACAGACACATACAATTGTATATTTTCTGTAATTTACTAATTAAAATATCTAATATTTTCAGACCTGTGTGGGTTTTCCTCTTTTGTCTCCTGTTGAGCCAGGTTTTGACAACAGTTAAATCTGTGAGAGCAGCATACAGCAAATATTAATTTCCTTTATCATGATATGACTGAGGTAACATGATTTAGAAGTGGACTGTGGCATCTCCTACTCGCTTTTTTTTCTTTCCAGTTGTTTTACGTATTGCACATGGTCAACTGTGTATAAAGTAGTGTATAATGGAGTAAAATGTTCCTGTCAGTTTCATTATTATATCTGATATTTTTGTTGTGAATATTGATGTTAAAGTGTACCTTGCATTTTACTGTAATGTACAACTTTGACAAAGTAATTATTTATTTTTCCTGGAAAGTCTTGTATAACCACAGGCTCCTCTATCCAATGTGTCCTGGTCATTTAAGTAAATGGTAGGCCTACTAACACCATTTTTACTTAAGTAGGTTTTGACACACCTTAACGCTGTCTGAAACCTACTTTCAGATTTGTAAAACCTTTATTCTGTTAATGAAAATACTACAGAGGGAAATTATATATGTCTTCAGTTTACAAATTAAACCTGATCAAAATCCACTATGGCAAAAGCCCTCAAATATGGACTAGATTGCACCAGAAAGGTTTGAGATTCATGAATCGACATAAGACAACGTCACCATTTATATCCAAACACAAAATCAGGTTGCATGGATAAAGCCAAGTAAAAAAAAAAAAATGACAAACTGGATAAAGCCATTAAGTTCTTTAAAAAAAAACACACACAAAAAAACCCTGCAACACAGAGGAAAAAAAGAAAAGAAAAAAAAAAAACAGCAGTTTGGCAGGTCTGGAAACAGATTGGGCCACCTCCGGTCCGGATTCTGCAGACTAGAGGGAAGAGAAAAAAAAAAGACATGAGCACATAGCTTTCCGAAACATAGCAGATTGTTTACCAGACAAAAACCTGCAAGACAACAGCAGCTCTGTGTTGATCATGCGGATTGAAATGCGGAGTTGAACAACCTGCTGTTGCTATCAATCCCACACCAGCCCCCGCTCCTTCAGTACAGCCTGTGTTTTTCCCTGCGGGTTCTTCCGGGAACGTCACTTCTTCGATCACCTGCTTTGCAAATCCACCGTCGCGTCCAGCGCCATTCTCTGGCCGGGCGGAGGATTGCAATGGGTTCCTGTTACAGTGTTCGCTCGCTCTGGAACAGCAAGCTCAGCTCTATCCCACTGAACGATCAAAGGTAGCGTTTGTCATCCAGCAACTATCTGGAACGGCTTTGAGATGGGCTGAGTCTTTGTGGATGAAAGAATCACCTGTGGTTGCAAACATTCAAGAATTCGTGAAACATTTCAAAGAAGTTTTCGGTCAACCCGCGGAGGATTCCTCTTTTGGAGAACAGCTGTTACAGTTACGTCAAGGGAAGAAATCATTATCGGAGTATTCTGTGGAATTCCGCACTCTAGCATCCAACAGTGGTTGGAATGAACGAGCTCTTATTTCTGTGTTCCGTCGGGGATTAAATCCAGCTCTACGCCTCCAACTGGCCATCTATGACGACACTTTAGGACTCGAGAAATTCATGCAACAGGCCATGAGAGTGAATCAAAGATCTCAAAGTTGTTACACCGATCAGTCCTATTATCATCCTGTTCCTCATCAAAATTCTAAGAGCTTCGCGTCCGAGAATCAAAATGAAGAAATGCAAGTCGATACCTTCAAAATTTCCCAGAGAGAACGTCTTCGGAGGAAGGAGTTAAAATTGTGTATGTACTGCGGTACCAAGGGACACTTTCGACTCAACTGCCCTGTCAGACCTGGGAATATGATTGTAAGCTCAGTTTTAGATCACCAAACAGTCTCAGCACCCCTCACAATTCCTGTGAATCTAAGAATTGAAGAAACCTGTATATCTGTCACAGCTATCATCGACTCGGGGTCCGCGGGAAACTTCATCTCGGGGAAACTCTGTAAGAGACTCAAACTGCGAGAAATCAACACTCCCAAAGCCTACTCCATCTACGCCGTAACAGGTGAGCAGATTAACATGAAAGTGTTAAGATTTACTGTGTGTGGAGGACACGCATCAAGAATGGTTCGAACCGTTTGTACTTTTAAATAGTCAGACAGATCTCATCCTAGGTCGACCATGGCTAATTTGTCATCAACCTACAATTGATTGGAAGTCTGGAAAAATCTTGAAATGGGGTTGTCGATGCTCAAATCACAAGACTCACTCACCTTGTCTATCCAACAAATCAAGAAACCCCAGAGTCACAGTAAATTCCACGTCCATTGAAAGTCCTACTGAGAAAATGTCCACGAATATTCCTGCCTGTTTATTCCACGTTTTCTGATGTATTTGACCCTGTCACTGCTTCCCAATTACCACCTCACCGACCATGGGATTGTGCTATTGATCTGGTCCCTGACGCACGACTCCCCAAGGGTCGAATTTACTCTCTCTCCATTCCTGAACAAGAGTCAATGAGGAAATATATCAAAGAGGCTCTAGATCATGGTTACATCCGGCCTTCTACATCTCCTGCAGCAGCCAGTTTCTTCTTTGTGGCAAAGAAGGATGGTGGTTTAAGACCCTGCATAGATTACAGAGCTTTAAATCAAGTCACAGTGAAGTTCAGTTACCCACTACCTCTCATTCCAGCTGCTCTCGAACAACTCAGAGAAGCAAAGATGTTCTCCAAGCTTGATTTGCGTAGTGCATACAATCTCATCCGAATTCGAGATGGAGATGAATGGAAGACAGCTTTCATAACACCTGCAGGGCACTACGAATATCTTGTAATGCCATATGGTTTGGTCAACGCTCCCTCCGTGTTCCAGAGTTTCATGGATGAGGTATTCAGAGACTTTCTAGGGAAGTTCGTCCTAGTATATATCGATGACATCTTGATCTACTCCAACGATCCAACGGAGCATCAGCGGCATGTGTCATTAGTCCTCCAAAGACTCAGAGAATTCACCTTGTTTGTCAAAGCGGAAAAATGTACTTTTCATCAGACCACTGTCGATTTCATGGGGTACATCCTTAGTGATCGGGGAGTAGAGATGGATCAACGGAAGACAGAAACATTATGTCATGGCCAACTCCGAAGTCAGTGAAAGAGCTTCAGAGGTTCCTCGGCTTTGCAAATTTCTACAGACGGTTTATCAACCAGTATAGTCAGCACACCTCCCCGTTAACCTCCTTGTTGAAAGGAAAACCCAAGACCTTGAAATGGACCTCAGAAGCTGAGAATGCTTTTAATTCACTGAATTCTGCTTTCACCAATGCACCGCTGCTTCACCACCCAGATCCTGAAAAAACATTTGTGGTAGAAGTGGATGCATCCACCACCGGGGTCGGAGGGATTCTATCCCAATGTTCTGAGTCCTCCTCTAAACCTTTACCCTGTGCATTTTTCTCAAAGAAGTTCTCTCCAGCTGAAGCCAACTACGACATTGGGAATCGTGAACTTCTAGCAGTAAAACTTGCCTTAGAAGAATGGCGGCATTGGTTAGAGGGAGCAAAACATCCGTTTCTAGTACTCACCGACCACAAAAATCTTCAGTACTTGAGAGATGCAAAGCGTTTGAACCCCGCCAAGCCTGATGGGCGTTATTCTTCACACGATTCCATTTTAAAATTGCCTATCGCCCAGGCTCAAAGAATACCCGAGCAGATGCACTATCTCGTCTTCATGTCTCTGAAATCCCTGTTGAAGAACCCGAAACTGATCAACACAGTTGAAAATGCGGATTCCTTGCAGTGCATTTAATAGCGAATTAACCCGTTCAGTGATACTTGCTTTTTCTCCTTTTCAGATCATCCAGAAGGGAACGAGACTCAATTCAGGATCCAGAGTACAGAGAACGGGAACCACGGAACGGGTCCTGGGAACATCAGAACAAGAGCACAGAGGTTAGTATTTCAGGTGAGTATACTTTACGTTCCAGACTTGAGATAACTTCGAGGGAGGCAAGTGAAACTGGTGATGGTCCTTTCCTGTTGGAGGCTTGACAATGAGTGACTGTGAATTGGGTGCTTTTGTGCTGGTTGTGAAGGGCGTGCTGAATGGAAACAGGTGCAGGTGATTAGTACTCTGGGGAAAGTGATCGTTGCGTGGTGGCTTGGGAGGGTTCTGATTGGCTCCTGACATTACCCCCCCCTCCAGAGTCCGCGCCAGCGGACCCTGGACCTCGACGTTGCGGGGGTCTGCCTCTGGGTCGTGGTGCAGGTTTCTCGGGATGCTGAGCATGGAATTCCAGGAGCAGATTGGGATCAAGAACATCATTCCGAGGTACCCAACTTCTTTCCTCTGGCCCATATCCTTCCCAGTCAATGAGGTACTCGAGTTGACCCCCTCGACGTCGAGAGTCCAAAATCTCTTTAATTAGATAGATGGGCTCTGGTTCTATGGGTGGTATAGGAGGATTGTCCCCTGGCTCAACCTCTGTGACTGACTGGGATACAGGTGGATGATAGGGCTTCAGGAGGGAAACGTGAAACGTGGGATGGATACGGTATTCTGGAGGAAGTCGGAGCTGGTAAGTAACTGGATTTATCTGGTTGACAACTGGAAATGGTCCAATGTACTTGGGGTTTAGTTTTTTACATGACCGGCGAAATCTGATATCTCGAGTGGAAAGCCAGACGAGCTGTTCAGACTGATACTCTGGGTTGGGTCGGCGGCGTTCATCAGCGAATCGTTGTTGCTGATGGACAGCTTGCTGAATGTGGTGGTGTGTCTGATCCCAGACCTGTTCGCTTTCTTCAAACCATTTGTTAACTGCGGGGACCTCTGAGGGTTCACCGGACCATGGGAATAACGGAGGCTGATAACCCAGGATGCATTGGAATGGAGTCAACTGAGTGGATGCTTGTCGGAGAGAATTTTGTGCGTATTCGGCCCAAATGAGATATCTACTCCAGATGTTTTGATTGGAGTGGCAGAATGTTCGCAAGAACCGACCGATATCTTGGATCTTTCGTTCTGTCTGACCATTGGTTTGTGGATGGTACCCTGAAGACAGACTTACTGTCACATTCATTAAAGTGAAGAATGATCGCCAGACTCTAGATATGAACTGGGGCCCTCTATCGGAAACGATGTCCTCAGGAAGACCGAAATTCCGAAAGACGTGCTCCATGAGTAACTCGGCGGTGTTAAAGGCTGTTGGGAGCCCTTTCAATGGAATTAGCTTGCAGGCTTTAGAGAAGCGATCGATGGCCACTAAGATGCAGGTATTTCCTTCAGAGCTTGGAAGATCAGTGACAAAGTCTACTCCGATGTGAGACCAAGGTCTATTCGGGACAGGAAGGGGTACCAGTTTACCCACAGGCAGATTTCTGGGAACCTTGGAGATGGCACACGGGATACAGCCTTGGATGAACTGTGCGATATCTGCTCTCATGCTGGACCACCCATATTTGACCTGAAGCGTGGCTAGAGTCTTGTTCACTCCTGGATGTCCAGTGGCTACCGAGGAATGAGCTGATGAAATCAAGGAGGTGCGGAATTCTTCAGGAATGTATATCTTCCCGGCAGGACATCCAGAAACTCTGGGTTGCTGATGGGACAATTCTTGGAGTTGTTCGTTTATCTCCCATTGGATGGGGTTCACGAAGAGACTCTCTGGCAGGATAGTTTCGGGTTCTTCAACAGGATTTCAGAGGCATGAAGACGAGATAGTGCATCTGCTCGGGTATTCTTTGAGCCTGGGCGATAGGCAATTTTAAAATGGAATCGTGTGAAGAATAACGCCCATCAGGCTTGGCGGGGGTTCAAACGCTTTGCATCTCTCAAGTACTGAAGATTTTTGTGGTCGGTGAGTACTAGAAACGGATGTTTTGCTCCCTCTAACCAATGCCGCCATTCTTCTAAGGCAAGTTTTACTGCTAGAAGTTCACGATTCCCAATGTCGTAGTTGGCTTCAGCTGGAGAGAACTTCTTTGAGAAAAATGCACAGGGTAAAGGTTTAGAGGAGGACTCAGAACATTGGGATAGAATCCCTCCGACCCCGGTGGTGGATGCATCCACTTCTACCACAAATGTTTTTTCAGGATCTGGGTGGTGAAGCAGCGGTGCATTGGTGAAAGCAGAATTTCAGTGAATTAAAAGCATTCTCAGCTTCTGAGGTCCATTTCAAGGTCTTGGGTTTTCCTTTCAACAAGGAGGTTAACGGGGAGGTGTGCTGACTATACTGGTTGATAAACCGTCTGTAGAAATTTGCAAAGCCGAGGAACCTCTGAAGCTCTTTCACTGACTTCGAGTTGGCCATGACATAATTGTTTCTGTCTTCCGTTGATCCATCTCTACTCCCCGATCACTAAGGATGTACCCCATGAAATCGACAGTGGTCTGATGAAAAGTACATTTTTCCGCTTTGACAAACAAGGTGAATTCTCTTAGTCTTTGGAGGACTAATGACACATGCCGCTGATGCTCCGTTGGATCGTTGGAGTAGATCAAGATGTCATCGATATATACTAGGACGAACTTCCCTAGAAAGTCTCTGAATACCTCATCCATGAAACTCTGGAACACGGAGGGAGCGTTGACCAAACCATATGGCATTACAAGATATTCGTAGTGCCCTGCAGGTGTTATGAAAGCTGTCTTCCATTCATCTCCATCTCGAATTCGGATGAGATTGTATGCACTACGCAAATCAAGCTTGGAGAACATCTTTGCTTCTCTGAGTTGTTCGAGAGCAGCTGGAATGAGAGGTAGTGGGTAACTGAACTTCACTGTGACTTGATTTAAAGCTCTGTAATCTATGCAGGGTCTTAAACCACCATCCTTCTTTGCCACAAAGAAGAAACTGGCTGCTGCAGGAGATGTAGAAGGCCGGATGTAACCATGATCTAGAGCCTCTTTGATATATTTCCTCATTGACTCTTGTTCAGGAATGGAGAGAGAGTAAATTCGACCCTTGGGGAGTCGTGCGTCAGGGACCAGATCAATAGCACAATCCCATGGTCGGTGAGGTGGTAATTGGGAAGCAGTGACAGGGTCAAATACATCAGAAAACGTGGAATAACAGGCAGGAATATTCGTGGACATTTTCTCAGTAGGACTTTCAATGGACGTGGAATTTACTGTGACTCTGTGGTTTCTTGATTTGTTGGATAGACAAGGTGAGTGAGTCTTGTGATTTGAGCATCGACAACCCCATTTCAAGATTTTTCCAGACTTCCAATCAATTGTAGGTTGATGACAAATTAGCCATGGTCGACCTAGGATGAGATCTGTCTGACTATTTAAAAGTACAAACGGTTCGAACCATTCTTGATGCGTGTCCTCCACACACAGTTAATCTTAACACTTTCATGTTAATCTGCTCACCTGTTACGGCGTAGATGGAGTAGGCTTTGGGAGTGTTGATTTCTCGCAGTTTGAGTCTCTTACAGAGTTTCCCCGAGATGAAGTTTCCCGCGGACCCGAGTCGATGATAGCTGTGACAGATATACAGTTTTCTTCAATTCTTAGATTCACAGGAATTGTGAGGGGTGCTGAGACTGTTTGGTGATCTAAAACTGAGCTTACAATCATATTCCCAGGTCTGACGGGGCAGTTGAGTCGAAAGTGTCCCTTGGTACCGCAGTACATACACAATTTTAACTCCTTCCTCCGAAGACGTTCACTCTGGGAAATTTTGAAGGTATCGACTTGCATTTCTTCATTTTGATTCTCGGACGCGAAGCTCTTAGAATTTTGATGAGGAACAGGATGATAATAGGACTGATCGGTGTAACAACTTTGAGATCTTTGATTCACTCTCATGGCCTGTTGCATGAATTTCTCGAGTCCTAAAGTGTCATCATAGATGGCCAGTTGGAGGCGTAGAGCTGGATTTAATCCCCGAGGAACACAGAAATAAGAGCTCGTTCATTCCAACCACTGTTGGATGCTAGAGTGCGGAATTCCACAGAATACTCCGATAATGATTTCTTCCCTTGACGTAACTGTAACAGCTGTTCTCCAAAAGAGGAATCCTCCGCGGGTTGACCGAAAACTTCTTTGAAATGTTTCACGAATTCTTGAATGTTTGCAACCACAGGTGATTCTTTCATCCACAAAGACTCAGCCCATCTCAAAGCCGTTCCAGATAGTTGCTGGATGACAAACGCTACCTTTGATCGTTCAGTGGGATAGAGCTGAGCTTGCTGTTCCAGAGCGAGCGAACACTGTAACAGGAACCCATTGCAATCCTCCGCCCGGCCAGAGAATGGGCTGGACGCGACGGTGGATTTGCAAAGCAGGTGATCGAAGAAGTGACGTTCCCGGAAGAACCCGCAGGGAAAAACACAGGCTGTACTGAAGGAGCGGGGGCTGGTGTGGGATTGATAGCAACAGCAGGTTGTTTGGGGTCCATATTGATCTTCACCTCTTTCTGTTGTTAGGTCAAGCCTTCTGTCAGGATTCAGACTCGGACAAAGAGGTAAGTGAAGAACATAAACTTTTCTTTATTTAAAAGTAAGATAAAGATTCAGGTTTGCAGGTGCTCAATGGTGCTCATGCAGAGGATTCGTGGCAGGAATTCCAGGTGAATAAATCATCTTCATAGGGAATAGCGTGAATGGTGAGGCAAGGCGATGACTTTCCCTTTTTTCCTTCTATAGATCGTTCGTGGGCAGACCAGATCCAAGAAGAAACTCAACGTGAGTAGATTCCTTGCAGTGCATTCAATAGCGAATTAATCCGTTCAGTGATACTTGCTTTTTCTCCTTTTCAGATCATCCAGAAGGGAACGAGACTCAATTCAGGATCCAGGGTACAGAGAACGGGAACCACGGAACGGGTCCTGGGAACATCAGAACAAGAGCACAGAGGTTAGTATTTCAGGTGAGTATACTTTACGTTCCAGACTTGAGATAACTTCGAGGGAGGCAAGTGAAACTGGTGATGGTCCTTTCCTGTTGGAGGCTTGACAATGAGTGACTGTGAATTGGGTGCTTTTGTGGTGGTTGTGAAGGGCGTGCTGAATGGAAACAGGTGCAGGTGATTAGTACTCTGGGGAAAGTGATCGTTGCGTGGTGGCTTGGGAGGGTTCTGATTGGCTCCTGACACATATATAGACAAATATAATATGACAAATTTATTTTTAGAATTGTTTACATCAAATATTTATTTAATGCATAGCTAATAATTAACAATAGCACAAGTCAAACACACCTGCATTAAGATATTTAGCAAAGAGACTATCACTGTGCTGAAGAGTGCGCAGCCATAACTTTTAAAATAAAGTAACAAGCCAATCGTCAACCTAACCATAGGCTCTACTCTTCAGCACAATGGTAAACCCAAAAACTCAGATATACCAGAAATAAGATGTACCCTTTTAAATTCCAAAATAATAGAACATTAAACCCTTATAGATCTCTCCCTAATATTGCGCAAAAACACATGAAATAATATTTAATTTTAACATTTATTCTCCTTAAACAGTCAGAAGCAAAACATGCTGGGAACTAGAAATCTACTGTAACTCATTCTGTGAATGTGTGTTTATATAGGGCTGTCACGATGTTAGATTTTTCACACCACGGTTATTGTGGCCAAAATAATCCACGATATCGATATATCGCGATATCTATAGAAATTCAAGTAAATGTCAAATCAAGTAAATTTTTACTTTGTTTATTTACTTTTTCTTTTTTACCCAACAAACATAAGGATACTGATAAACACAATGCACGTATGCATATTTACTTCTTGTGTTCTCAATATTTTTTTTGCAAATTTTTGTGAAGTAAGACAAGCATGTGAAGTATATCTGGTTTCAAACTGGAGCAAAAACACTGAATGTTTCCTGAAGAACTGAAAAGCTCTTAAACCTATTGTTGCAACTGTGTTTTGTTCATGCAGATTTGAACAAAAAAAAAATCAAGTGCAAATACAAATACAAATAAGACGAGTAAGACGACTTAATAATCACCCTTTATTTAAATATATGAACACAGAAACCCGCTGTTAACAGGTTAATGTCACATTTCCCATTCCATGACTAGTAGAATAAATCGCAATTTACTCTCTGTAAAATAGCGTAATCCGCAGGGTGATGGACACTGAGATGGGTAAAAAGGTTGGTGGCTACACATTCTGCAGATTGGGTTTAAGGGGGTCGCACACCTGACGAGAAGCGTAGCTCCGCGCCGCGTCGCGTGTAGCACACCGGACGCGCACTTTCTCAGTTTATGGCCAGCAATATTGTTATGTTTAAGGACATTATGAAATTAAGATAATGTCTGTACTGTTATGATTATACTGCACAATTAAATACAATCGTTGCAGAGTCTGCAGTCTGAACACTTTACCTCAGTCAGAGCACATCCGTTAACTGAATGAATTGAGAATCTCACCTGAAAATCCGAGCTATTGCTGGGCGCCGCGGACAGACGCTGAATGGTGCCTTTGGTGTGTGTAAACTCAAAATAATGTGCTCGAATTTTAAAGACGCGCTTCTCGTCCGTTGTGCGACCCCCTTTAAGGTGCAGTTTTCTTTAAAGTTGAAGAACTCCCATACTGGCGAGCTTGCTTTTCTGAGTGTTTCACTCTCTCGCTCAGACAACATTCTTTTCAGAGTGGCTGCTCTGGCGCGCACTGCGTCGTCTTCTTATTTGATAGTCAGTGGGTGCAATACTGCCACCTGACAGGTCAACCAGGTACTGGCGCTGGAGTATTTACGTGTCATGTTATCATAAGAGTCCTATTCATTTTAAACATCGTGGTTATCGCCAATACCGGTATATTGTCACACTCTAAATTAACACGATGTCGATATTTCATGCTTTGAATATCACGATTATCGTCAATACCGGTATATTGCGACACCCCTAGTGTATATACACAATATTCAAAAATAAACAAGAATCGCCACACTGCCCCTTTGTCAGGCGAAGACCCTTTGGGTCGAAACGTTGTTAAAGGGTTAGTTCACCCAAAAATGAAAATTCTATCATAGTTTACTTACCCTCAAGTTGTTCCAAACCTCTATGTGTTTATTTGTTCGGCTGAACACAAAGGAAGATATTTGGAAGAAAACAGATCTCATTCCACATTGACTACCATAGTAGGAAAAAATACATACTATGGTAGTCAATGGGGAATGAGATCTGTTTTCTTCCAAATATCTTCCTTTGTGTTCAGCAGAACAAATAAACGCATAGAGGTTTGGAACAACTTGAGGGTAAGTAAACTATGATAGAATTTTCATTTTTGGGTGAACTAACCCTTTAATTTTTATAAATCCTTGGGAGCAGCAGTGAGAGTGTGCCAATTCTTGTTTATTTTTTTATTTGATGCTTCATTTGATCGAGCACCTGCCAAACGTTTATTTGGATGTGCGCACTATTTCTTCTTTTTTTGAATTCATATTACATACACAATATTGCCTAAAGTATTGGGACACCCCTCCAAATCATTGAATCCAGGTGTTCCAATCACTTCCATGGCCACTGTTGTATAAAATCAAGTACCTCGGCATGCAGACTGCTTCTAAAAACATTTGTGAAAGAATTTGTTGCTCTCAGGAGCTCAGTGAATTCAAGTGTGGCACTGTGATAGGTTGCCACATGTGCACTAAATAATTCGTGAAATTTCCTCACTACTAAATATTCCATGGTCAACTGTTAGTGGTATTATAACAAAGTGGAAGCAATTGGAAACAACAGCAACTCAGCCATGAAGTGGTAGGCCACGTAAAATCACAGACCGGGGTCAGCGCATGCTGAGACGCACAGTGCGCAGAAGTCACCAACTTTCTGCAGAGCCAATTGCTACAGACTTCCAAACTTCGTGTGGCCTTCAGACTAGCTCAAGAACAGTGCGTAGAAAGCTCAATAGAATGGGTTTCCATGGCAGAGCAGCTGCATCCAAGCCTTACATCACCAAGTACAATGCAAAGCGTCGGATGCAGTGGTGTAAAGCATGCCACCACTTGTCTCCAGAGCAGTGGAGACATGTTCTCTGGAGTACCGAATCAAGCTTCTCTCTCTGGCAATCCAATGGAAGTGTCTGGGGTTGGCGGTTGCCAGGAGAACGGAACTTGCCTGACTGCATTGTGCAAAGTGTAAAGTTTGGTGGATGGGGGATTATGGTGTGGGGTTGTTTTTCAGGGGTTGGGCTTGGCCCCTTAGTTCCAGTGAAAGGTACTCTTAATGCTTCAGCTGTGCTTACATGACATGACTGTGCACCAGTGTCAAGTCAAGTCAAGTCACCTTTATTTATATAGCGCTTTTTACAATACAAATTGTTTCAAAGCAGCTTTACAGAGATAACAGGAAAACAATGTTGTAATAGTATTGTTCAATTCAAAATTAAATGTCCCCAACTAAGCAAGCCAAAAGCCAATGCACAAAGCAAGGTCCATAAAGATATGGATGAGCGAGTTTGGTGTGGAGGAACTTGACTGGCCAGCACAGAGTCCTGACCTTAACCCGATAGATCACCTTTGGAATGAATTAGAACGGAGACTGCGAGCCAGGCCTTCTCGTCCACCATCAGTGCCTGACCTCACAAATGCGCTTCTAGTAGAATGGTAAACAATTCCCATAAACTGAAGATTTGAAGCTGTTATAGCTGCAAAAGGTGGGCCTGTCATGATTCTGCCATCATGTCTTTTGTTCCCTTTCATCCTGGGAACTCCGACGTGTCGTCGGGGGAGTTCCCTGACGAATTGGGATCACGCTAGGGAGACCAATCGACTTCGAGTGAACTAAAACGAGCCAATAAATATTGGCATGCAAGATTTGCATTCCGCGACCCGCCTACCAGTGCGGGTATAAAGGGCGGAAGCAAACGCATACACAATGCTTTTTGCTTCGGAGCCGACCAGTTGTGTCCTTTGAGTGGAATGAGCTTGTAGACTGTGAGTCTGCTGTTTCCTGAGAGTCTCTCTGTGCTGGTGTGACGGCGCTTCAGCGGTCTTCGCGATCTCCCGTCTGCTGTCTGTTACTACACGCGCTGTGTTTACAAAGAGCTGTTTTAACAGCTTGTATACGGTTGAGTGCACGCAGCGGGCTTGCAGTTTCCCCGCTGTGTTGCCGCGTTGATCCCTGTGTGCTTCAGCACAACTACAGAGTCTTTTTCTCTGAAAGAGCAACACGGGTGAAGATCGCGTCCTTTTCAGGATGACGTTTCACCTGTGTGTTTCTAGATGCGGTCGTTTCCTGTCCTCATTGACGGCCACGATCACTGTTTCACATGCCTGGGCTTAAGCGTGTTGAGACTGCGTTCGTGGGTGGTTCATGTTCTCTCATGAGAACATGACCACGTCGGCGCGTTGTTCATCTCCCCTTTCTCGTAAGGGGTTGAGCCGTTCAGCGTGCCGTGTGCCGTCGAGCCGCCGGCTGACAGCGCGGGTTGTCACGGCAACCCAGCGCGCGTCATTCGGCGCTCTAGATGCGCGGTCGAGACTCAAGTGCCTCAAACGAGGTGGAGTCCTTTGCATATTCCCCGATGTAGTTCCTCTTTTGCACCAGAAGAGGCCTACTTTGGCTAATAGCATTGGTGATCTGAGGATTACAGTGAGGGTACCCCTCACTCCTCTAGCGCATCGCAAACATGCTGAAACTGTGTTCGTGGGTGGTTTATGCTCTCTTGTGAGAGCATGACCACGTCGGCGCGTTGTTTGTCTTGAAAGAGCGTTCAACGTGCCGTGTGTCATCAAGCTTGATGGCCACGTTCACTGTTTTGTGCATGCCTGGCAGCTTACGGATGGAATTACTGGTGGTTCTCATGAGGAACCAAGTGTTTCATTCGGGGCTCCAGGGGAGGATCAGATGTCGATCGCTGCATCGGAGAGAGGGCTGTTACACTCTGGATATGGTGATACTGAGTTCCCACTGTAATGGTGTGTGTGCTCATGTTTAATCAGGTCCAGACTTGACAGCCACACTTCCCGGGCTACTCTGGGCGCGCAGTGCAACGTGTGTCGCTTTGCCCCGCCCTCGTGCTTGCCTGGATGTGTGTGAAAAACTTTTTGCAGTATGGAGGCATGTTGGTGCCAAAATCTGTGAAAATTTTTCCTCTCTCACTACCCTTGATGGTGGTTTTGCTAATGGCAGACCACCTCTTCCCTGCATGTGATGGTCAGTGTTGACCAAAAAACACGCAGTGCACAAGGGTAGTTCTGAGTCGGGGTTGAGCTGTGCTTAGTGACTACCGTGATTTTAGTCACAGCACTGGCCCTCGGTCAGACGATGTCCACAATGTGGTCCAGAAGTTTCCCAGGGCTAACCTTGTAGACGTACGAGACATCGCCAAAGTTTTCTTTCTCGATGCTCCTATTTCTCAAGGTTTGCCCTGTTTCGGTGACACTGTTGGAGACTGTGCCCAGCGGCTTCCACAGTTCAGAAGCAGGCTGAGGAAACTACGAGCTTGACTCGATGTGCTTCCGAGTCACTCATGTTCCTCCTCAGTCTGTTTGTCGCCAAGGGTGTCAGTCCCCTGTGGAAGCTGTCACAGCTAGCTCTACTGTGACGTCTAGCTTCGCAGGAAGACGGCACCACCTGTCTCGGCAGCCTGAGACAGGTGACCCAGCGTTGTAGGGAATTGCTCTCTCGGAGACGGTGCACGCACCTCTCCCTCCCCCGGAGGAGGACGGGGTGGAGAATCTTTTCATTCTGTTCCGCCGCTGGCTCCCCGGAGTCCAGTGGTACCCTCATTTTCTAGAGCAGTTTCTTCCACCTCTGGGTCACGAGGGTGCGGACTGCAGTGAGCAACGCTCCCATGCCTTGCCACTCCTTTCCCCTCTTCCATTTCTCAGATGTCAGTGACGCCGCCACGGCCTCGTCACTCTCATCTCCCGCTGGGCAAGGAGGTGCGAAAACCTGGACTCGACGCCCTCTGGGCTCGCTCCTCGTTTCCCCTCCTCTCTTCGCCTCGAGACAGCCCGCAGCCGAACGCCTCCGAGCCTTCCCTGCCGTCTGTTCCCCGGTGGAAGCAGGTAGGTGTTGCCCCGCACACCCAGACCTCTCTCTCGGCCGCAGTAATGCCTCCGGAGTCTTGAAGCCTGGCTAGCGCTTCCGAGCCGTCCCGCTGGCTCACCCGTACTATCCGGCTCGGCTATGCAATTCAGTTTGCCCGCCGGCCTCCCAGGTACAGAGGCGTCCACTTCACTCGGGTGCGGAGTGTCGATGCCCCTGTCCTGAGGAAAGGGATCTACGTCCTGCTGGCGAAGGACACGATCGAGCCGGTCCCTCCAGCCGAGATGAGGTCGGGGTTTTACAGCCCTTACTTCATTGTACCCAAGAAAGGCGGGGGGTTACGACCAATCCTGGACCTGCGAGTTTTGAATCGGGCCCTGCACAAGCTCCCGTTCAAAATGCTCACGCAGAAACGCATCTTCAAGTGCATCCGTCCCCGGGATTGGTTTGCAGCGATCGACCTGAAGGACGCGTACTTTCATGTCTCGATTCTCCTTCGACACAGACCCTTTCTTCGGTTTGCGTTCGAAGGTCGTGCATATCAGTACAAGGTCTTACCCTTCGGCCTGGCCCTGTCGCCCCGTGTCTCCACGAAAGTCGCAGAGGCGGCCATTGTTCCCATGAGAGAACATGGCATTCGCATTCTCAACTATCTCGACGACTGGCTCATAATAGCTCACTCGTGGGATCTGTTGTGCGAACACAGGGACCTGGTGCTCCAGCACCTCAGCCGTTTTGGTCTTCAGGTCAACAGGGACAAGAGTAAACTCTGCCCAATGCAGAGGATCTCTTATCTCGTTATGGAGTTGGACTCGGTCGCTCAGACTGCGCGCCTCACCGAGGAGCGCGTCCAGTCAGTGCTCAACTGCCTCAAGTCCTTTCAAGGCAGGTCAGCGGTCCCACTGAAACAGTTTCAGAGGCTCCTGGGGCATATGGCAGCCGCAGCCGCAGCAACGCCGCTCGGTCTGCTCCATATGAGACCGCTTCAGCGCTGGCTTCACGATCGAGTCCCGAGATGGGCGTGGCAGAGCGGCACGTTCCGGGTCAACATTACCCCGCACTGTCGCCAAACCTTCAGTCCTTGGTCAGACCCTGCGTTTCTACGGGCCGGAGTGCCCCTAGTCCTAGGTCTCCAGGCATGCTGTGGTTTTCACAGATGCCTCTGCCAACGGATGGGGGGCCACGTACAACGGGCATGCAGTTTCAGGTCTGTGGACGGGGCCTCAACTGCATTGGCACATCAACTGCCTAGAGTTGCAAGCAGTACGCTTAGCCTTGTCTCGCCTCAAGGGCTGCTTTTGCACAAGCACGTACTGGTCCGTACGGACAGCACTGCGACCGTTGCGTACATCAACCGTCAGGGTGGTCTACGCTCCCGTCGTATGTCGCGACTCTCCCGCCATCTCCTCCTGTGGAGTCAGAAGCATCTGAGGTCGCTTCGAGCCATTCACATCCCTGGTGTGCTCAACCGTACAGCCGACGAGCTTTCACGGCAGCCACCTCTTCCGGGAGAATGGCGACTCCACCCACAGACGGTCCAGCTGATATGGGGAAACTTCGGAGCCGCTCAGGTAGATCTGTTTGCCTCTCCGGACACGACCCATTGCCGGTTGTTTTATTCCCTGACCGAGGGTTCTCTCGGCCTGGATGCACTGGCACACAGCTGGCCCCTGGGTCTTCGCAAATATGCGTTCCCCCCAGTGAGCCTTCTTGCACAGACCTTGTGCAAGGTCAGGGAGGAGAGGAGCAGGTCCTGCTCGTTGCGCCGTATTGGCCCAACCGGACTTGGTTCGTGGAACTCATGCTCCTCGCGACAGCCCCTCCTTGGCCGATTCCTCTGAGGAAGGACCTCCTTTCCCAGAGACGGGGCACCTTGTGGCACCCGCGTCCAGACCTATGGAGACTTCATGTCTGGTCCTGACGGACGGAGTTCTAGGTGGCCTACCATAGGGTGTGGTAGACACCATCACTTCCGCTAGAGCCCCCTCTACGAGGCACCTCTATGCGTTGAAGTGGAACCTGTTCGTCGATTGGTGGTGTTCTCACCGAGAAGACCCCCGAACTTGCCCAGTCAGAGTCGTGCTTTCCTTCCTGCAGGATGGGTTGGAGCGAAGGCTGTCTCCCTCCACCCTCAAAGTGTATGTTGCCGCTATAGCCGCTCATCACGGTGCAGTAGAAGGTAAGTCTTTGGGGAAGCACGACCTGATCATCAGATTCCTTAAGGGTGCTAGGAGGCTGAATCCGCCTCGTAGTGTGCACCCCTTACCCTCTTGGGACTTAACTCTAGTGCTTAGGGCACTCCAGAGGCCCCCTTTTGAACCATTGCCTTCGGTCGAGTTGAATATTCTGTCAATGAAGACAGCTCTCCTGTTGGCTTTGGCTTCTTTTAAGGGGTAGGGGATCTGCAGGCATTTTCGGTCGACGAGTCGTGCCTGGAGTTCGGGCCGGACCTTTCTCACGTTGTCTTGAGACCCCGGTCAGGATACGTGCCCAAGGTTCCTACCACCCCGTTTGTGGATCAGGTAGTGAACCTGCAAGCGCTGCCCCTGGAGGAGGCAGACCCAGCCCTAGCTTTTCTCTGTCCCGTCCACGCCCTGCGCTGTTACGTGGACAGAACGCAAAGCTTCAGGACCTCAGATCAGCTCTTTGTTTGTTACGGAGGCCAGCAGAAGGGGAAGGCTGTCTCCAAGCAGAGGTTGTCCCACTGGTTAGTGGATGCTATTGTCCGGGCTTATGTTTCCCAGGATGTGCCTTGCCCACCTAGGTTGACGGCACACTCTACTAGGAGTGTTGCCTCCTCCTGGGCTTTGGCGCAAGGCGCCTCGCTGACAGACATCTGTAGAGCTGCGGGCTGGGCGACACCTAACACGTTCGCTAGGTTTTATAGCCTCGTGTTGAACCTGTTTCCTCCCGCGTACTCGCTACGGCCAGTAGAGCGAGGAATTCGGTTATGTCGGCTTGCTACGCCATTCCCGCCCCGTGGGCCGGATACGTGCGTCTTTTACTCCGTTGGTTCCCCAACATACGGCTAACCTCGTGAGTTCCTCCATCACCCCTTCGGCACCAGGCGAGGCGGATCGCCCGGCGCCAGGTCTATTACCTCTCGTAGGAGTTAGTTATTAGACTGGGTGGCCTTAACAGTGGTCCCTTCGGGGACCCATTTTTTCCACGTTCCAGCTACCCTCCGGGTTAGCTCCGTGTCTTCCTCTCGACAGATCCCTCTGTCGTCCTTGCTGAGTACGCTCCCACCCCTCGGGTTGGGACTACCTCAAGGACTGCCGTATGTTTCACTACCCTACGGGTTAGTACATACGTGTATTCCAGTGCCTCCTTTCGGGTGGGCAGGGGCTCCGCAGAGTTCCTTCCTACGGGTTGGGCACGCTTTCCCAGTGTTATCCAAATCCACTGAGCGGGTCTTGCGGAACAGCAGTGTGATTTTTCCTAGCTAGCTCCTGCGTCTTGTTCAAGAAACTGCTGCAGGGTTGCTTAGCTGGGCGCTGGAAGGGGTCAGCACCGTGGCGTTTTGTTAGGGATCCCAATTCGTCAGGGAACTCCCCCGACGACACGTCGGAGTTCCCAGGACGAAAGGGAACGTCTCGGTAACATATGTAACCCTCGTTCCCTGAGTACAGGGAACGGAGACGTGTCGTCCCTTCGCCATGTTGCTGTACCTTCGCGGAGGGCTGGACACTGTTCGGCTCCTCAGCGAAAAAGCATTGTGTATGCGTTTGCTTCCGCCCTTTATACCCGCACTGGCAGGCGGGTCGCGGAATGCAAATCTTGCATGCCAATATTTATTGGCTCGTTTTAGTTCACTCGAAGTCGATTGGTCTCCTAGCGTGATCCCAATTCATCAGGGAACTCCCCCGACGACACGTCTCCGTTCCCTGTACTCAGGGAACGAGGGTTACATATGTAACCGAGACGATTTCTCTGGTCTTGTGGCAGAATCATGACAGACCCATGTTTTGTGTACAAGCGCATGGTCTGTTATTTGGGCCATGTTCTTGTGTTGTCTCGTTATGTAACTCCGCCCCCTTGTTACCCTCGTCTTGTCATTATTGTCTAGTCAGTGTCACCTGTCCTCGTCATTAGTGTTCCCTTTTTAACCCCCTTGTGTTTGCTGTCCTGTGTCGGTTCATTGTCAAAACTGTGTCAAGATCCTAGTCTGTGATTCTTGTCTATCGTATCAAGCTATGAGTACCTGTTGATCATCTTGTTTTGTATAAGTGTTTTATTAGTTTATCCTGTCTTGTTTTGCCCCATCGTGGGTTTTGTTTTCTGATTTGTCATCAATAAACCCCGTTTGAGTTATTTGCTGTCTGCGCTTGGGTTCGTTCCTCCAACCACGTGACAGGGCCAACTCCATATTAAACCCTATACAAATTAAGATGTCATTAAAGTTCATGTGCATGTCAAGTAACATTTATTTATATAGTGCTTTTACAATACAGCTTGTGAATACGTGCCGAGTCGTACCACGCATTGGAAAAGCGCCATAAGAGTCCCTAACTAAGCAAGCCAAAAGCCAATGGCAAAAAGGGTGAAAAAAGGCGACAGTGGCAAGGAACCAAAACTCCATCAGGTGGCAGAATGGAGAAACCAGGCTCATGTACGTAAAGGCAGATGTCTATGGAAGTAAGATAATGCCAAATGTTTTTGAAACAAAAAGCCTGTTGAATTGTACAACTTGAAAAAAATATGCATTGCATTAACCCTGCTTGTATTTTAACGCATTGTATTTTTAGGGCTTGTATTTTTATGGGCTGAAATTTAGCATGGTTGAATATTTAAGCTGTGAATATTTAAATTCAAAACCTTTCACACACATTTTCATTAGTAAAATTGCAATAATCCATATTCTCCTTTCATATTTCACTTCCAAAACATTGAAAAATGATTAAAAATACAACCTATAATATTCAACAGGCGGATTTCGTTCCATTTTACTTCGCTTTGCAAATTTGCTTCTACAAATTCAGTGGTTCAAATTCGACAGTAAATTCAATGTTGACATCCAGGAACTGCAGGAAAAGCAGTAGATTACCGAGCATAATCTCCATCTGCTGTCAGTCGACCTCACCAGCAGGGGTGCAAGCACGTGTTGTTGACGAAGACCAAGCAACAGTTAGAGCAAGCCATTCATTCATAAAAACTCATTTACAACAATGTAAGTGTATCTGTGATTATTATGACGTCTGTTTTTTGTGAAATTCTTCACGGTTACTTTTCCTGTGTAGCCTGCCCTACATGCATCTTTCTCTAACGTGAACGAGATTATAATGTTATTAATGTTGAGTTTGACATATTTCTATTGGGTTTCCCTCAATACGTCAGGATTCCCCTGCTGGACATATAAAATGCTTAACGTATAATGATCTAATTCAGTGATATAAAAGACCAAAAGGCAGAAGAATATGAACTTTAACGCGCAAAGTTTAATGCTCAGTGTGAATATGGATTATTGAAATTTTACTAATGAAAATGTGTTTGAAATGTTTTGAATTTAAATATTCACATCTTAAATATTCAACCATGCTAAATTTCAGCCCATAAAATACAATGCATTAAAATACAAGCAGGGTTAATGCAATTCATATTTTTTTCAAGTAGTACAATTCAACAGGCTTTTTGTTTCAAAAACATTTGGCATTATTTTACTTCCATAGATGTCCTAAAACGTTTGGCAATATAGTGTATATTCACATTTATATGGGTATATATGCAACATATGTACACACATCTAACACTATTTTTGTCATAATTTCTAAATATTTGTATATGTCTTAGTATATAGCCATACATTGTTAATGAATGTATTGCAGTACATTGAAACATAAGTACTATTTCCCATATGTGGAAATGTATTATGTAATATATTGCATTATTTTTTTCAGTATATTCACATATATTTTTGTTTTGTAAGGGTAAACTGATGGATTAATTACAAAGTAAACAACTCAAGCACTTAGAGATCTCCATATTGTGTGTGTGTGTGTGTGTGTGTGTGTGTGTGTGTGTGTGTGTGTGTGTGTGTGTGTGTGTGTGTGTGTGTGTGTGTGTGTGTGTGTGTGTGTGGTGTGTGTGTGTGTGTGTGTGTGTGTGTGTGTGTGTGTGTGTGTGTGTTTAATAAAACTGACCATCTGTGTTTGTTTCTGTTTAGACTTCTAACATTTACACTCCCTTTGGAAGCTGCTCTGCATTTGCAGTTTCCGTATTGGCATATTAAGAAGTCTAGTGAAGATCCAACACCTCTGATCCATCAACCAGAGAAACGGCAACACATTCATGATGTGAGAGATTCTCACCATAACAATCCCACACAGTATACTCAAGGGAAATGTTGAAGTTTAATGGCTCGGTTTTCAAAGTTAATCTGTCTCTCAGCACTAAGACCAACATGCCAGACAGACGCATCCACCCCTGCTCATACTTTAATAATCTCTTTGCTCTTTATTTCAGTATGCTGGATGTGGAAATGGCCTTCGCCTCCATAGAGAGAGAACCACTGCCTCTTTATTGCTGTTTGAAAAGCACTTCACCCCCAAGTCTTTGATTGATAGACAAGATTCTTGCAGGCGATCACTTTCATTGAGTTTTACAATGTTACCTTTGTTCGCCTGCACATTATTGAAGTCCAGCAGTCCTTTCAGGAGCAAAGCAAGGGATACTGGACACATCCTCATCTGCAGGGGAGGATATTATTCCATACAAATATGAGTTGTATTGGCTAGAACATGAAATGTGTATGTGTTTGAGAGGAAGAGGGAAAAATAGATAGAAAAAAAAAACTATTTTCCAAGGTGGTGTGTGTGATGTGTCATATAATATATATATTATATATATATATATATATATATATATATATATATATATATATATAATATATATATATATATATATATATATATATATATATATATATATATATTATATATATTGTCCTCGCATTCTTGTGTCTGCTTGGCCAAAACAGCACATTGCGTTATGTATACCTCTGCTTTATTTGTATATTACTCCAGCTACTGCTGTTGCAAATCACTGTCAGGCTGAAAATTCACCTAATTCCATGAAATTACAGTCATCCCTCAAAATATCCCAAAAAGGGATATTGTATGTAGAGGGGAAGGGAGATTGCCTTTGCAGTGTTCCCTGCATAAAAAAAGATATTTCAATATCTCGAAAATCAGATGCACAATATTGAGAGTGTCATCTAATTGAAACAGATTTAGGGCCGCAGGCCTGTGTTAATGTACTGCTTTCCTCTCTGCTCTCTGTTGCCCTATGATTCATTTACACTGAAAGGCTTATTGAGAGCACTGTTTATAAACAACACAAATGACATAGAATGCGGTAGGAAGGGGGATTTGTCTGTCTTGTTCCTCCCAGAAGCTTGTACATAGATGCCTTTATCCACTTCTTTTTTGCTGCATTTTCATCTTTGTTTCCCACGAAGTACCTGTGTTTCATATTTAAATTATTCCTCTTTTTTCTTTATGTCCTTTGTGTTATTTTTTTCTTCCCTCAGTCTGTATAATGGTTGCTATTTGTTACTTGTTTTAATGTTGCACATACCACTGATCTCTGCCAGCAGTTGCCTGTTCAGTAATCACAAAGTGTGTCAAACAGAGTAACTGCTGGCACTGTAATTTGCACATGTATTTACTGCCCGCAACAGTAGGTGAGCCTCTGGGGCTTAATTCTTGAATATTTTTATTTTTTTTTCTATGTAAAGCTTTTCACTAATAAAATTACAGTCAAACCCCTCTATACTTCAAAGGTTGTTTTGAAAGCCAGACTTTTTTGATTATTTGGCATAAAGTCTGGTGCATATTACAGTTTATTTTACAGCTTGGAAGCTCATTTAAATTGTCACAGTGCTCTGGTCACCAGACAACACTAAAGAAATGACCAGAAACCATGTTAATTTGACTTTGGTGTTTACCTTGCCTCCATCCAGATAAACAGAATGTTTTAGAGACAAAACTGATAAACTTCAAGTTATAGATAGTTTGATGAATTTAATGGCAATCCTGAAGTCATGAGTCTGGACATTTGCAGTTATTTTAAGCGGGTGCCGGCGGGCCCATCTGTATATGGTGCTACGGCAGGAATCGCGCTGACATGATGAGTTGAAATGGGAGACAAATGAAGTCTTGCAGCTGTGGAATCCGGGGCGTGGCCTAGGCTCGCTGAGGGCCTGGTGCTGAGGGCCTGGTGCTGTGGCCCGCTGCACGCCAAAAACAGATGGTGGCAGTGGCAGGAAGGTGGCAGTGGCGGGTGAGGTGAATCCAGGGCCTCCCGAGTTTTTCCCTGCCTGCTTGCCGCCTTGGAAGCTGGGGTGGACTTAGGAGAGAGGTTGGCTGATTTCAAGGTAACGTACATACTGTTGTGCCTTGTTCATCCTGCGTGAGGGCTGAACGTCAGAATTTTTCAGCGTTTGCCTCAAACTTAATACTGTCCACTTTCCAATAGGCGGATTCGTTGGCATGGCCGAACGATAGGAGGATGCCTGGGAGGAAGCTGGAGTCCTCGCGGGTGGAGGTGAGGGTAGGCCTCGGCGGCTTGGCGTGCGGATGGTTGCTTGGGTGGACCAGCAGCCGCGAGATGAAGCCTGGGGCTCGGTGGCGATATTAGGTGGAGAAGGAGTGGTCCCCTGCTGATGGCAAAGGAGGGACCGGAGTACAGCCGAACTCGTCGTCGGACGGAGATAGTTGTATCTGGGAAAGTAAAGAGTCTGTATCTCAGTAAAGACACCCCTATAGTCACCTGTCGCCTTTTTCACCTTTGTCGCCATTGGCTTTTTGCATGCTTAGTTGGGGACATTTCATTTTAAAATTAACAATACTATTACAACATTATTTTCCTGGTATCTCTGTTTAAAGCTGCGTTGAAACTATCTGTATTGGAAAAAGCACTATATAAATAAAGGTGACTTGACTTGACTTGACCAATTCTGATATTCACATTTAACACAAAACATTTATTTCTTTATTTTCATGATGTTTTTTTTTTTTATTAAAGCAACATACAAGTGCGTAATTGTGTTCACTCTCAGCTATGTACACAAGGAGTTTGCTGAGAATACACAGTAATAGTTAAAATCTCAAATGCCAAGCACAACCTCAAAGCATTTAGCAACTACGTCTTAAAACGTCTTAGCGGCCCCTAATTCAATAAAAATGATCATTTCGACGGAAGAGAATCAATCAATACTAACTTATTAGCTGTAATACTTAACTACTAAATACTAGCTGGAAACAACATTATTCAATAACCGCTATAAAACCACACCAATCTCTGTTACCTTAAATTGTATGTTTATCTCTGTAAAGCTGCTTTGAAACAATCTACATTGTTAAAAGCGCTATATAAATGAGGATGACTTGACTTGACTTGACTACAATGACCATGTAATCATGTCATACCTAATGCACAGCCTAGAGGCATCCCTAAAGACGCGTAAAGGTTCTTTACACACAATGACAGCTGAGAGAGGTGCCATCAACCAAATGACAGAGATGAAACAGGAGAGTGAATTGTCACTTTTTCTTCACACTGGACAGAAGAATCATTTAAATAATCAACACTATTGTATTCATACCTGTAATGACTACTGTCAGAGAGACAGCCATGCATTTTCTGATACTCAAGTGAAAAGATTGTAGGTCATTACAAACCATTTGTGATGTTCACAGTTTAAAGATTCCTTTTGCATCTATTTTATGTCATGTCAGAGAAAATGGCTTTAAAATGAATAAAGGGGAATTGGTGTTATTTAATGATGATTCTGATCGTTTTAAATAACATTTTGATCTAACATGTTTTTTTATATAAAAATAAAATATATGCTCTAAAATGATTGGGTACAATTTTTTTATTTAAAATGTGTTGCAAATGTCAGACATTCTGTAAATAAACCTTGAACACAGAGATAATGATATCTAATGTTATATAACTTGTCTGTCATATATACACAGTAAACAAAGAGAAAATGAAGAACAAGCATTATAAAATACATAAAATGTGAGAATATCTGAACTAATGATTCCAAAAATCCATTTTTGCGAGGGCAGTGGGGTCACAAATAAGGGCGCCTGCAGAAACACTTGCACACAAACACATATATCAACCTCAGCCTATCTGTGAAGAGGAACGAAATTAGATTTTTTTTCATGGTCTGATACGGAGGTGTGTGGAAATGCGTGAGGCGTTTTATAATCACAGATTCCAGGATTGGATGTCAGAGAATGCTTGGGTGACGATCTATCACTGGTTCACTGCAGACACGGGAGTTCTTTAAAAGAGATGACTTTAAATGCACTGAGCAGAGCTTCTGTTCTTTGGTCAATCACTGCCATGTTGAGGGGCTACACACATTCAGTTCTCATGAGGCCCACAAGTCAAAGAAAACCATTGGAGCACTTCCCCAGAAACACACATGAACAAGCTGTGTCTGTGTCACGGTTGATACAGGAGACAGACAGGTGGTAAGTGAAATGGTGTTTATTTTAGGAACAGCAGAAGCAGACGGAGTTATGGTGAGTATATTAACAGAAGATAATTGGATGAACTTAGCCACAGGAATAACCAGAGTCTCTCTTTCAGATGATGGTGGACAGTCACTGGAAAGGGTTGCAGTAGGACGGCTAGGAAGTGAAGATGGCAGACGATGAAGAGGATAATCCAATAGGGTCAGGTGAGTAGCAGGTAAGTAGCGGGTAAGTCTCTGGTTGAGCATAGGTGAGTCTGTGTGTCAGGTATTGACGAGATCAGACAGTGACTGCAGGGAGAGTGAGTGTTATATAGTCCGTGCTGGTGATGAGATGACGTGATGGAGATCAGGTGTGGTGATGAGGGAATCGAGTGCAGGTGAGGATCCAGGGGAATGCTGGGAAATGTAGTGAATATAGATGATGAAGTGAACGTGAATGTGACATAACTCCCCCCTCCCGCTAGGCGCGACCCGCGCCGTACAAGGCAGAACACGGGAGGGAGGGTGGGCATCCTGGAGTCCGTGACGGGAAGGTGGACCGGGTGCAGTTGGACGGACTCCAGGATGGTCCAGGCTGAGGGTATGACCATGGCGGAGCAGATGACCCCTCGGGCGTCCAGGGCGGAGCAGGCTGTGGGCGTGGCCAGGGCGGAGCAGGATGAGGGCGTGACCAGGGCGGTGAGACCCCTTCGGGTGGCCATGGCGGTGAGACCCCTTTGGGTGGCCATGGCGGTGAGACCCCTTTGGGTGGCCATGGCGGTGAGACCCCTTCGGGTGGCCATGGCGGTGAGACCCCTTCGGGTGGCCATGGCGGTGAAGACCCTTCAGGTAGCCACGGCGGTGAAGACCCTTCAGGTGGCCATGGCGGTGAGACCCCTTCGGGTGGCCATGGCGGTGAAGACCCTTCAGGTAGCCACGGCGGTGAAGACCCTTCAGGTGGCCATGGCGGTGAGGACCCTTCAGGTGGCCATGGAGGTGATATTTTTTCGGGCCTCCGTGGATCTTTGGCCGGCCTCCGTGGATCTTTGGCCGGCCACGGCGAAGGCGTATAGCCCCCCCCCAAAATTTTCTTGGGGAGAAGGACAGGCTCAGGAACGGGAACAGACTTGACATCAACGGGCGCTGGGTCAACGGGGTCTGGGCCAACGGGCTCTGGGTCTGGGTCAACGGGCTCTGGGACAACGGGCTCTGGCTCTGGATCAATGGGCTCTGGCGCTGGGTCAACGGGCTCTGGCTCTGGCGCTGGGTCAACGGGCTCTGGCTCTGGCGCTGGGTCAACGGGCTCTGGCTCTGGCGCTGGGTCAACGGGCTCTGGCTCTGGCGCTGGGTCAACGGGCTCTGGCTCTGGCGCTGGGTCAACGGGCTCTGGCTCTGGCGCTGGGTCAACGGGCTCTGGCTCTGGCGCTGGGTCAACGGGCTCTGGCTCTGGCGCTGGGTCAACGGGCTCTGGCTCTGGCGCTGGGTCAACGGGCTCTGGCTCTGGCGCTGGGTCAACGGGCTCTGGCTCTGGCGCTGGGTCAACGGGCTCTGGCTCTGGCGCTGGGTCAACGGGCTCTGGCTCTGGCGCTGGGTCAACGGGCTCTGGCTCTGGCGCTGGGTCAACGGGCTCTGGCTCTGGCGCTGGGTCAACGGGCTCTAGCTCTGTGAAAAAGTCTATTAGGTCAGGGCTGGCAGAGGCCAGCGATGGGGGCTCTGTGCTGGATGGGACCAGCGGTGAAGGTTCAAATGGGCTGGACGGGACCAGCGGTGAAGGCTCAAATGGGCTGGACGGGACCAGCGGCGAAGGCTCTGTGCTGGATGGGACCAGCGGCGAAGGCTCTGTGCTGGATGGGACCAGCGGCGAAGGCTCTGTGCTGGATGGGACCAGCGGCGAAGGCTCTGTGCTGGATGGGACCAGCGGCGAAACGGTCTTTGGCTTCCGGATGATGGGTGGCGTGGTTAGGATGGCTGGTGTGTGTGATTGAGTGGTGATGTCAACTTCAGCCTCACCCACGGTGAAGGGCGACCCACTCAACCACAACACATGATCGAGGTAACTGGCGAAGTTTCCTGAAAAAGCTGCTGCTGGGGCTAGCCTGTATAGGCTCTCATCTAGACCGCCCCAGAACACAGACTTCAGGACGTCGTCGGTCCAGCTTACCCCCACAGAAAGCTCCAGGAAACCGGCGACATATTTTTCGATCGGGCGACCGTCTTGAAAATAATGGACCAGACGATCGGCTGGGGTGAATAGAGGGTGAGCTGGGTTAATAGGGGTTAGAAGAATTCCCATGCTGACTCCTTACTTGGTCTGATCTTCTGTCACGGTTGATACAGGAGACAGACAGGTGGTAAGTGAAATGGTGTTTATTTTAGGAACAGCAGAAGCAGACGGAGTTATGGTGAGTATATTAACAGAAGATAATTGGATGAACTTAGCCACAGGAATAACCAGAGTCTCTCTTTCAGATGATGGTGGACAGTCACTGGAAAGGGTTGCAGTAGGACGGCTAGGAAGTGAAGATGGCAGACGATGAAGAGGATAATCCAATAGGGTCAGGTGAGTAGCAGGTAAGTAGCGGGTAAGTCTCTGGTTGAGCATAGGTGAGTCTGTGTGTCAGGTATTGACGAGATCAGACAGTGACTGCAGGGAGAGTGAGTGTTATATAGTCCGTGCTGGTGATGAGATGACGTGATGGAGATCAGGTGTGGTGATGAGGGAATCGAGTGCAGGTGAGGATCCAGGGGAATGCTGGGAAATGTAGTGAATATAGATGATGAAGTGAACGTGAATGTGACAGTCTGTTCCACATGACTTACCTTTAGAACACTTTTAGGAAGACCAACTGCTAACACAAACATACACAAATGTTTTTTTTTTTTTTTAAGGGGCTGGGGGGTCCGAAAACCAGTCAATATCTGGTGTGACCATTTTTTTTTTTTTTTTTTTTTTTTACCTTTATTTAACCAGGAGAAAAAACCTCAGTGAGATTAAAATCTCTTTTACAGGAGTGTCCTGGCCAAGATAGGTGGCCCAATTATTCAAACATATACACACATATAACAATAAAACAATACAACCCACAATAAAGTAGGATTAAAAGTACAACCTCAGAAGCAGTTGCAAATCATTAAATCTTAATATAGCGCTTGTATAAGTGTTCTGAAATTGCTGAAAGGCACCAAATGATTCAGCCTCAATGTCATTTGTAGAGAGTTCTATTCTGAAGGTGCAGCATAGTTAAAAGCAGTTTTGCCTATATTAGTTCTGACTCGAAGTACATGCAGATTGTACCTAATACTTTTTGCTTAAGCATACAACAAAGATAAGAAGATAAAATTGCTTTGTATATCAATAAGTACCAGTGCATTTTCCTTCGTACAGCAAGAGAAGACAAACAAACTCTATTATATAATGCACAATGTGTAGAAAATTTGCAATTCGTGATAAATCTTAAGGCACCATCCATGGTACACAGCATCTAGGGAGGCAAGAATATAAGGATCATGCTGATGCACTACATCCCCATAATCAAGAACTGTCAAGAAAGTCGCAAACACAAGCTTCTTCCTTGCAATAAGCGAGAAGCAAGACCTATTTCTAAAATAAAATTTTTGTTTCAAGTAATTAATGTGTGAAATGAATTTTAATGTGTCATCAATTATAATGCCCAGGTATTTATACTCTGACACTAATGTAATCGGTTTTCCTTGTAAAGTTCGAAGAACACTCGAACTATCTAAAGTTCTCTTTCATAGGTTCACTCGACGCTGCGTAGCTTAAGACGCAGTGGGAACGCCCTCTGGGTGTGCCGATTGTCTGAAGCCCTTATAGAATCACGCCAATTCATCGGCTGATGGCGCGGGCGCCGCCCCGACGCTCCTACGTCGTAACATTATATACGCGCGTGCGCCATCTGCTCCTCAGATTTCTCTGCCTTCACGAAGCAGCCATTTCATGCCCTTCGCTTTCGGTTTTTCTGAGCCCGAAACTTCGGATTTTCAACTGCTTCGTCGTCTTCCACACATCAGCGACTGGAATAAGTGGAACTCTGTTCTCCTTACGGTGAAGTGCAATGGAATATCGTCGTTGTTCTCCGCCATGTGCTCGCTTCATTGTGAGCAACGACCCTCACAGTAAGTGCGTTAAGTGTTTGGGTTTTTCGCATGCACGTGAGGCTGTTTTAGGATCGTCTGAATGCAAATTCTGTGACAATATGCTTCTCAAAAACATCCACTCTAGGCTCGTGATTTTTGAGAAGGAGTCATACGTTTCCCCCCGTCGCGCTCCCGAGACCGCGGAAGCTTCTCTAGGATCCGCGACCTGGGGTTCGGATGTGGAGCTCGAGGATTTGGAATATGAGCAGACGGGCCTCGCCCTTTCTCTCCCTCCCTCTCCCGAGCACGCACGTGGCATGCCAGTCGAGTTCGCACATGATTATTTATGCCCCAGCCCGGGAGCACGCGAGACCGTTTCTTTCTGGCAGGAAGACATAATTTATACTGCAGCTTCCAACTCCGAGGATTTCGGGCCTGCTATTACCGACGACGTTATCCCGCCTAGTGGCCAGGAAACGCGGCCTTCTGCGGCCTACTCCGAACTTATTGACGTGCTTTCGCGCGCTACGGAGAAGATCGCTATAGACTGGCCTGACGAGCCCCGCGAGTCACAGTCGTCCAAACTCGACGAGAGATTTCTTAGTGGCTCTAATTCTAGGCCCGAGCGAAGAAAGCTGCCCTTTTTCAGCGATCTGCATCACGAGATTTCCAGATCCTGGAAGCAGCCTTTCTCTGCTCGTTTGACTAATGCGGCAGCCGCTGACTTCACCAACCTCGTGGGTTCTGTGGAGCAGGGTTATTCCACCATTCCAGCGGTCGAGGACACGTTAGCTAGGCTGTCAAAGAGCTGCGTAAAGCCACGGATCTGGCCCTACAAGCCACTAAGCACACCGCACGTGCTGTAGGCCGTGCTATGGCGGGTGCGGTTGCCGCGGAGCGCCATCTATGGCTCAATCTTACTAAAATACGAGACAAGGAGAAAGTTTTTCTCCTAGACGCCCCTATTTCACAGTCTGGTCTGTTTGGCGAAGCGGTCAGCACGGTGGTTGAGAAATTCCGAGCTGCTAAGTCTCAGTCGGCGGCGTTTAAGCAATTCATGCCTAGGAGGGTTAGGGAATCGTCCAACCCCTCCCCTTCTCATCCCAGAGAACGCCACTCTCATAGAGTGGAGTTCCCTACTAGGAGGAGTGACCCGGCTCATCTCCCACCAACCACAGTTTGGTGAGCCCGCGGTCGCCCATTTTCCCGCCAGCGACCTCACAGACGTCTTCAGTTGAAGCGGTCCAACACACCGGCCGCTCCAGCTTCCTCGAGCCATTCCTGACCCTCTGGTCAGAAAAAGAAGAGCTCCATTCCATCTACGAGGTTGGTACAGACCGTACAAGCGTTTCTGCCCGCCTCTGTCCCGCTCTCCTTTTCCTACCTGTCACCTTCGCCACCCAGCGTGTTTCGAAGTGCAGTCCCTATTCTACCCGTTTCACTCAGTCCGGCGCAGGAGGAAGGAGACGCATTTTGCTCTCTCCCCTCACCCCCGAAGTTTTCTGTTCCTGCCGATCGCATCCTCGGAGGCACTTTTCGTTTTCCTCAGGAGCAGGCAGTCACTGTCACACCCCACGGGAATCAGCGCGACACCCTGACTCAGGTATGTCCTCTGCACTGCAACACCCCTCCTCCTCTATCACATTTCTTTCAAAAATGGGAGCGCTTACCAGGGGTATCGCCGTGGATCCTTCGCACAGTTCGACTTGGCTACACACTTCAGTTTTGTCGCAACCCCCCCTGCTTCAACGAGGTCTTTCCTACTGTAGTCGACAGCGCCGCAGAGGCCTCTGTACTACAGCAGGAGATTTCCACCCTTCTTATCAAAGGGGCGATAGCCCGTCTGGCTCCTGGGCGGATTTCCAGTTTGGTGACATTTTTGGCCCGCTTCACGCTAGGCCATCATGTTTCTGTGGGCACCTTCCGCAGGCTTCTGGGCCTCATGGCCGCAGCCTCCCCTGTGCTACCCCTAGGTCTGCTCCACATGAGACCTTTTCTATGGTGGATGAAGCTCTCAGGGGGTCGGCCCACGGACCCAGCCCTTCGCCTATTGAAGGTGTCGGCCAGTTGCTTCCGCGCCCTATCAATTTGGCGGGACCCCCTCTTCCTTCGGAAAGGGGTCAGCATGGGTGCAGTATTCCGTCGCCAGATGATTATGACGGATGCTTCCCTGACCGGCTGGGGAGCGGTCTTCGAGGGCAGACCAGCATGTGGAATCTGGACTGGCGAGACCCTCTCTTGGCACATAAACAGCTTGGAGCTGAGAGCCGTCTTCCTGGCTCTGCATCACTTTCTCCCTTGTCTCAAAGGACACCATGTCATTGTCAGAACAGACAATATGGCGGTAGTGTCCCATGTAAACCGACAGGGGGGTTCACGGCCACGCACCCTGAACAGGCATGTGCGTCACCTCCTTCTGTGGTCCCAGGACACGTTCCTCTCTTTGAGAGCAGCTCATGTTCCGGGAATTCTGAACCTCGCAGCAGATTTCCTGTCAAAACAGAAGCTCAGGTCAGGGGAATGGACTTTGAACCGCCAGACAGTGGCCCTGATCTGGGAGGTGTTCGGGGAAGCGGAAGTGGACCTCTTTGCATCTCAGGAGTCGTCCCAATGCGCGCTCTGGTTCTCCCTGAGTCCACCAGCTCCGTTGGGTATAGATGCATTTGCCCACCCGTGGCTGATGCGGAAACTCTATGCTTTCCTGCCCATCAAGTTGATCCAGGCGGTGCTGTCCAGAGTGAGGGAGAGCGGAGTCCGCCTCCTCCTTGTAGCCTCATTCTGGCCGTCCCAGCCGTGGTTTTCGGAGCTTATTCCTCTGTTGGAATCCTACCCCTGGGAGATCCCGGTCAGGGAGGACCTACTTTCCCAACTTCAGGGCAGGACATGGCATCCTTGCCCCGACATTTGGAAGCTGCACGTTTGGCCCATCAGAGGCCGCTAACTTTAAGCTTTGGTCTCCCAGCTGATGTTCAGGAGACCATTGCAAGTGCGAGAGCCCCTTCTACAAGGAAGCTGTACTCCTCCAAGTGGAGGGTGTTTGCGTCATGGTGCTCAGCACATGCTAGGAACCCAATTAGCTGCCCAGTTGGCTCAGTGCTGGAATTCCTCAAAGAAAAGTTTGCTTCTGGAGCAGTCGCTACCACTCTCAGAGTAAACGTCGCGGCCATTGCCGCTCATAGAGAGTCGGACGAGATTCCCCTGGGTAAACTTAGGTTAGTGTCGGCCTTTATGCGTGGGGTTAGGCGCCTAAAACCGGTACGCTCCCCCGGAATTCCCTCGTGGGACCTGTCAGTCGTCCGGGAGGGCTTGACAGAGGCTCCCTTCGAGCCCTTGGAGTCAGCCCCTGAGCGGATTCTGACTTTTAAGGTTGCTCTTTTGTTGGCTTTAACTTCGTTTAAGCAGATAGGGGATTTGCAAGCTCTCTCTATTAGTGAGTCATGCTTGGACTTCGCTCCTGGTCTGGTCAAGGTTACCTTAAGGCCTAGACCAGGGTATGTACGCAAGGTTCTGACCACAATGTTCCACTCTCAGGTTATTAACCTTAACGCATTTCATCCTCCTCCTTTTGCCTCCGAGGGAGATAAGAAACTTAACTTGCTCTGTCCAGTTCAAGCATTGAAGTTCTATGTGGATCGCTCGAGCGGTTGGAGGAAATCAAATCTCTTGGTATGTTCTGGTGCTGACCGCCGCGGGCTTGCCGCATCAAAGCAGAGGATTTCCCATTGGGTTACGGATGCTATTTCACTGGCTTATGAGGTGCGTGGCATGCCTTCACCTCTTAGCATCAGAGCACATTCCACTAGAAGTGTGGCTTCCTCTCAAGCTCTTTTTAGAGGGGCCCTCTTGGAAGACATCTGTGTGGCGGCAGGCTGGTCCTCTCCGCACACTTTTGTCAGATTCTATAATTTAGATCTTGACATGACCAGGTTCCCAAGTTTTATCTGCTTGAACCAGTCGTGTGAGAATTTCTGGTCTTGTACTAGCTATGGCAGCGCGTTAGCTTGGCGAGTTTGGTATTTCGTTCCCACTGCATCTTAAGCTACGCAGCGTCGAGTGAACCTATGAAAGAGAACGTCTCTGGTTACTCACGTAACCTTGTTCTCTGAATAGGGAACGAGATGCTGCGTTCGCTGCCAAGCTCCTTGCGCTGCCGACAAGTTTCTTTTTCGGCAGAGAAATCTGAGGAGCAGATGGCGCGCTGCCGCGCGTATATAATGTTACGACGTAGGAGCGTCGGGGCGGCGCCCGCGCCATCAGCCAATGAATTGGTGTGATTCTATAAGGGCTTCAGACAATCGCACACCCAGAGGGTGTTCCCACTGCGTCTTAAGCTACGCAGCGTCTCGTTCCCTTTTCAGAGAACATAGGTTACGTGAGTAACCAGAGACGTTTTTCTAGAATTGGAGAACCACATGAATTTTGTTTTCTCAACATTTAAGACCAGCTTTAAAATAAAAAACCTTGACTGAAATTGCACACATTTGCCTCACGCAGTGCAACACATCTCCTTCGCATAGATCAGATCAGGTTGTTGATTGTGGCCTGTGGAATATCTCCCAAACCCAAACTGACAGTGCAATTCTGAATGCTTTTTTTTTAACAAGCATGTTACCAATATCTGAAAAGCTTGAGCAACAGCATGTTACCAACAACACCGGAAGGCCTAAAGCAACAAGTATGTTGCCCTTACCTGGATGACCTAAACGAGTATGTTGCCAATACCTGCATGAACCATAGCAACAAGTATGTTGTCAATACCCGAAATGCTCAAGCAGAAAACATGCATATTGCCATAAATGACATGCCATCTGAAATTAAGAAGTGAAAATTGGGATATTAAAATGAATCAGCTTCTTGCTTGTGGTTGTATATGTGCAGTCCAGTTCCAGTTTCTTTTGAGTGATGACTGTGAGCTAGAGATGAGAGATTTCCTTTTCAATTATCCTTTTCATTGGAAATACGTCACAATAATGAAGTAATATTGGTGGAAACTTCCGGTTCAAGCAGAATTAACCAACACTTGTCATTAATACAGCTGGATGGTTTAATGCAACAAGCGTGATGCTGATACTTTATATTTAGGCACAAATATAGGTTTGCATAAACTGCGTACACTGTCACCTGTGATTGATGTCATAACCTTGTTATACTTGGTTGTAGTTTACTTCTATAGAAACCAAGAAAATACGATTTATTTATTTATTTTACACACTACCCCCAACACGACTGAGTCTGATAGAATGGTTAATACATTCTGATTTTAGCGGCATTTGTTGAGCACTATAGATCCAATCTCAAGGAGGAAGCATCACCCCAGCTGGAGCAAACAAGGACACATTGCAACAAGCTAGGGTGACCAACAGTCCTGTTTTCCCAGGACATGTCCTGTTTTCACATCCTGTTCTGGCCATCCTGGCTGTTTTTTATAAAGTGATGAAAATGTCCTGGTTTTCAAAAAACTGCTGGGAAAGATCAGCTCTACAGCAAAATATAGATGGGCAAACAAGGTGGATGAGGAAGAAAAACAGGATAAAGATAAAGACAGAAACTAAAGATATAAATATATTTTGTTAGTTCGTTTTTGTAAGTTTGTGAGAGCTATTTTTGTTCAATTTGGAGGCATTTCTTTTAGTTATTTATTATTTATATATTTATTTTTCTAATACAGAAGAGACATTATTTCTATCATTGTTTCATTAATTATTTTTGAAACCTGTCATAATAAAACATGTTGAGTAACCTCTGAGAAACCTATCTGAATTTGTGTCTTGTAATATAACAATTTTCTATCCATACAGAGGAGGCATAGCCTACTTTAAATGTATTGAAATTAATAAGGCATCTTTGAGTAAACTTCGAGTATCATTTGAGTATCTGTTTGCCTGGGCCAAGTGTCCTGGTTTTTGGTAATCAAAATATGGTCACCCTACAACAAGCGTGTTGCTGTTGCAAATTTAACAAGTGTATGGATCTATTGGGGGAAGCTTACACCCCTAGCGGCAGCAAAATCTGATACAACAAGTATGTTGTATAGCTGCAGAACTATTGCTAAAACTAGTGTAGGTTGACAGGGAAACATACACCCTACAACAATAGCTCGGACTAGCTGCAACAAAACTGATACAACAAGCATGTTGTATAAATTGCAGAACCATAAAACTAGTGTAGTTTGGCAGGGGAAGCATACAGCCAACAGCAATAGCTCGGACTACGGTAACAACACTGATACAACAAGCATGTTGTATAAATCACAGAACCATTGCTAAAACTAGTGTAGTTTGGTAGGGGAAGCATACACTATGCAGCACTAGCTCCGGCAACACAATCTGATACAAAAAGCATGTTTGTATAACAATAGGACTTAGTACTAAAACTAGTGTAGTTTGGCAGGGGAAGCATACACCCTGTAGCTCTGAGTTAGATGCAGTGTGCAGCTAAGCTATGAATACAGTGTGCTTCCTCATTCATGAACATGATTTCTGCTCCCTTCATACTGATTCCATCGGCTTTGGAGATGAAGATGACGACTCCCATGATTCTACACTCCTTCACAGGACCATCTACTATGTTGTTAGTGTTGAAAATTATTCCGTTTGCACCATGAATTCTTATTTCCTAGCTATCCACGCAAGCTGCTTGAATCTTCTAAAAGCACAGCATGTGCAAGGCGCGAGCAGCTGCCAAAGACAACAGATAGTAACGCGCATTATGATCGCATAAGCCTAGCAAGAGTATTTGAATGAAAACGACTAGATAAGCCCAAGCACACGGGTAGCTTTAGCAACAAGCATGTTGCCAATACCCTGATAGCTTTTTGCAATAAGCATTAAAAAAGGAACTTAGCTTAGCTTTGTGAAGACTTTCAGAGATGAATGGAGAGTGATGCACATCGAGTCCTGCGTCAACTAATGCAGTGATGCGAACAGCAATGCAGACTGAGGTTACTTCCAAATCAGGCAGCTTATGATCAATGCGGTGAATCTCGTGTTAAAGTTCACAAGCTTGAATTAATCTGAGGTGAAATCCTTGTGGGGAACGAATTCCTCTCGCTAAAATCCGGATTGCACGGTTCCTTGTGAGCTTGACTAACGTGACCTGCCAGAACTGATGCTAGGGGAGAGCGGGGCACAACCTAACACATTTTGGTTTTGGCTTAATTATTTAAAAAATAATTAAGTTAGATTCATATTTGTTTTACTCAAGCAACATACACATCTCTGCTACAAATGAACACTTAAAGTTTTATTCTAGGACCTAACATTTTCGTGTAGTTGCAATGAAAGTGACAGAAGTGCAAATGTTACAACTTACCCCATATGTGGGGTTAATTGTAACAGACAGAGGGGTTAGTTGTAACACTTGTGTGTAACACACATAATTCAGTACTATTTTATCTGTATAGTTTGATATTGTTTGTGCATCTGTATAGATAGATATCCATACATCCATCCCTCATCCAATCATCTTTCTATTATGGATCAATATCATGGATAGAGATATAGGAAAGGGCTGCACAGTTTTGCATAATAAATAAATAAATATAAAT
The DNA here is from genome assembly GCA_036326025.1 of Chrosomus eos. Taxonomy (NCBI): domain Eukaryota; kingdom Metazoa; phylum Chordata; class Actinopteri; order Cypriniformes; family Leuciscidae; genus Chrosomus; species Chrosomus eos. The sequence continues at coordinate 18,986,263 of CM070828.1, read as the reverse complement.
AAATAAAATCATCAAATATTGTAATTGAAATTTAATTATATTTGTGTGTGGCAGTTGCATGCTCAATTATTATTATTATTTAAAGGGTATTGCATGAAAAACAGGCTATATTTTTTAATAAATAAACAAGTGATCAATGCATAGTAAACAAAATTTTAAAATTTTAATTCCAACATTGTTTGTGAAAGCCCAACAAAGTTTAATGTGGCAAAATAAATATATAAATACTCGAACCTGAAAACTTGTGTGGCTCCCTGTTTTCATTTGATTATCATTGTACACTTGGCGGCTTAGTTGTAACACTGTGTTACAACTAACCCCGCTGTGTAAAACATATTTTAAGCCTATAGCTAACAGTTGCTAGGAGATGCTGACATGTTTCAAAACGGTGCTGTGTTTTAGCCCACAAGACGGCGATTAAGGTAATATAAAGTAAGATTTGGTGACGTACACACCCAGCTCAGAAACCGAAAAAAACGTACGATGAAAAAAATTACTTGCATGGTGTCAAAACACTCTTTGTCCAGTATCTTCATGAAATATTATCAAAACTTTCCAAAAATTCATGGGAGACCGTCTTCTGGCAGCGAGAGAAAAAGAGCAGAAACACAACCGGCTTGATCCTGACTAACTATGTAAACGGCCCGTGTTACATCTAACCCCGCGTTAGTTTGTGCCCCGCGCTCCCCTACGCTTAATATATCAGGACTCTTTTTTTTCTATTGGTCTAGTCAGACTGATTCAGATTTTTACGTGCCCTGTCAAAATGCACACAAGTTATTGTTTTCGTTGTTTTTGACTTTGTGACAATGTAAATGTGTAAACAGTGCTAAAGATTTTCAGGTAAGTCTAACAGGATATACGTATACAGAAATTCTGTTCTTTGATTATACTTAATGACAGACAGCAGGTTTATTAGGCTGCTGTCACTTAAAGACATTATGTAAATCTGACATATATTACATTTTCTAACAATTCTTTGTTCATTTAAGATTTCATTTAACTAATTTAAGACTGAGCTTGCAAGGATCGACAAATCAGGCATTTTGACATAATTTTGTGTTTTTGTCCGTTCAAGCACTGTTTGAAGTGGTTTTCTGAGCGCATGATTGTGTGTTTGTCACACAGACAGGAGATTCACAGACACACCAGTAAAGCACTGTGTTTGTGTCTTATCGCGCTTAAATGCATTGTTTATTAATGCTTTAATGCATTAATGTTAATTTTTAAAGCACTACTAAAAACATGTACTAACTTTAGCATTTGTATTTTATCATTTTAAAATACCCAGGAGTTCTGACCCTTTTGTCTTTACAAAGTTCGATGCACAGTGTATATTGTTGTCTTTGACTAAATAAAATAAATATAGATTATGTTTGTTTAAAAGTTGTCTGGTGTTAGCAACTCATGGGATTGATACACAGGGAATGCATGAACTGACAAAATATAGGCCTATGCCATGAATGCAGTGTGTGAGTCGTTTTTGGAAAAAAAACATCTGCCAAATGTATAAATGTAATGTAACACTTTTTGGTATCACTTTATTTTGATTGTCCACTTTAGACTCGCTACTAACTATAAGCAACTTTGCAACTACTACATGTCAACTTATTCTACTAACCATAATCTTAACCTAACAGTCTACTAATACTCTAATGAGAGTTAGTTGACATGTACAGAAGTTGCAAATTAATAAGAGCTCACATCATTTAGATAGCAAAATGTCTAAAGTGACTATCAAAATGAAGCTCACCAGAAATATTGCAAGAAACAAACAAATTTCAAATTAGTCATCCAAGCAAACAGTATTTTGTATTATTTTCAGAGGTATGCATGTGACTTCTGAGCTTTTTACTTTTGAAGGGAAACACAATGCCAGCATTTTTCTTAAAGGGCACCTATTATGCAAAGTTCACTTTTACATGCGTTTGAACATAAATGTGTGTACACAACCACCCTATAACGATAAAAATCCACCCAGCGCTTTTTAAAAAAAATCCCCATAAATCATAAGAACTGTTTTAGAACGAGCTGTTCTAAGATTCGGGGCAATGTAACGTAATTTTGCATAAGCCCCTCCCACAACTGTTGACTAACACTGCAGTTTTAGTGTATAATTGTATAATTGTAATTACAATTCCCATCCTGAGTGACCTAAACACCGTCCGCCATTGTTTCGACGCTGGAGCAGCTGTAGACAAGAATGTCTTCTAAGCCAGGGATGGGCAACTGGCGGCCCGCGGGCCGCATGCGGCCCGCCTCCTCACTCAGTGCGGCCCGCGGGTCAATTTTTAAATACCATATAAATGTTGGTTTCACAGGTTTTACCGCATCTGAACCAATTCCAAATGGTAATGATACAGTATACCGATAGAGGGCGCCTCCTATGCAAAACGCGCTTAGTCGAATCTGCTTCATTACATTCAACGATGAAGAGAGAGAAACATGAAAGAAAACTGGATCAAGAGAATCGTACTTTTCAGACGAGATGGGAAACAGATTATCTGTTTACAGAATTTAAAGGTAGACCTATGTGTTTAGTGTGTTTGGAAACAAGATCAGTATTTAAAGATTTCAACTTAAGTCGTCATTACAATACCACACACAGGGACAAATATGTAAAGTACACCGGAGCTGCTAGGGCCGCTGTTATATCTGACCTGAAAAGAAAGCTCAATCAACAACAGAGTATTTTTACCAGAATTACATCCACACAGGAGTCTGCCCTCAAGGCGTCTTACTCTGTGGCACTGGAGCTTGCTAAAGCCAAGAAGCCCTTGTCAGATGGTGAAATGGTGAAGAGGTGTGCAATGGAAATGGCCAAATCATTTGGAGACGAGGATATGGCTAAAAACTTTGAAACTGTCTCCTTGTCCCGTCGCACAGTGACACGCAGAATTTTTGACATCCATAATCACGTCGATGGCAAATTGAAACAAGTCATGCACGACTGCAAATACTTCTCATTAGCGTTGGATGAGAGCACAGATGTGACGGATATTAGCCAGCTACTGATTTTCACTAGAACGATTGACAGTTCATTTGTTGTACACGAAGAACTTTTAAAATTGGTGTCGTTGCACAACACTACTAAAGGGACGGATATTTTCAACGCCGTTAACTGTGTTGTGAATGAGTATGGTGGCTTTGACAAGCTGTCAGCCGTCGTAACTGATGGCGCACCTGCGATGCAAGGAAAACACAATGGTTTCGCCGGGCTCCTCCAACAGAGCGGGGTGGACTGTCCTATACTGCACTGCATCATCCACCTGGTGAGTTGTTTTATCTTCAGCTCACTTTTTATGATTATGAATATGGGCGGCCTTATGAGATTAATATGACAGGATATGTGTCGATTTTAGCGCTGAACCTAATCTTTATTTTAATTCTACAGGAGGCTCTCTGTGCCAAGACACTTAACTTCAGTCACGTTATGGATCTGGTGACTAAAGTTACAAATCTCATACGAGGAGGGAATAGGTCTCTCAGTCACAGGAGGTTTGTAGCTTTTTTGGATGAAGTGAGCGCGGCGTATGGGGATTTAGAAATGCACACCGAGATTAGATGGATGAGCTGAGGAAAGTGTCTGGAGCGTTTTTTTGCGTTGCGCACCGAAATTCCTGTGTTTTTGGAGGACAGTGTTCGAGGCGATACAAGTGCCTACACCCGAAAACTCAGAGACACAGAGTTTCTTTGCGATATGGCCTTTCTTACGGACGTTACCTCACACCTCAATCACCTGAACACACAGTTACAGGGCGAGGCCAAACTGTATCCGACCTTTACGCACACATGAATGCATTTCGGCGTAAATTAGAGCTTTTCAAAGAAGGATTTTCATCCAATCTTCAAAATTTTGCACACTTTCCCGCTTGTGAAGAGATCCGGAGAGATCCGGATGCGATCCCTGAATGCGATAACATTTTTCACAAATACAGAGCCGACATCGAAACACTGCAGCAGCAGTTTAAGTGCCGCTTCCATGATTTCCACGCCATGCAGCCACGAATAGCGTTATTCACTGACCCCCTCTCTGCTACTGTCAGCGAGCAACCCTCCGAGTTGCAGCTTGAACTCTGAGAAATTCAGTCAGACCCGTTTTTTCAAGCAAAGCGCAGTGAGAGGGGAGTTTCATTTTGGAGGTTACTACCAGAGTCCCGCTTTCCACTTCTCAGGGATTTTGCACTGTCAATGGCCAGCATGTTTGGGAGCACGTACATTTGCGAGAGCAGCTTCTCCACAATGAAACATATAAAGTCGAAAGAGAGAAACAGGATCAGCGATGACATTCTGTTTCAGCTCATGAGGATTGGCTGCACTAACATTGACATTGACATCCAGTCTATTGTACGCCAGCAGGAGAAACCACAAGTATCTCATTAACTTTAAACGTTTCCCCCCTGAAGGTGAGATATAGCCTATGGTGGAAAGTAGGGGTGTAACGGTACACAAAAATCACGGTTCGGTACGTACCTCGGTTTTAAAGTCACGGTTCGGTACGTTTTCGATACAGCAAAAAGAAAAAAAATGCCAGAGAAATTTCCTATTAAAAGAAAAAAATATTTTTTATATAAGTGTGAGTTTTCCTACATCTTGAAACTCAGGTTTAAATGGGGGTAATTTTTGAAGGATGAATAAATAATGTTTTGGTCATCACATTAAAAATGACATTTAAATATATATATATATATATATATATATATATATATATATATATATATATATATATATATATATATATATATATATATATATATATATAATTTGAGTTTTGAAGTGCTGGAAAAAGTTGTGTGAAGTACTTGAAAGCATTTCACTATTCCAGCCAAACTGGTTACAAATAGTGTTACCATGGTGAATGTTGCTGATCTGTGGACTTAAAGCCTAACGTTATTACTAGTTCATTCACGGCACAATGTTTCTCCTGGTTTCCACGTCAGCGCTGTTTGATCTAATAGAGATCTACGATTAATAACAGAGACACGTGAACGCTTCTCTAGATCTCGCAGCGATGTTATTACTTCAGTGGCGAATTCAAATGTTTGCTTCACTGGATCTCTTAGCGCTGTGTAGTAACAGTGTCGCTTGATCGAGATCGGCTCGCGCTCATAAAAGCTCGCGCTGCACAGATCTAGGTTGCTGGTCTGAACTGATAAACGGTCCGTAATGCACAATATAATGAGTAGCACAGTTTCGTTTCGCTTTCATTACGTTTGCCATGTGATGTTGCGCAATGTTGTGGTGGTCGCGCTCGCGTCAGCGCGGATTTTGTCGGCAGGAAAAATGGTCCAAGGAATCGTTCGGTTTGTATGCGTACCGAACCGGAAGCCTCGAACCGAAACGGTTCAATACGAATACATGTACCGTTACACCCCTAGTGGAAAGTATGCTTCACTTAATACTTTTTTAGTGTTGTGCCATCATTGAATGTTTTTTTTTTTTTTTTTTTTGAGAGCCCACAATGTTTGCACTGGAATAATAATTAAAAAAAATAGAAATACATTTTTGCTACTCAGTAATGTGTTTTGTTTAAAAGTTCATTAATGAATAGAAACAGGAAAAAATAATTGAGTATGGAAATGCAGGTTGGTTCACTAAACATTACAGAGTAATACAGACATACATGTGTTTTGTTCTTCTAAAATGGTAGCTCTAATTTTCCAATATCCCATTAAGTATTTTCACTTAATAGGCTACTTTTCAGTTTTGTGCCATCATTGAATGTTTTTTGAGAGCCCACAATGTTTGCACTGTTATAATAATAATAAAAAATAGAAATACATTTTTGCTACTCAGTAATGTGTTTTGTTTAAAAGTTCATTAATGAATAGAAGCAGGAAAAAATTGAGTATGGAAATGCAGGTTGGTTCACTAAACATTACAGTGTAATACAGACATACATGTGTTTTGTTCTTCTAAAATGGTAGCTCTAATTTTCCAATGTCCCATTAAGTATTTTCACTTAATAGGCTACTTTTCAGTTTTGTGCCATCATTGAATGTTTTTTGAGAGCCCAACATGTTTGCACTGGAATAGTAATAAAAAATGTTTGCCACAGTAATGTGTTTTTGTTTGTTTATGTTAAAAGTTCACTCATGAAAAGCAGAAAAAATCATTGAATATGGACATGCAGGTTGATTCACTAAGCAGAGTCTGTAATACAGACATACATACGTATCTTTTCTTCTAAAATAGTACCTCTAATTTTCCAATATCCCATTGGTGGAAGCAGTGATGCCGGTAACGCGTTACTTAGTAACGCGTTACTCTAATTTGACCACTTTTTTCAGTAACGAGTAATCTAACGCGTTACCATTTCAAAACCAGTAATCAGATTAAAGTTACTTATCCAAGTCACTGTGCGTTACTATTTTTGTCATTTTCCTTAGTAAAAATATATATTTATTTCTTCTTGCATCTCGGGGAGTGTGCGCGACAAGTCACGTTTTCAGCATGAGGTTCACGTCACGTGTACGTACCACGCAGCGACACAAACGTAAACAACAATGGAGGGAGGAGAGAGATGCGCTTTTTCTAGCTGGAAATACAGTCACTATTTTGAGTTTGTGTCTGTCAGCTAAAGATGGCAACATTAAGGTCCGTTGTAAACTCTGTGCTGGTGGCGACAAAGTGTTATCTACAGAAACACTTCGTCGAATTTGAACAAACATGGAGTCGCAGCACCGCAGTCAAACTTACGCCCGTTTCACACATAGCTGCTACTTGTCTCCGTCTGCAGTGCGTATGCGGTGCATATTTTTTCCCGTACCCATGTTTACAGGTTAGAGCTTTCACACTGCACGCGGGTGCGGTCCGTCGATCTGTTCCAGGTGCGTGAGTATACAGCAGTGCAGAGATCGTTTTCGCACCTAGTCTATTTTTGCTGTGCTGCACCGTGCTGAATTAAAGTGGCAGCGCATTGTTCACATTAAAATAGACATAGATTGACAAGAAACTGTATTAATTTCATCATATACGCAAAATTACAGTTAACGTGTTCTACAGTTACTAAATTACAGGGTCAAGAAAAACAAAAAAACAATATATATTTTATAAAAACAAGTATTTATAATAAGTGAAGTCAAGAAAGACTGTTTTTTCAGGAAATAGTTTTTAAGTTCAACTTTAAATGTCAGGAGATAGATTGTTGATATTACTGTTAAAACTACACTTCCAATAAAGTAAGTGTTGGCAAAACCGGTTGTCATTTTTATGTTGAGGTGGTGGGGGTGTTGTCGGCAACTGCTGAATGTAACTAATAAAAGTAACTTGTAAAGTAACTTAGTTACTTTTAAAATCAAGTAACTTGTAAAGTAACTTAGTTACTTTTAAAATCAAGTAACTTGTAAAGTAACTTAGTTACTTTTTCAGAGTAACTGTGGCAACACTGGGTGGAAGTGCACGGTCACATTTGGCCCTCTGATAGTGACGATAAAATATTTGTGGCCCTCACTATCATCAAAGTTGCCCATCCCTGTTCTAAGCAATTGAGGTGTTCTCTTACAAGATGTAAGAATGAACATAGCAGTCTTAATTTATTCTCGTTGTTACTCACGGATGAATCTGTACCAACTGTTCGTGATCAGGTTTATAGTCTCCGGATCGATACTGGTCACGGCAGTAATGAAAGGGAGAGCGCGCACTTCATTACAGTTCATCAGAGTATTTTACGGATATAAAGTTTACCAGTTTATTAAGCACCCACTGAAAAGGCATAAGGTCTGTATACATTTGTTTACTGTTTGTTGTAATGAGTGTTTGTGTAATTCGCTGTGTATGTTGATGATAATGATAGGGAGAGAGAGAGTTTATGGATAAGACTTTAATGCGCACTTCGGTAACACTTTATTTTACGACCCGCAAACAACTGCGTAAGTACACCGAAATTACGGTGTACGTTTCTGTAATTATAGCGTACTTCCGTGTAGGTATAAGGGAACAATATGTTAAGTTTTGGGTAATAAAGGGGTAACAAGCAGATATACAACCTGTAAATAACTTTGTAAGTAAATCGAAATTACGGTGTACGTTTCTGTAATTATAGTGTACCTCCGTGTAGGTATAAGGGAACAATATGTTAAGTTTTGGGTAGCCTAATAAAGGGGTAACAAGCAGATATACAAGCAAATTAGTAATAATGTAATTATTTTAAAACTAACAGGTACTAACAGGCAAAAATTGTACGTCTGTTGTATATAAAAGTTATCATCACATTTCTGGCAAAATATGTTCTTGTGCAATTTTACAGGGTCATTTTGACATCTGTGGGTTGAAAATGAAACGTGTATGGCTGTATGTAAGCACAGTATGATAAAAAATGAATTTATTGGCTTTTCTTACTAGATTAATTAATGTTAAATCAACCCACAGATGCCAAAATTAAATGTAAAATTGCACAAGAACATATTTTGCCAGAAATGTGATGATAACTTTTATATACAACAGACGTACAATTTTTGCCTGGAATATATTAACATAATAGGTACCTGTTAAAATAATTACATTATAAATAGTTTGCTTGCATAGCTTGTTACCCCTTTATTACCTTATACCTGCACGGAGGTACACTATATTTACAGAAACGTACACTGTAATTTCAGTTTACTTACGAAGTTATTTGCAGGTTGTATACTATCTGCTTGTTACCCCTTTATTACCCCAAACTTAACATATTGTTCCCTTATACCTACACGGAAGTACGCTATAATTACAGAAACGTACACCGTAATTTCGGTTTACTTACGCAGTTGTTTGCGGGTCGTAAAATAAAGCGTTACCCGCACTTCTTATACTGTTTTTATTCAGCTCTTATGGTGATTTCTGGTGTAAAACTGACACTTCATCTTTTCTGTGATGTAGCCTACAATAAACTTCATAAAACTCATCAGTACATTTTTGGCCATGATTCGGACGAGGTCCGCTACAACAGGCTTGTATTAATAGTGGATAAAAGCAGATGACAAATAAATTATAACTGTAATTAAACTAAACTATACATGTTCTATCTCCATGCAGAATATATTTTCTGGCTCTATGTGCATTATTGTCCGACTCCAGGTCGAAATGAACACTGAGAATTTCTGTTCTGATATTATCATTCCGTGAGATAAGATTGTCCTAACACGAAGGCTGCGTTCCAGTCCAAAATTGTCATGCCCTTGTAACGCAAAGTTGAGATGTTGCCCAAGAAAAAACAATAGGTGTCGGAGGAAAAGATGCACGAGAGACGAGAGGTAGCATATTTTCCCCTGCGTTTAATAAAATTAACTTAAACGTCACACTCGTCCGCATACATGGGGATCGAGTGAGAAAAAGTAGGCCTATACAAAGAAACATCCAACTCTGGTCACAATATAAAAGGAAATAAAAAGAAAGAATACAAAGAGAGTCGGCAGAGCGGTTATCTCCTCTCCTCACTTGTCAAATCTAACGGACACTCTACGCACATGCGCAGTTCTCATTTGAACTCAGATTGCCATAAAACACAAAGTGACGTTACGGTAAAAAAAGATGGACGACGCCCCTTCGCTCTTTTCCATTGGAGAGAACTGAAGCTGCCAGTGTCCCGACATGGCACTGAGATATTGGAACTTGAGTCTGCGCAGTAGCGTTTTCGGGACCAGTCATGTGCAGTCGTGAGCAGGAAGTAAAGCCGCGAAATCAAGGCCCCGCCCTCACTCTCGTTGAATCAATCACAAGCACACACCCCTGCACTTTTCTTAAGTGGCCTTGTCTGCTCCGTTCCTCTCCAATGATGTCTGCTGATTGCAGTACCTCGTTAAAATAAGGTAAATACAACTACTAACCACATAGTCAACATTATGAAAAAAAGTCCGTTGGTGCTTCAGTGACTACTTCGCACAGAGAACCTGTCAATCACAGCTGTCAATCATGATGTCACAGCATATTTTTATAGCATCAAATAACTAACTAAAAACTAACTTATTTTAAAAGCAAACGCTTGAAATTACATCAACGTGATAGAAACTACAGTAAATGACAGAAACTATCTTTAGAAAAAAGATATGTGAAGTGTAATTTAATTATTTAGTTGGTCTCACGTCCCGTTGAATAACATGGGGAGGTGGGGTTTATGACCTATAATAGGACCGGTCACCGGGGGGCGACCGACACGTTTTGGCTTCACTTTTGAGGGTTTGTGCGGGACGCTTGGTTACACCCTTTACTCGCTAACTTCCCTCCGTCTCGTTTACTCGGATGTACGTCATAGCTTACGTTGAGTGCCCACTACTGGCGGAAACTGCAATGGGCTGAATTGGAACGTCCTAAGCCCTTGATCACTTGGAATCAGCTATGGAGATGATTTTTTTTTTTTTTTATTCCCTTTAAGAATTTGTTTAATGCAGCATCCAAATGTATATAGATGTGTTTGGGTTGTTTTAAATAAAAACAAATCATAATTAATATATCCAACGCATTCTCATCCTAGTGCGTCATATAGGTGACGCCATATGACATTTCGTCGAAATCCTACGCACATGGCACCCTTTAGCGTCAATATAACACGCACTGTTATGGTAGGTTTAGGTCTGGGGTAGGGTTAGGGCGTCGGATTTAGACAAAATCCCACAAGCGTCAACTGTATGACGCCTTGGGATTACAACTGCTGCGTCTCATATTGACGCTAAAGGGTGCCATGTGCGTAGGATTTCGACGAAATGTCACAAGCGTCAACTGTATGGCTACGTTCACACTGCAGGGCTTAATGCCATTCCCATTTTTTGAAAAAATCCGATTTTTTTGCAAGGCCGTTCACATTTCCAATTAAATGCGACCTTTAGTGATCTCCTGTGTGAACGTGAAATGACCCAGAAGTGACCCGCATGCGCAGAAGAGTACTCAACGGTCAACGACGTCACTTGCTGTTTGCGGAAGTACCTAAACATGAATGTCAACAGTGGAGCTCGTTTAGCAATATTAAAGTTATTTTCCCAACAGAGCCAGCACAATTACAATCTTTTCGTTTTAAGAAGAAAATTAAGAAGGAGGAGAGCGTTTGAGCACCTTCGATTAACTCACGGGAAGAGACACGTCTGCGGCGGACCATAACAGTGCAACGCGTTGGAGTGTATTGACAGGTGCGTGCTATCGGTGCTATCGTACGATAGCTAACTTGTTTATCTTCTCATTCCTGCCTACTTCAACGCAGAATTATGACGTTTGTCGCATATCAACGGCGTGCGGGTCGGATACATGCGACCTGGCCGTTCATATTGAGGTCGCATTTCAAAAGATCGGATACGTATCGGATTTGGACCACATACCCAAGTGGCCTGGGTCGCATTTGAAAAGATCGGATCTGTGTCGTTCAGACTGTCATGAAAAGATCGGATACAGGTCGCATAGGGGCAAAAAAATCGGAATTGGGTCGTTTCAGCCTGCAGTGTGAACGTAGCCTATGACGCCTTGGGATGAGAACGGGCTAAATATATTATAGAGTTGTTTGTGGTGGTGGTGATTAGACGAGATCTGCAATGACGTCACAATCGTGTTGCACTGTGGTATATGGAGCTGCCTGAAGTGTACATATGAAGTAGACTCGCTCCCTCTGTCAAAATCTAGGGAGCGAGGGTCTGTCCATATAAACTTCACGAAGTGGAACGCACTTGAAATGGTGGCAGGGATTCCCCTGAGGGGAAGTGCTTAGAGAAGTTTGCAAGTGTGTCTTAATGTGAACTGGAACACAGCATGAGTACGAGCTCGTGAGGCTCCGCCCCATGTGCCGGCAGCAGCAGCTTATTTGCATTTAAAGGGATACACACTAAAACGGACACTTTTCTCAGGCCATAAAAGTGAAAATTAAACATGCTGTAAAACAACATCTGTTGGGTATAATAGGTGCCCTTTTAACACATTTTAATAACAGAATGCTGGACCACAAGTTAAACAAGCCTCTTATTTGTTGAAGACAGCTACAGCATGCCAGTATAACTTTTGAGTTGTCTTAATGATAGCAGGCCTATATAGATTTACTAGTGACAAAAAAACTTGGGAAGAAAAATTCTTGAACATTTTTGTTAACTTATATATGTATTGTGTTCAACCACTACGCGACTAAATGAATATTTTTTTGCTACATTAACTGAAATCTGGGCAGTGGATTTTTAGTTCCCAGTATTGTGTAATGTTCATTTATGTTTGACATATTCTGTTATGTTGAAGCTTTTGTGGTTACCACTGTGCTGAAGAGCAGAGGTTGTGGTTAGGTGGCTTCATGAATGCATGTTGCTTCTTTCAATGAATTATAACTGTTTTAATGTCAGTGCAGGGGCAGTTAACTTTTTATTTATTAATTTCAATTGTACGCAAACATTTGAGTTAACCGCTTTAAAAATTAAACATAACTGAACAATACTAAAAGGTCTTTCCGTTTACTCAACACAGACTTAAATAGACTGGAACCTACTCAATATAATTGAGTTTAAATAACTAAAAAACACTAAGTTCAACCAAAAATGTAGCTCTAAAATATATTTAGCTGTACTCCACAAAAAGTAAAGATCAGAAGGCCTTTTTTTCAGTCTATAGGCATAAAAACTTGTAAAGATAAAAACATCTAACCCATTTTCATGCCTGCGTCTCTTTTGTACAAAGGACACAAAAGTACAAAATAATAAATCCAACTACTTTAACTTCTTACATGCCTTAATTTTATAGGACTGTTATTGAAAGGTTAAATAGTGAGATCAATGTTTTTCCATATTCAGTGGTCCAAAGGACTGCAAATAAAAAGCACTGAGATATCAGGAGCGTCACTCACAGCCCTATCCATTTCCCACAGGAAAATGAAATAAAGGCCTTCATTAGCATATGTGACCCTTCATTGCGCATATGACTACTGAATGATGCATAAGAGCTCCACAGTGCTTCTGTTATTAGCAAGGGCCTTAACCTTTGAACTTTCATTCCTCTTATATTTCCTACTCCCATAAAAATCCTTCATAAAGACTTTGATAGATATCACTTATTATTGAATTGAGGTGTCACTGGACTTTAGCTGTCACATTAGTTGAGAGACGTAGTGACAGGCATAGGTTGGTGAAGGTTTTGATTTGAGCTTAGTTAACTCTTCTTCATGCTTCTCTGTTCATTTTAATATGCCTCAATTCCACTTTAATTCCAGACCTTAAGTAGGCCAGTAAGGGTGAGAGGAAATGCTCTCCATCCATTTCAGCCTTTTTTTTAAGAAACAGTACAGATTGGATTGAAAATTGTCTTGAGAGAGAGGAAAATAGTGTGACTGCTTAACCCCTAAGCATGTGCAGTAACTGTTAGGCTTTGACAAGAATTGGTACATTTTGAACGACATTGTGTCTGGCCATCTGTGACTCTCTTTGTGCCGTGTAGATTTATTTTGTTTCCTGAGTATACCAGACAAATAACCGGTGATCAATTCACTTCTTGTCTGAAACCCAGACTCCCAAAAGAGCACTCTGGGTAAGAGGTTATGACCTAAAACTGACCTCTTCGCATGGACATTGATCTTAAGCTAATGAATCAATCGATACCACAGTCAGACAAGGCCTATGTGATTCAATCCATTCAGAAAGTTGCTCTTCTTAGGGCAAGTAAACATAATGCCAAAATTTCTCAAACAACAGAGAATTCCATGTAAGACTCTTTGTTGAAATACATGGCTTTGAAAAATCACTGACATTTTCAGGTCAGTCTGGTAGGAAGTCCAACAGAGACTGCTCTCCTTTTTGATAAAAAGGTCACCATGGCAGGGTCTGTTATCAGCCTTATAAGCAAGCGCTGAGGAATGGGATTGCTTGGATCCTTTATGGTTTTCAGGCAATAAAGGTTCCTCATATGCTGGCTGCATGTCGCGTGGTGTGATATTATTGTCAAGTTTCTCCTACATGATAACACTGATTTCATCAATCAATCAATCAATCAATCAATCAATCAATCAATCAATCAATCAATCAATCAATCATCAACATCTCTCTCTCTCTCTCTTCTCTCTCTCTCTCTCTCTCTCTCTCTCTCTCTCTCTCTCTCTCTCTCTCTCTCTCTCTCTCTCTCTCTCTCTCTCTCTCTCTCTCTCTCTCGTCATGTTTTATGGGATAATTTTTACATTTTTATTAATCACTTGTATACCGTACAAACTGTATTCTATCCCCTAAACCGACCCATCACAGAAAACTTTCTGCATTTTTAGATTCTCAAAAAACATCCCTTAGTATGATTTATAAGCTATTTTCCTCATGGGGACCAAAAAATGTCTCCATAAGGACAAGGATGTCACGGGGTGACCAGGGCCGGAACCTTTTTGCATGGGAGTTGTTGCCATGGGGGAACACTTCCGGTGCAACACCGGGCCGGTTCCGGTGTCTCACGAACGGTGCGGAAATGCAGCGAGAGCTGATCGGGCGAAATCATCGGCACGTGTGAGGAGAAAATCCTAAACGGTGATTGGGGCGTGAGAAGCATAAAAAAGGCGGACATGGGAAGTAGAGGCAGTGAGGGTAGGAGGAAAGAAACAGCGGGAGACGCAGAACAGATGGAGGAGTAGGGCTGAGGACGGAGGAAGCAGGATTCTCACAGCTAAGTGGCTAAATTCCTTTGGGCTGAATATCACGCAAAAAACGATCATATCTCTATATTGCCTAAGGGGAGATTATGGGGAAAATGATTCTGTTCTAAGCCAGCGTATGAAGATTTTCTGTGGAATTGAGCCCATCTTCTGCCGTAACCCAGTACTGTGAGTACAAAATACAGAGTTAATGTTGACATCTTCGTCTGTTCTCTCATCTGTGTTGAAGCACATCAGAGCCGCTGAACTGAGTATATCTTCTGTGGAATTGAGTCCATCGTCTGCTGTAATCCAGTCCTGTGAGTACAAAATACAGAGTGAACGTTGACACCTCCGTCTGTGCTGAAGCACATCAGAGCTGCTGAACTGAGCCGACTTTCTGCCATAATCCAGCCCTGTGAGTAAAAAGTACAGAGTGAACGTTGACACCTCCGTCTGTGCTGGAGCATATCAGAGCTGGTGAACTGAGTCCACTTTCTGCCGTAATCCAGCCCTGTGAGTATAAAGTACAGAGTGAACGTTGACGCCTCCGTCTGTGTTGAAGCACATCAGAGCTGCTGAACTGAGCCCACTTTCTGCCGTAATCCAGCCCTGTGAGTACAAAGTACAGAGTGAACGTTGACACCTCCGTCTGTGCTGGAGCACATCAGAGCTGCTGAACTGAGTCCACTTTCTGCCGTAATCCAGCCCTGTGAGTATAAAGTACAGAGTGAACGTTGACGCCTCCGTCTGTGTTGAAGCACATCAGAGCTGCTGAACTGAGTCCACTTTCTGCCGTAATCCAGCCCTGTGAGTATAAAGTACAGAGTGAACGTTGATGCCTCCGTCTGTGTTGAAGCACATCAGAGCTGCTGAACTGAGTCCACCTTCTGCCGTAATCCAGCCCTGTGAGTACAAAATACAGAGTGAACGTCGACACCTCCGTCTGTGCTGAAGTACATCAGAGCTGCTGAATTAAGGCCACCTTCTGCCGTAATCCAGCCCTGTGAGTACAAAATACAGAGTGAACGTTGCCACCTCCGTCTGTGCTGAAGCACATCAGAGCTGCTGAACTGAGCCCACTTTCTGTCGTAATCCAGCCCTGTGAGTATAAAGTACAGAGTGAACGTGACACCTCCGTCTGTGCTGGAGCACATCAGAGCTGCTGAACTGAGTCCACCTTCTGCCGTAATCCCGTTCTGTGGAGGAGTACAGAGCCAACGGGTGGTAGAGAAACACGAGAAGAGACTGCTTGATTTTAAGAGACATTCCTTTAATAAATAAAAGCTCTAATTGTATCTCCTGTTGTCTGGCCTCTTCTGTCTTGCGGGGTAGCTCCTCAAGGGGGTGTGGTAGTTCGGGGGGATTGTTGGCTGGCTCCATAGCAGCAACCTCCTGGCCTGTGACACTTGGCGTGGTCGGCAGGATTATTCCCTTGAGTTGAGCACCCGTATTTCGGGAGATGGCGGACGAAGAGCCACCAGCGGTTAGACCCCAAGTTATGCCGGTCTTTATGGGAGCACCTTGGGCGCAGAGGTTCGGAGGGCCTGGATCAGAGCTAAGTCTACACGAGTGGAAAACCCAGACCGAATACTTGGCCGGCTTACAAGGGCTGAGCGAACAGCAGAAGTTGCAATTCGTGCTGGGGTCCCTGGAGGGGGAGGCCAAGAGAGAGGTCCAAGCCGCTCCCAGGGTTGCACGAGCCAATGCAAAGGCCGTCTTCGACTTCCTTACTGAATTGTATGGGGATGCCACCCCGGTGGCTGCTCTCCGGGCCCAGTTTTTCAACTTCCGGCAAGGTCCTCGACAGAACCTCCAGACATACTCTTTACGACTTCGAGAACAGTATACTCGCCTGAAAGAACGACGCGACCACGGTCTGGGGGCGAAGATACCCTGTTGCGGGATCAATTCCTCTTGGGGCTCCGTGATGGACCAATTCGCCAGAGTCTACGACTACAACTCCGCCAGGACCCCAAATTGTCTTTCGAGGCTCTCCGACGGGAGGCCTTGGCCCAGGAGATCGACCATACCGAGGCCACCGACCAGCCCGCTTGCATGGCCGCCAGCGGAACCGGTACCCCCGCGGCTTCAGTACCAGTTGACTGAAAGCAGGAGCTACGTGCAGAACTCATGAAAGACGTCAAAGAGCAGATGGCTGAGCTCTCTAAGACCCTTTTGGATGAACTCCGCCGGGGCCGGTCCGGTGGAATGCCTCCACCCCGAGAGCGGTCCTACTCTGACGGGAGTCGGGAGATGGGGCGCCGCCCTGGACGGCCGGGTCAGGCCAGGTTTCAGTGGGACGAGCAGGGGCGGCCAATCTGCAACCACTGCGGGGAGTCGGGACACATGAGCCGTCAGTGTGGCCCAAGACGTGGTTCGCAAGGGGGTTTTTAGTTTTACCGGCCACTGCGGGTCAATAGGAGGTTGCTGCTATGGAGCCAGCCAACGATCCCCCCGAACTACCACACCCCCTTGAGGAGCTACCCCGCAAGACAGAAGAGGCCAGACAACAGGAGATACAATTAGAGCTTTATTTATTAAAGGAATGTCTCTTAAAATCAAGCAGTCTCTTCTCGTGTTTCTCTACCACCCATTGGCTCTGTACTCCTCCACAGAACGGGATTACGGCAGAAGGTGGACTCAGTTCAGCAGCTCTGATGTGCTCCAGCACAGACGGAGGTGTCACGTTCACTCTGTACTTTATACTAACAGGGCTGGATTACGACAGAAAGTGGGCTCAGTTCAGCAGCTCTGATGTGCTTCAGCACAGACGGAGGTGGCAACGTTCACTCTGTATTTTGTACTCACAGGGCTGGATTACGACAGAAAGTGGACTCAGTTCAGCAGCTCTGATGTGCTCCAGCACAGACGGAGGTGTCAACGTTCACTCTGTATTTTGTACTCACAGTGCTGGATTACGGCAGAAAGTGGGCTCAGTTCAGCAGCTCTGATGTGCTTTAGCACAGACGGAGGTGGCAACGTTCACTCTGTATTTTGTACTCACAGGGCTGGATTACGGCAGAAGGTGGACTCAATTCAGCAGCTCTGATGTACTTCAGCACAGACGGAGGTGTCGACGTTCACTCTGTATTTTGTACTCACAGGGCTGGATTACGGCAGAAGGTGGACTCAGTTCAGCAGCTCTGATGTGCTTCAACACAGACGGAGGCGTCAACGTTCACTCTGTACTTTATACTCACAGGGCTGGATTACGGCAGAAAGTGGACTCAGTTCAGCAGCTCTGATGTGCTTCAACACAGACGGAGGCGTCAACGTTCACTCTGTACTTTATACTCACAGGGCTGGATTACGGCAGAAAGTGGACTCAGTTCAGCAGCTCTGATGTGCTTCAACACAGACAGAGGCGTCAACGTTCACTCTGTACTTTATACTCACAGGGCTGGATTACGGCAGAAAGTGGACTCAGTTCAGCAGCTCTGATGTGCTCCAGCACAGACGGAGGCGTCAACGTTCACTCTGTACTTTGTACTCACAGGGCTGGATTACGGCAAAAAGTGAGCTCAGTTCAGCAGCTCTGATGTGCTTCAACAGAGACGGAGGCGTCAACGTTCACTCTGTACTTTATAATCACAGGGCTGGATTACGGCAGAAAGTGGACTCAGTTCAGCAGCTCTGATATGCTCCAGCACAGGCGGAGGTGTCAACGTTCACTCTGTACTTTTTACTCACAGGGCTGGATTATGGCAGAAAGTGGGCTCAGTTCAGCAGCTCTGATGTGCTTCAGCACAGACAGAGGTGTCAACGTTCACTCTGTATTTTGTACTCACAGGACTGGATTACAGCAGACGATGGACTCAATTCCACAGAAGATATACTCAGTTCAGCGGCGCTGATGTGCTTCAACACAGATGAGAGAACAGACGAAGATGTCAACATTAACTCTGTATTTTGTACTCACAGTACTGGGTTACGGCAGAAGATGGGCTCAATTCCACAGAAAATATACTCAGTTCAGCAGCTCTGATGTGCTTCAGCACAGGCAAAGATGTCAACATTAACTCTGTATTTCGTATTTACAGGACTGGATTCCATGAGCTGGCGCAGTTACATCAAGGGTATTTATTCACTCGATCACCCGAACAGTCCGCGGGGTCCCACACTCGCGTGTACACTGCAAAACACTCACTCCACACGTGAAAACATCAAATCAGCACCGCAAATCATTCCAAACCTTGCACTGGATAAGGCAGTGTTCGAGCTCAAAGGGACCCTTGATCGATGGAATCTTCATACGCTGGCTTAGAACAGAATCATTTTCCCCATAATCTCCCCTTAGGCAATATAGAGATATGATCATTCTTTGCGTGATATTCAGCCTAAAGGAAGTTAGCCACTTAGCTGTGAGAATCCTGCTTTCTCCGTCCTCAGCCCTACTCCTCCATCTGTTCTGCGTCTCCCGCTGTTTCTTTCCTCCTACCCTCACTGCCTCTACTTCCCATGTCCGCCTCTTTTATGCTTCTCACGCCCCAATCACCGTTTAGGATTTTCTCCTCACACGTGCCGATGATTTCGCCCGATCAGCTCTCGCTGCATTTCTGCACCGTTCGTGAGACACCGGAACCGGCCCGGTGTTGCACCGGAAGTGTTCCCCCATGGCAACAACTCCCATGCAAAAAGGTTCCGGCCCTGGTCACCCTGTGACACAAGGATTACGGAAATTGACATCTTTATGGAGACATTTTGTCCCAATAACGAAAGGGCATATCTGAGCCACACACACATACATGCTGTATTTGCATCAATGCTTGGGTTCAAACAAAATCAAAGAGCACACACTGAATCCTCTTTGTAACTGTTTCTGATGCTTGTGCAGCTCTTTCATGCCAGCATCATGTCAATTCATGGAGTCCTCCAAAAGGTCAAGGTCTGCAGGGATTTCAAAATGTACTTTCGGAGGTCCTGCATCGACAATAAAATATCATTAAGATGAATGATTGTTGATTGTGACCAGTTGTTTCCAGTTTGTTCAGTAGTTCATTGTGTATTTGTACTATACAAAGAGTACTTACACTACACACTTGGCCGTCTACTCTATGATTTGTGTATATTGATATTTATGTATTTGGAAGATGAAGTTACTTACATTACTGTACATGCAAGATACCAATTCATCTATTCCAATTAAATCCATGACTATACAATACTATTTGAGCTTCAGGAACACTAGCCCTTCCTCTCAGAACCCATCCTGTTATAGGCAAAGCTAAAACCATTGAGTCCAACATTCAAGACTTAATTTTTTGTTTTAGGTGCAAGTACATTATCATGCGCACTAGGTCTAATTGTATTCTTCAGTCAAGTCAAGTCAAGTCACCTTTATTTATATAGCGCTTTTTACAATACAAATTGTTTCAAAGCAGCTTTACAGAGATAACAGGAAAACAATGTTGTAATAGTATTGTTCAATTGAAAATTAAATGTCCCCAACTAAGCAAGCCAAAAGGCAACAGTGGCAAGGAACCAAAACTCCATCAGGTGACAGAATGGAGAAAAAAACCTTGGGAGAACCCAGGCTCAGTCGGGGGGCCAGTCCTCCTTTGGCCAACGAATGAACAGTGTATGATTATGAGTTAGGCAGCATAATGTCAGGAGTCAGATGGGATCAGAAATTTCACGATATTATCCAGTTCATCTGGTTGGGTTGGGTCATCCGGTCGGTGAGGAGATGAGTGTGGTGAGGTGTCCATGGGCCTTCACAGCCCTGATAATGCGTGTCGTCGTGTCCATGTGATGGATTCATCAGATCTGGATATGCCCTGGATCCGGCGGTCTGCGGTAAACCTCGGGATAAACAGAGAGACTAATATTAGCGTAGACGCCATCCTTCTTATGATGTACAAAGTACATCAGGAATTATGGGAAGTGTTCCCGGTTCCGGCTGATCTAATCTATGCAGCCTAACATTGAATTATAGAAATCTATAATGTGTTATGTGTATGCTAAGCCAAAGAGATGTGTTTTTAGTCTAGATTTAAACTGACAGACTGTATCTGCTTCCCGGACCGTGTTAGGAAGATTGTTCCAAAGTTTTGGTGCTAAATAGGAAAAGGATCTACCGCCAGCAGTCGATTTTAATATTCTAGGTATTATCAACTAGCCAGAATTTTGAGATCGCAATAGACGTGAAGGACTATAATGCGTTAAGAGCTCGCTCAAGTACTGGGGAGCTAAACCATTTAGTGCTTTGTAAGTAATCAGCAATATTTTAAAATTTATACGATGTTTAATAGGCAGCCAATGCAGTGTTGACAGAACCGGGCTAATATGGTCATACTTCCTGGTTCTGGTAAGAACTCTAGCGGCTGAGTTTTGAACTAGCTGTAGTTTGTTTAATAAGTGTGCAGGGCAACCACCCAGTAGAGCATTACAATAATCTAGCCTTGAGGTCATGAAAGCATGAACTAATTGTTCCGCATTTGTCAGTGAGAGCATATGACGTAATTTAGATATATTTTTAAGATGGAAAAATGCGGTTTTACAGATACTAGACACGTGACTTTCAAATGAAAGATTGGTATCAAAGAGCACACCCAGGTTCCTAACAGACGTCGAAGACTTAACAGAGCAGCCATCAAGTGTTAGACAGTATTCTAGGTTATTAGGTGAGGAAGTTTTTTGTCCAATGATTAGAATCTCTGTTTTTTCAGAATTTAGTAATAGGAAATTACTGGTCATCCAATTTTTTATATCAGCTATGCATTCCGTTAATTTTGTGAATTGGTAAGTTTCGTTAGGTTTTGAAGAAATATACAGCTGAGTATCATCAGCATAACAGTGAAAGCTAATTCCATATTTCCTAATTATATCTCCTATCTTCAGTGTGAACACATTTCTCACACTATAAGAAAAAGAGACAGCAACAACACAAATAAAATGCTTTAATTGGCTGTGTGGCTGTTCTGTATTTGAGCTAGTATGTATTTGATGAATTAGAGGAGAGGTCCAGTTAATAAATCAGCGAATGATGAATCAAGGCCTTAAGTAGGATATTAAGATTTATATCAGTAGTCTGGTACTCACTGACAACTACACAATCACCCCCCAGCTCACAGCAGACAAATCCACATAGCTGCAGACCGACCGATTCCTTATCACAGAGAGAGTGAGAGGGATGAGGGGGGAGAGAGGGAGGGGGAGAGAGGGAGGGAGGAGGGGGGGAGAGAGGGAGGGAGGAGGAGGGGTGTTTAGGGAAGAGTGATGGAGCTCAGCTGCATTAGAGATTGAAGGAGGAAGAGGGTGAAAAAAAGAGAGCGAGAAAAAAAGAATAATGTACAGGAGCATGAGAAATGGAGGGTAGGAAATGAAGGGTAAAGATGGAGAGGGCTACAAAGGAGAGGACACATGTTTCACAGGAGAAAGGAGTTTCTTATTAAAGGCTGGCACATGAGCGGGGAGTGTGTATGTGCGCCCGTCACACTTTGCCTCACTCTCAGTGCTGCTGATGGTGAGTTATTTACCCCAGTGTGGGCTCTGGAGGTCACAGTAATTGCTTTTTCCTGCTCCAACAGCTCAGAGGAGGAGAGAGGCTTTGTTCCTAAGATGAAGGTGATGTCCACCACCTGCCATTTATTTGTAGAGGAAAATATTCTGATAGAAAGGTGATGGGGATGATGGCATCATTTATGATTTATGATATGGGGGATGGGGACATGCAGCAGGGATGTACACTACAAAATAAATAAATACATCTTATTTTCCAGCAACATTGTTTAAACATGCTTAAACAAGATTTAATTTAGCAGCAAACTATTTGTAAATCGTGAGAAAATTGCAATTTTAACCAAGGAAACGGGGCGTTTGGGCAGGGGTGAGGAGTCGCCAATCAATGGTGTCATATCCGCGTTACCCTTGGTTTCCGCCAGGTTGCACTCGTACTTTCATTGTAACCATGGCGACAGACGTTGACAACTGGGTTATGCCCGTTATGCCTAGCAGGACGTTCAAGTTTTTTTTTTTTTTGTTCAAACATTATGGACCAAGCAGACTTTGAGACAAAAAGAGGACTAAAACAAAGATAAACATCTTTCGAGATGCCGAGAGCTCCACGTCCGCGACTAACTTCGATTTGACCGAGTGTTGCAAGTACTTTATTAGACAGGCGAGCACGAAAAAACGAATCAATGTTATTTAGTTCAACATGATGAAATGTTAGAATATGATCTGTATGTTATTCTAATGTTGATCTAGCTTACTGCTAGTCTCATATAGCCAACAAACAGCCTAACTAACAACATTCAACACACTCAAATGCCATTTAGTGTGATAGTGTAACTGTTAGAGCAAGTGAAACAGCGCTGCGTTATACCTCAAGTTTAATTCATCTAATAAACTGACCTGTGTGAGTATTAATTCAGCACTTGTGTGTAGTTCGGTAGAATGAAATGT
The DNA here is from genome assembly GCA_036326025.1 of Chrosomus eos. NCBI lineage: Eukaryota > Metazoa > Chordata > Actinopteri > Cypriniformes > Leuciscidae > Chrosomus > Chrosomus eos. The sequence goes on along the minus strand of CM070828.1, from coordinate 18,963,315 downwards.
ACTTATTCCTTTATATACGTGGGACTCGCGTTGTGCTGGTATAACGTTACGTCTTTCATTAGCAATCACGCCCTGCTTCATACCACAATCATGTTAAAAACATCAATGTATTCACTCATCCATAAAAGATCCATCAGCTTGACGACAAGATCCATAATTACGCTTAATGCTTTGCGTCATCAATATACACCTTTGTTATTGTAAGAGGTTAGCGAACCCTGGTTGCGAAAAATCCTACATATTGTACCTTTAATACAGAGCTTATATTTAACACATAATATTTTCAGCATTTGCTTTGCCTTCAGTACAGAGTAACAACATAAATGTCAATTATTACATTTTTCAAATAATATTGCTTAATAAAAAAAAATATCATGCAGTTTAAATGAGTTTGGGTCCTTTGTTTTAAAAAGTTCTAGTATAACAGATAGAATCTCAGTCTAATAGATTCAATTTGTGCTTAAGTAAGACCAGGAAAAAAAGATAGAAAGATCTGTCCCCACTGACACAAAGTGAAACCCAATGGAGATGAACCAGAAGAGAAAGAGAAAGCAGACAGATGCAGGGAGAAACTGGAAGAGATGAACAATGGAAAGTGAGAAAACAGATAAACTGATCCTAATAAAGTAAATTGACTAAGAGAAATGAAAAGAGATTCAGAGAAATTAATCTCTTAACTGTTTTCCCTCTTTCAAGAGCACCATCCAAACAGGCGTGAAGGAGAGTAATTGATGTTTTGGTTGTGGCTGTAGTAGAGGATGTGAAATCAGTGTCTGTGCTCCATTAGAAAACTGACTGATGGGTTTTTACCCTAATAATTAAGCCTGCAGAACATTTGAACACTCAAAACCATTCAGTTGCACGAGTAATTAAATGAAAGGTCTGACGAAAAGAGCAGGATTATCTTTAGACTCACTAGCCATAACAGAATGTATTAAAATAATAAATAAACACTCACTCTGTATATCAAGTGATAATGGCTACATTGAAACATTGAAAAATGGAATATGGTAAATCTGTGATTTGATTATCTCATCATATACCCACCTCAGAGTCATGTAGTAGGCATATTTGTAGGATTTTTCTATGATCTAAAACCTGCAAACGAGAATCTCCAGCACACTGTCAGAACTTTATTATCAACGTTTCGGTCTCACGACCTTCATCAGGCATACACAAATCTTCAAACTCATCACATTTAAAACCAAGCACATGACCACTAAACAAGGCTACACCTGTAACCACTTCGACTAATTGTGGGCACATAATTACCACCACATCACCAAATTATCAACGTAATTGTATATAATTACAATAATCATTAAAAACAACAATAAATAAAGGAAAAAGAAAAACAGAAAAAGCAGTACAATTTATAACATCACATTAAACAATGCTTCGTCATTCATTCCTCTATGGGATAAAGTCTGGAGAGTGAAAATCCAAAAGAGTTCACGTCTCTGCAGGAGCAATTCAACATCGCCACCTCTAGGTGGCATATTCACTTTTTCAATTCCACAAACCCGTAAAGAGGAAACATCATGATTAAAGGTTAAAAAATGAGCCGCAACTGGACAATTTGTACATTTATACATTTACATTTATTCATTTAGCTGACGCTTTTATCCAAAGCGACTTACAATTGCTTGTGGCATGTGTCTTATCCACTGCGCCATCCCCCACCCAAGATACACCAATTTGTATCTTTTCTTCTGATCAAACTTCTATGTTCACTAATTTCTTGCTTCAATTGACGTGACGTTTTTCCCACATATCCTAAACCACAAGGACAACGAATCGCATGAACAGCATGAGTAGAAACACAAGTGATTACAGATTTGATTTTATATTTTTTTACCAGTTCTTGGATGACAGAAAACAGATGCTTTAAATGCATTGTTACACTGAGCACAATTCCCACAATGATAATTCCCATTTTTTTATAGGACTAATCCAATCCAATCCAATCCACTTTATTTATAAAGCACAATTTAAATAAACACAAGGTTTCCAAAGTGATGTACATTGCAACAATAAAACACAATGGGATAAAAGTAATAAAATACGATAAGCACAATAAGATAAAAGTAATAAAATAAGATAAAACATAAAAATAAATAAATAAACTCCAAAAAAATGTACTGCCACACAACACACTTAAATCACATCTAACATTATTAACTGCTGTTAAAAGCCAAAGTAAAAAGATGGGTTTTAAGCAGAGATTTAAAATGAAACAGTGAAGAAGCTTGTCTAATGTGTAGTGGCAATACATTCCAAAGTTTTGGAGCGGCAACAGCAAAAGCTCGTTCTCCTCTAAGTTTTAGCCTCGTTCTAGGCACTGTCAGGAGCAGCTGGTCAGCAGACCTGAGAGAGCGGCTGGGAATATAGGGATGCAGTAACTCGGCGAGGTACGGTGGGGCAAGGCCATGCAAGGCTTTAAAAGCAAATAAAAGGAGTTTAAAATGAATCCTAAAATGAATAGGCAGCCAGTGGAGTGAAGCTAAAATAGGTGAAATATGCTCATACTTTCTAAGTAAAGTACTAAGTAAACTCTAAGATGCACGAGGACTATCACTTTGAAAGCGAGCATATCAAACAATCCTTTAAATTCCTAGCACGTTTATGCAATCAAAGGAGGATATCGATAAACATGCCGAAGACAACAAATGCCAATGTTTTTGGAAAATAGTTTTATCATATGAGACTGAATGAGTTGTAATACAAGTGAAAGAATACTTTCTTGCTTTTTTAGTCTTCTTTTTTAACATCAAAAACCTAAAATATTTGCAGTGGGGCTTGCTTTACACAAGAACGCGAACACAGATGTGAATGGAAATGCATTGCAAGGGTTTTGCACAGTCCCGTTAAACATATACTTAAAGTGGTAATGAAAATAGGGAACAAAAAGTGATACCAATGAATATGTATAATTTACTCAACCTCATGTATGACTTTCCTGTATGACTTTTGTATGTTATCTTTGTAACATAAATGAAGATATTTTTAATTAAACATATATTTCGGAGAGATTTCTGTCCCTCTCTTAAAAGTAAATTTAACCAACTTTGACTCTTAGTCAAAAATTAAACAAATCATACAACGCAACGGCATAAAGCAATATTCTCATAGTTATATAGAAATTCTAGACCTTCAACTCAGATTTGTTTTGAACAACAACAACAACAACAGATAAGTGGAGCAGTAACACAGTCCTGATATATGATCTGGGAAACGAGGAAGAGGGATTAGACAAATAAGAGAAAAAGAGAAAACATGGCCCAAATGCCATGTAGCAAATGTACACATCATCGGCCCTCGAGTAGGCCATCACACGTTTACCAACACGAGGGCTGATGGATGACATATGTCCATCCAGCTGTTGAACACATGCTATTATCATATTCATAAAAGCATGCATGTATGCACACATTCACAGGCTCAGTACAACGCACAGCAGGAGACCAGCAGGAATACACATCATATGTTGAGCATAAGTAACAAACACAGGAAAAGGAAAACTAGCCAGCTCTACTTTTCTTCAGAAGTTATTCCAGCTCACATAGATATCCTTCTTATCGAAATCCTCTGGGACACTCCAATAGACTTCAGTGATTAAAAGAAGCAGTTGAGCAGGTGAACAGCATTGACTGCTAGCTAGAACATTCCACAGATAGTGCGATACTGTCCCAAAGTCTTTTACATTTACATTTAATCATTTAGCAGACACTTTTATCCAAAGCGACGTACAAATGAGGATCAATAGAAGCAATCAAACCAACAATACAGCAGCAATATAAGTGCTGTGACCAGTACCAGTTAGTCTAGTACACGTAGCACATTTATATATATATATATATATATATATATATATATATATATATATATATATATATATATATATATATATAAATAATAGATTAGTAAGTGGTAGTATTAATATTTCAAGTGTTGCCGAAAGAGATGTGTCTTCAGAAAAAAACTGAAACTGCTGAAGACGCATCTCTTTTGATAATACTTCACATGTAGGCTATCCTATTTTTGTTTAATATTTGTATAGGCTATTCATTTAATTTTTGTATTATTTCATTATCTCTTTACCCAATTAATGTTCTATATTATCTATAGGCCTACTTTCAGCCTATGTTTTGTAAATACAGCCCAACAGTCATGCCAATATAGCTTTGATTCTATATGAGTCGATTTCTGTAGGCGCACTTACAGGAACTTTACCGGAATTTATAATTAGGCAATATGTTTGATCTTATTTAGGCTAGTAATTAATAGGCTATAGGGGCCAATAACCTTGTCATGTTGATCCATCGTCTCCGCCACTCCACCCAGGCCCGTTGACCAGACGACTTTGGCTCTTCCTTCTCTCGGCTCCATCTGAGACCGTTATCCTTATGGCTTCACCGGGCTCCCTCGTCCCGCCTTCATCAGTTGTCTATCTGCCTGCGCCACCTCTTTCGCTCTGTCGTGCCCTGCCCTCTGGCTTTGCCTTAGTCCACAGTCCCATGGGCTGTGCCTCAGTCCTCTGGCACCCTGGTTCCAACTCAGTCGCTCGTCGCCATGGCTCCACCTTGGCCTACAGGACCTCCTTTGTTGCCAAGTCGTTGTGTTGTGTGTCTCCTTGGCTTCTTCAATAGACTTATACCCTATTATTTTATGCTAATGCCATAACATGGCTATGTTTACATGCACACCTTTTGTTTCAATCTAAATTAATAAATTCCGATTGATAAATCCGAACGTATTGTTTCATGAACGATAAAGAAAGTGATCGGCAGAGGTGGGTAGAGTATACAAAAACTGTACTCAAGTAAAAATACAAAGCACTTATAGAAATATTTACTCAAAGTAAAAGTAAAATAAATAATCTTAATAGTTACTTGATTAAGAGTAAAAAAATATCCAATGAAAAATCTACTCAAGCCTACATATCAACAATACAATAACATGTTAATATTTTGATAATTATTGAATTTACATGATTATTATTATCATAATTTGATACCTTTGCAACAAGCACAGAAGAGACCAGCATTATTTCTGGCATCTGTAGCCCAAATATCATTGCATGTCCTTCTGTTGAGGGATCTGTTGTCAATCTACGTTCACGACGCTGCTGATGTAAGACGCTGCTGACGTGTTATCTGGTGCGCCCGTGTATTCGGGTTCAAATAAAAATGGCTGGGCAAAAAAATTTAAGTCATCCTCTGTGTCGAAATTCTTACACATCTTTGCAAAGATTGTTTTGTTTACAGTGTGAGTCTCCCTCAGACTGTAAACAAAGCTCGGGCACACCAGATAACACGTCAGCAGCGTCGTGAACACGGATTGACAACAGAACCGGAAGACAATACAATGCTGAATAAAGTCGTAGTTTTTGTTATTTTTGGATAAAATGTATTTTCGATGCTTCAAAAAATTCTAACTACCCCACTGATGTCACATGGACTACTTTGATGATGACTTTATTGCCTTTCTGGACAAGGACAGTATACCGTACATACATTTTCACTGAAGGGACAGAAAACTCTCGGACTAAATCTAAAATATCTTAAACTGTGTTCCGAAGATTAACGGCGGTCTTACGGGCTTGGAACGACATGAGGGTGAGTCATTAATGACATAATTTTTGGGTGAACTAACCCTTTAATATTGATCTACTTCAGGTCCTGATAGGAAAAGACGAGAACATGAGCCTTTATGACGTGCTGTGCTGCTTACATTTATCAAACCGTAAAATCGTCCCTTCCCGCGCCCAAAATAAGTCAAGTCATCCTGATTTATATAGCGCTTTTAACAATGTAGATTGTTTCAAAGCAGCTTTACAGAGATAAACATAATTTAAGGTAACAAAGAATGGTTTGGTTTTGTAGCGGTTCTTGAATATGTTGTTTCCAGCTAAAGTTAGTTTTGATTGATTCACTTCCGTCAAAATGAGCATTTGTTATTAAATTAGGGGCCGCTAAGACGACGCCGTTCTCTCTAAAAAGACTTTAAACGCGAACCTGTGATAAACGCTGATGGCGTTCACATGCGCATTAAGAATTGATTCTATAGTTATGTGTGTTTGAATATATGTGCGCAGGTTTGTAATTCGCTACAAACCATGCCTAAACAAACTACTTGTCTTGCCTATACATTTTTATGCAGAATTTTATTTTATCAATTCAGGGTAGGGACGCGAAACCAGAATTTAATAGCGCTTTATCTGTAGAGTGGAATAGGGATCCTCCATAGGGAGATGCTAGTTGGCACTTCAGCACTGTGTTGTCATCGGGTTCAGACGAAGGTCCTTCGTCAGATCTGGAAACGGCCTGAAACCGGCAGGCTGCAGGAAAACCTCGGGATAAACAAAGACACTAATATTAGCGTAGATGCCATTCTTCTTATGATGTAACGAGTACATCAGGATTTAAGGGAAGTGTTCCTGGTTCCGGCTGGCCTAATCTATGCAGCCTAACATTTAATTATAGAAGTCGATAATGTATTATGTGAATGCTAGGTCAAAGAGATGTGTTTTTAGTCTAGCTTTAAACTGACAGACTGCTTCCCGGACAATGGTAGGAAGATTGTTCCAGAGTTTTGGTGCTAGAGAGGAAAAGGATCTACCGCCAGCAGTCGATTTAGATATTCTAGGTATTATCAACTGGCCAGAATTTTGAGATCGCAGTGGACGTGCAGGACTATAATGCGTTAAGAGCTCGCTCAAGTACTGGGGAGCTAAACCATTTAGTGCTTTGTAAGTAATCAGAAATATTTTAAAATTTATACGATGTTTAATAGGCAGCCAATGCAGTGTAGACAGAACCGGGCTAATATGGTCATACTTCCTGGTTCTGGTAAGAACTCGAGCTGCTGCATTTGGAACTAGCTGTAGTTTGTTTATTAAGCGTGCAGGGCAACCACCCAGTAGAGCATTACAATAATCTAGCCTTGAGGTCATGAACGCATGAACTAATTGTTACGCATTTGTCCATGAGAGCAAATGACGTAATTTAGATATATTTTTAAGATGGAAAAAGGCTGTTTTACAGATACTAGACACATGACTTTCAAATGAAAGATTGGTATCAAAGAGCACACCCAGGTTCCTAACTGACGACGAAGACTTAACAGAGCAGCCATCAAGTGTTAGACAGTATTCTAGGTTATTAGGTGAGGAAGTTTTTTGTCCAATAATTAGAATCTCTGTTTTTTCAGAATTTAGTAGTAGGAAATTACTGGTCATCCAATTTTTTATATCAGCTATGCATTCCGTTAATTTTGTGAATTGGTAAGTTTCGTTAGGTTTTGAAGAAATATACAGCTGAGTATCATCAGCATAACAGTGAAAGCTAATTCCATGTCTCCTAATGATATCGCCTAATGGTAGCATGTACAGAATGAACAGCAGCGGTCCTAGTACTGAACCTTGTGGTACGCCATACTGAACTTGTGATCTATAAGACATCTCTTCATTTATTGCAACAAACTGATAACGGTCAGATAAGTATGATTTAAACCATGCTAGTGCAATTCCACTAATGCCAACATAGTTTTCTAGTCTATTTAAAAGAATGTTGTGGTAGATAGTATCAAATGCAGCACTAAGATCGAGTAACACTAATAGAGAAATACAACCACGATCGGATGATAAGAGCAAATCATTTGTGACTCTAATGAGAGCAGTCTCAGTACTATGGTACGGTCTATATCCTGATTGAAAATCCTCGCAGTTATTATTTCTTTCTAGAAAGGAACACAGTTGTGAGGATACTGCTTTTTCTAATATCTTTGACAGAAAAGGTAGATTCAAGATAGGCCAGTAATTGACTAATTCTGTATGATCAAGTTGCGTTTTTTTAACAAGTGGTTTAATCATAGCCAGCTTAAAGGTTTTTGGTACTGTAAGGGGTATACAGTCAAAGACCCAGAACCATCTATGAAGAATGAAGACCCGGAGTCAGAATTATATAAAATTAAGAAAAGTTTTACTGAAGATAGTTTGCAGTTTCATCAGCAGAAGTCAGCTTCAATACTCACACAGGAGTTCGTAGGCCGCCTCGCTTACAGTTACAAAGATCACAGCAGTTATACCATTTTCAAGGTCTAAGCTGCGTCATTGCTTACAGGTTGAATGGTTCTCATTGGCTAAGAAATAGATAAACACAGTAATTTCCACACATATACAGATAGACGGAAGCATATCTCCATCGATTATGCAGCTGACACATTCGAACCCTGAAGTTAGAACATTTCAGTAATCACACTGGTAACTTTATAACAACGTAAAATCTCACAAGCCTAGAGAAGTCATTCAACTCATTTAATATTTAGAAAGAAAAATATTGATTAATACCTTGATTATAATTACTCATCATTACATATACATTGAAGCAGCAGTGGATTCCAATCCACCCCCTTCAGTCCCCCGTTTTAGACCAATGTGGGGTCCCATACCACCACATCTGGGCTGCGTTTCCCAAAAGCATCGTAAGCCTAAGTTGATCGTAAAAACGATCGTACGACTGATCTTAATATTATGGTCTGTTTCCCAAAAGCATCGTAACTTAAGTAGCACTTGAAAATCTTCGTAGAACTACGAGTGCTCTGAAGTAATCGTACATCCCCAAGTGCATCGTAAGACCACCAATCTATGAGGTCACCTGCAGGACAACCGGCAAATTACACTTTTATAGATTTAACACATTACAGTGCAACGTGAGTATAATATAAGGTTTTGATTGTACTTTATTGTACACTTCATTATTGTACCCGTGTTTTGTTTAAATTAATTTATGAATAAAATTATTAAAAAGGAAGAAAAAATAGAAATACACATCTAAATTAAATGAAAAAAAAAATCATAAACGAAGTAGCCTAATGTGGGAATCATGTTGTAAAGGGTACCTATTATGGCATTTAAAATGTTCCTAATAATGTTCTGGGAGTCCCCAACAACAGTTTTACATGCATGCAATGACAAAAAACACTTTTGTTGTCTTATAATATGCATTTATTTTTTACCTGATTTGCTCACCGACTCCCTAATGATTCGTTTGACGACTCATTTGTCCAAACCCCTCCTTTGCGTGACGCTAATCGGCGGTGATTGGTCAGATGAGGCAGTCAGAATCCACACTCGCGAATCCACACTTGAAAGCATTTGTGTTTGTGAAGAAATCGTCATTAAAATAACGCGAACACAGCTCAAGGTGGCTATACTTGTGTGGTATAGTTGTAAATATAAACTCTAGCCACTGAGTCTTCACATGCTTGTCCCTGGGCAGTGAAAAAAAAGTTTGCTTTTGATTCGTACTTCAGAACAGCGTCTCGTCGACATGATGTTGTCAGGTTTCTCTGTCTGCTCGGTGCGCGCACTGAGTGGGCGTGTCGAATTCAAATAACTTGTACAAGTGACGTACGAAAGCTAGAGAGAAAGCATTGTTTGTCTATCGATTCATATCAGCGACTCAGAGTCGACTCTTACTTTTGAGAGACAATAACTTTGTATACGGTGAACTTTCATATTTAAAACTTTGCAGGATGTTTTTGTTCACTTAGATCTATGTTACACGCTACATGAAAGGTAATTTTCAAAATTCCATGATAGGTACCCTTTAAAAACTGGGCAAAATAGGGATGAATTTTAAAAAAAATTGTCAATGACTTGCTGATGTGCACGAAAACCAGCCATGTATTTTGCGGACCTCCTTCCCTGATCTTTGAACGCCGCTGGTTGCAGTTAGTTTGCATCGCCTCCCTGATGTTTTTTTTTTCCTTATTTGTATGGTGTCCTTTAAATCTGTTAAAAATAAAGTCTTTGTTTCGCTCTATCTAAAATGACATTAATTTGACCTTTTTTAAAGGTATCTTCTCTTGTTTAATTTTTTTTTTTTTTTTTTTTTTGCCATTTTGTCAGTGCCTCCACCTGTATAGATGCTTTAGACTTGTCTTGATTTCTAATCCACAACAAATGACGATTTTTAGGTTAAACGTTCAGAATATTGTTCCATATAAGGTTATATTTCAGCACTTCGTGAATGGACAGCGATGCTTAAGTAGCACATAGAGCGCGTTCTCGCGCGTTCATGTTAAGTGCACTTTTGGGAAACACACCTGGAATTGCCGCAAGCGTTCGTAACCTTGCACGTAGAGAGCGCTCTTAAGAGCTAAGATACATCGTTATCGGGAAACCCGGCCCAGGTCTATCCATAAAGGCTGCTTCAAAATGTTAGGTTTCTGACCCATACTCCTCTGTCAGGTTAAAATTGTTATAAAACAGACAATATCTTTTTCCTTCAAGGACTTAACATGAACAAAATATCCCTCATATCCCAGATAGTATATTATTCTCAACAACCTTTGGACATAACCGTCTTTACATCTTATTAATGTTGGTATTATTATCAACATAACTGATTACAAAACAAGTACATATTTATTCCCTGGAAGCCGGGCTAAATAAGCAAGCACTGTTGCTGTATTACTAGCATGGGATAGACCCGCAGTCACTACTCAGATCCTAAATAAAGACATTGTCTATAATCATAAATACAAGAATATATGCACTAGTTTTCATAAGACTATAATTTTCAAATCCTTTTAATATAAGCAAAGTTGGATGGTTACTCCATTATTTTCACTACCCCCTTTATATACCCTGTAGGTTCAAAACACAATGGTTATCAAATAAAATAAAATAAATCAACAACAAAAAATAAATATTAATAATTAAGACCCATAATAGTCTAATCTATGTAAGCACTTTAAGTCTTTACTGAAATTATCCTTCAGTTTACGGTCACATAGCATGTGCCATTTTAATTGTATAACATCTTATACCCTTTTTTGTTTGTTTCAAAAATAGAAATAAAATAAAACAAATTCACATCATCATTTCAATCATTATTTTACCACTTAAATATAGAATTGTTCCCCATTCAGCTTAATAAAGCTTTTGTTCATTCCTTATCTTTATATCACGTTAATCTCTGTTAATCATATAATGCCTTATTACTTTTATTTTGAAACTCACTTTTCATACCATTTAAACTTAATTTGACTTCCATAAATTCTATCAGAAATATTATTTTCATAATATACATTTTTCTATATTTCTTCCATCTTTCCCTACATGCTAGTTCCTTCTGCATCATTTTCCTTTATTTTCTCTGCCTGTACATGATTGTTTGCTTACAATCCACACAAACATATCTCACACAGCAACCTTTTTGTTTTTCACATCCACCAAGTCTCTCACCACTGTCAGCCTATAGTGACACTTAAAGTTCCCTAGTTAGGCAAATCATGGTATTTTATTAATTCTTCAATACCCTTGTTTTCTTATCATACATTTTAACTTTATTTTTCATTATAACTGCTTCTCACAGTATTTCTCTATCAAATGGTTAGTCTAAAGATCCAAAAAATATTATCAGAATTGTCTCAGTCCCACTTATCTTTACAGTTGTGCAGAAACCAAAATATTATGTTACTCAGATCTCAACCCTAAGACAGCCATATGGCTGCTTTCTCATTTAACCATTATTAACTAAATTGTAGTATTCTTGGACATCTAGGGGCGGTTTCCCGGACAGAGATTAAGCCCAGTCCTAGACTAAAATGGCCGTTTAAACCAGATTAACAGAAATCTGCTTTCTCTGTCATGGCTTTAAATAGTCCTAGATTTAGTTTAGTCTAGAGTTTAATAAGATGATTTCCTGGAGGAAGACTACAGTTACTCCAGGACTAAGCTGAGGCTTAAATTAAACCTACCAGGGGGCAGGTTTAACTTCAGATTAACTTTGTGTTTCAAAGAAGACACCTGCATTACTTGGATACACACACACATACACACACATACATATATTAATATATCATTTAAACATTTAATTTTGTTTTAACACCATTGTATCGGGTTTCATTTTCAAATGTGATTAGTTCATGTTAAACTGATTTGGAATGGTCACACTTTGACTTCACTTGATGTTTTCATTTTGAAATATGTTTCAATCTAGTAACCCAGTCAATAAAGGACATTCACTTCCCATCATGCTTTGCACAGGGCTGAAATGTACATTTTGAAATAAAGTGATATTTTATGCAATTCTTTTAGCAAGATGAGAAAACGAGACTTGATAATGTTTAATGTTCTATTATTATATTGGTATTTAAAAGTTTCTGTTATGTTAGTATTTTTGGGGGTTAAGACAACCACTATGGTAGTATTCTAAAATAAAGTATTGTTTCTAGACTACAAACACTGAATACTACATATGAAAAAATATGTTATGGAAAGTTTGTTATATAAATCACAGGAATAAACATGAAGCATTAATTATAGTCATTTGAATAATTAATTTGCAATGGAAACCATTCATTGTTAAAGAACACCATTGATTATAGGTGTACATCATTGATTTTAGATTACAAACAGATATCCCCGCATTTCTTTTCTTTTATTCCATAGCAGGTATGTGCAGATTATTTAGCTTGCTTAAAAATAATTTTCTCTTGTTAGTAAATGTATTTTTGATTGCAGTCTTTTTCCGATGCCATTGTTTTCCTTGGATTTGCTTCTCAGTTTCATGGAATTTTAAGATTTTCTGGGTTCATTCCATGTTTTATAGGCAACCTCTGTCAGGCTAATTCAAATTAGCACAGTTGGCTTTAATTTAATCTGATTTATTTTACTTCAGGACTCCATAGTCCAGATGTAACTAATCTGTACTTAATCTGTGTTACAGAAAGACATTTTTTAAGACACGATTAACTATTGTAGATTAAGGCCTACTCCAGGCTTAATTTAAACCCTGTCCGGGAAACCGCCCCCTAATGTCATACATCCATTTAATGGATTGATAAATTATATATTTTTTTTAGAAGTTATATTCACTCCTTCTTTGTTCGCCCACCGGCCTTTCATAAAAATGAGGGAGATCACTCTGGATAATTTGGATAGTGACTTAGCCAATGTGTCACGTCTCTCTGCCGTCAAATCTATTATTTTTATGTTTACCATTATGGATCCCACCTAGTTGTCTATTTAAATTTAGACCCTCGGTTGAATTTAGACAAGAGTTTTTACCCCATAATGGACGGCAATCTTCAACTTCACAATTCCAATTTATATAAAATACTAATCCAGAGAGTAAATCAAATCAACATCATACATGACAAAAGTAGTCATAATTACCAATAGCAGACAGAGCTGGAAAACCAATCCAATTAAAGTTCGTCCCATGTTCTGCATTGTCTTTTCATCAGATTGACTCAGAATTTATCAGCTTCTTTAAAGTTTGTCGTTTCACTTAACCCATCTGTAATGATAAAATACTCATTCCAGAGGTTAATGACACAATATACACACTATTCAGGCAGAATATTAGTCCCCCAAACTAATACATACAAAACAGTGTTGTCACCATCACACGCACTCATACTAGACACACATATGTTAATTGCTCATTTTCAATGTTCGCTTTTCTTTATGTTATTGCTAAAAAGATTAAAATTTTTAATACGATTTTAAACTTCACATTTTTCTGTAGCTTTTACCTAACTTTACATGGTCTCTTAACCAGTTTCAAAGCATGTCTGTTCATTATTCATTTGATTTTTAGACAAGTCAGCTGGGTTGTTTTGGTTCTTTTCTTTATTTTGCTTCAGCTTGCTATAGCAGGCCGATAACAGAAAGACAGACACAGTTACCATCCCTTCCTCCAACTCAGGTAGTCTCTCTCACTATAAACAAATAATATTTTCAACAGCCTTCTAAGACTATAATTTAGACAGAATGTATTAAATTCATCACAATAACCTTTTACCATTAAACTTTGTTATCCAGACTTTTCTTAAATCAAAAGCTGTCTTCATCTCTAGCCACCACCATGTCTAACAACCTTCAGGAGTTAAAACTATGTTATAAACATATTAGTTCAAAATCAACACTTCTATACATTTTCTTGCCTATAAGGCAACCAACATCATAAAAAGTTTTGCTCCTGTCTCCACAACAAATAATGGCAATCCCCTCATGGTCTCAGCTGGCTCTTGAAAGCCCATTCCCATTAGCTCTTTATCTTTAATTTTCTTCTCTTCCGGGTGTTGTCCCCTGGCATAGTTGAAGACACTTGTCACAATGAAAAACAAGCCATACAAATAATGCGGTTTCTGGTGAGTGGTATAGGGGAAAACTCACATTTCTGGGTCAGACTGCCATAACTCCTTACAGCTCATCTCCCCTTCATAGTGTATGATTCTGCTGGCCTCACAGACATCTGTTCCACTCTCATACCCATCTCACATAAACACCTCCATCAGGAGATGCCCAGCGTCTACGGTGACGCCCTGGCTTAGGTTGCCCTCTGTCTGGCCAGAGAGAATCTTACCCGTCATTGGGAAAAAATCACCTCGTGCACATTGGTAACCGCTCTTTCCCAATACCAAATTAGTCTTCTTCAACAAAATCAGTTGTTTTCTGGAGCTTAGGAAAGACACGTTCAAGAGTCACCAGAGCCATTCCGATTGCCTAATAGTGTTCACACAGGGAGACAGGTTAATAACAGCAGTATTTAATCACTTAAATCCATTAACCATCTTAAAATCATAAACCTAGCTATATACCTGTAGCCGGAGCCATCGGCCCTGTTTCATGGTGGAGACTAAGATAAGACAAATAAGTTACTGGTCCTAAAATGAACCAGACAAAAATGTCACTTCTATCATTTAAGATCTGCATTATTATTTTAAAGACTTCTTTAAAGTCATTCAGTTTTACTTTTAAAACATTTACAAATGTAAATTGCCCTCTGAATGGCAATGATTTCTTTTAACATCTCTGTGTCTATGATTTTCAACTGAAACACTGTGTTTTACTATAAATAGCTTATTATCACTTATGACACAGTCTCAGATAGCAACTTTTATCTGACATTGACAGAGAGACTCTGAGGCATTCAGGACTGGTACACTGCACTCTCATAAACTTCTAACATCAAACTTGATCTACCATCTTTAAACTCCATCCCAGCTTAAGGCATCTTTGCCAGAAATTACATGTGTTTCCAAATAAACATATATTTTTTAGTTGTCTTTATATAGACATTACAAATATCCACTCAGATTGAGTCTCTGTCGTACTGGCAGTTTTTAGACATAGCACATATCAGATTCAGATAAGCAAACTGTTTCATTACAGCCAATAACAAACTTATCTTTTGAAAGCAAAACATCAGCTTCTAGTTCTTTCATGGTCAACAGTTTTCAAGCTGTTTGTTTAATCAGATGCCTTTCTACACATTTTACATTTAGCAACTGTTAATTCAGCAGCCTACTACTGCTTCTGCTTATTTGATCTTAAATAAAAATAATTATTCTAGTTCTCAATAACGTTTCACATTTCACCTCAATTTTAGTTGTCAATTTCTCAATTACCATAGTTTAATATCTGACTTCAAAGTTTTTCTAGGCGTTTATCAATCTCCAATTAGGATTCACACTAACTTTGACAAGGCTAGCACTCTCTGCTTGTGATACTTTTGCAGTTATTTGTAAATC
The DNA here is from genome assembly GCA_036326025.1 of Chrosomus eos. Taxonomy (NCBI): domain Eukaryota; kingdom Metazoa; phylum Chordata; class Actinopteri; order Cypriniformes; family Leuciscidae; genus Chrosomus; species Chrosomus eos. The sequence goes on along the minus strand of CM070828.1, from coordinate 18,947,763 downwards.
ATCCGTGAGATTAGTCTCTCTATATAATATAAACCCTTTTTAAAATGTTTAATTAAAACACAATCGTTCTTTTAGTTACCTTTTATATATTTTGCAACTCGCATTTGTTGGAGTCATTAATTTTACATCAAACTGTATTCATCAATTCACTTATAATAATGACTATTATAGATATTTTCTTCAAAAGGATTCACTTTAAGACTTCAATCTTTTGGCCTTGTTTTTATCTCTTATTTCTCAGACTAAAATGTTAATGTCGTCATTTAAACACTGATCTACTTTCAAACCCACATTAATACCAGGAATTTGTTACTATCACATTTTTAAACACCTTCTCGGTGGGCATTTACAGTTACGTGTTTAATGGTCCTGCTGACCACAATTAAAACACTCTCTGTCATCTGGTGAATTTGTTTCAGCCTCAACTACAGCATCACACCCTTGAAGCAGTGTGCCCCATGCAGGAATGCAAACAGAGCGACTGATAAGCAGTTCTCTTTATTTTTTTTACAGTCCACCTATGGTGGATTCACTCACAATAGTCAAATCATAATCTTCATCATTATCATTGGTAGAACATTAATTTTCATAAGCTGCATCGAAATGCTCAACATATTCGAAGTTGTTTACAAAAAGTTTCTGTTTAACTTTAGTCACTTGTCCAGGGACATTATCCCAGACCCAGAATTTCTTTTTCTTGCTTTTTGTAATCATCGTAAGCAATACGAGGCTAAACATTTAAATATTTCAGTTTCTTTGTTTGTTTGTAGCCAGTCAAGTTGTTGTTTAAATTTCCAATCAGAATCAAAACCCTGACTACCATTTACTTAATAATTTCTGCAAATTTCTTTGAAGTGAGGGCTTCAGAGCACAGCTGTTTACAGCATTTGCTTTTCTTTCTCACTATTTGTTTCAGGACTCTTCAGGTTACTGATCAAGTTATTAAATTTTTTTTCTGCCATATCTTAATGACGGTTCATACTCACCTGAAGTTATTGCAGAAATGGAGGCGGTGATCTTTGAACAACACAGCTTGGCGTCTGCGTGATGAAACTGCAAAGTATACTCCAAAATCACAGTTACATATACTGGCCCACGCCAATTTGGGTCACAACTTTTTTTAATTTTTCTCTCGGAATCGTTCCTGATGCATCCCTGGCAAACAACCCTATTGTTGTTAGTATCCCTAACTGCCTGATTCACTTCACTAAGTTCGGGGATCCCCTGTCTGAGATGGAAGAGATTGAGCCAGTTTACGGTGCCACTGGACCTCTAGCCCAGGGATGTACTCTGCTGGGGTGGTGCTACACCAGTAATGCCCAGCGGGGCCCCCACAGAGCACGCTTCGCTTGCGCTGTCTGCTGCCGTTACCATTAACGACGCTCTCAGCGACTTCTTATACAGTTGGTAGTATAATTAACTTACTCCTTCACTCGCCTCATCGGAGTGAAGGCTCTCCCGCTCTCCTTCAAAATCTCAGTCAGACAGCCCTAATTCAATTCAATTCAAGTTTATTTGTATAGTGCTTTTCACAATACACATTGTCTCAAAGCAGCTTTACAGAAAGTGCATTTCAGAAATGTACAAAGAAAAATACAGTTAGTTAATCATGTATAAATTTAGGCATAACATATCGCCGGTGTTTAGTCGTCTCTTCACAGGCGTCGAGTCGTCTCTCCACCGGCGTTTAGTCATCTCTCCACAGGTGTTGGGGCATCTGAAGTCTTCGTGAGAGGCTGGATACAAACTGGAGCTGACGAACGCTATTTACCTCGGGACTAGCGTCCCGAGATAACAGCAGAAAGACAGATGGGAAATAATTAGCATAGCTGATGTTCATAATAATAATGCATTCGAACTGATTCAGAAGTAGTATAAAAGGTAAGCATTAAGTGAATGCTTGGTTAAAGAGATGCGTCTTTAATCTAGTTTTAAACTGGGACAGCGAGTCTGAGTCTCGAACAATATCAGGAAGGCTATTCCAGAGTTTAGGAGATAAATGTGAGAACGCCCTTCCACCTTTAGTAGACTTAGATATCCTAGGAATGACCAGAAGCCTCGAATTTTGTGATCTTAAAGAGCGCGATGGATTGTAGGGCGATAGAAGGTCTGTTAAATACACAGGAGCTAAACCATTTAGAGCTTTATAAGTCAATAGTAATACTTTGTAATTGATACGGAACTTAATAGGTAACCAGTGTAGAGATGATAAAATTGGTGTTATATGATCATATTTTCTTGATCTAGTAAGAACTCTAGCGGCTGCATTTTGCACTAACTGTAGTTTGTTTATTGAGGATGCAGGACAACCAGCTAATAAAGCATTACAGTAATCTAGTCTCGAGGTCATGAATGCATGAACTAACTTTTCGGCATCAGAAACAGATAGCATGTTACGTAGCTTAGCAATGTTTCTAAGGTGGAAAAAGGCTGTTCTTGTAACATATGATATATGATTTTCGAAAGTCAAGTTGCGGTCTAGCATAACACCCAGGTCTTTTACTGTAGTGGATAAAGTAACAGGACATCCTTCTAAATTAAAGTTGTATTGTAAGGGATTTTGTGGGTAGTTTTTTGGACCAATAAGTAATACCTCCGTTTTATCTGAATTTAATAGCAGGAAATTACACGTCATCCAGCATTTTATATCTTTTAGACACTCTGTCAAGTTAGATAAGTTAGTGTTTTCATCTGGTCGTGATGAGATATATAATTGAGTGTCATCAGCATAACACCGAAAACTAATTCCATGTTTTCTTATAATATTACCAAGTGGCAGCATATATATTGAGAATAGCAGAGGGCCTAGGACAGATCCTTGCGGCACTCCATAGTCTACTGATGTTATCTTTGATTTTTCCCCATTTAAACAGACGAAATGGTAACGTTCTGATAAGTACGATCTAAACCAGCTTAATGCCTGTCCCTGAACACCAGTGTAGTTTTGTAGTCGATCTAAGAGTATTTTATGATCTATAGTGTCGAACGCAGCACTAAGATCAAGTAGAACTAGTATTGAGATACAGCCTTGGTCAGAGGCTAAGAGTAAATCATTTGTAATTTTAACTAGCGCAGTTTCTGTGCTATGATGCGGTCTGAATCCCGACTGAAATTTTTCGTAGATATCATTTTCTTGCAAGAAAGAGTACAATTGAGCGGACACAATTTTTTCTAGTATTTTAGACATAAATGGAAGATTTGAGATGGGTCTGTAATTTGCTAGGTTATTTGGATCTAATTGCGGTTTCTTAATGAGAGGTTTTATTACTGCCAGCTTGAATATTTTTGGAACGTGACCTAAAAATAAAGACGAGTTAATAATATTGAGAAGAGGCTCTTCCACTACAGGTAACACTTCTTTAAGTAGTTTAGTGGGTATTGGATCTAATAAACATGTTGTTGGTTTAGATGCAATGATAAGTTTATTTAGCTCTTCCTGTCCTATAGTTGTAAAGCGGTGTAGTTGTTCTAGAGGGGCCATAATTGAGGCCGAGTCATAAGACACCATAGAGGATTGTACATTTACAATTGTGTTTCGGATGCTTTCTATTTTCTCATTGAAGTAATTCATAAAATCATTACTACTATATTGTAACGGAATATGTTGCTCTGGAGATGTCTGATTATTTCTTAGTCTAGCCACGGTGTTAAATAAAAACCTTGGATTATTTTGGTTATTTTCAATTAGTTTGCGGATATACTCAGCCCTGGCTGATTTTAGAGCCCTTTTATAACGTGACATACTGTCTTTCCACGCGATTCTGAAGACCTCTAAATTAGTTCGTTTAAATTAGCCCTAACAAATAATAAAAGCTTACTACCTTGTTTTGTTGATTTGCCAGGGGTGTCACCGAGAATAATTGCCCGCATCCTCCACCATAACTGTAAGGGGTATACAGTCAAAGACCCAGAACCAGATATGCAGAATGAAGACCCGGAGTCAGAATTATATAAAATTAAAGAAACGTTTTACTGAAGATAGTTTGCAGTTTCATCAGCAGAAGTCAGCTTCAATACTCACACAGGAGTTCGTAGGTCGCCTCCCTTACAGTTACAAAGATCACAGCAGTTATACCATTTTCAAGGTCTAAGCTACGTCATTGCTTACAGGTTGAATGGTTTCTCATTGGCTAAGAAATAGATAAAAACTGTAATTTTCCACAAATATACAGATAGACAGAAGCATATCTCCATCGATTATGCAGCTGACACATTCGGACCCTGAAGTTAGGCACGTCATGACCTTCCAGGTCACAGATTTGGGTTGCTGAGCGCCAGCATGTCTCGAACAACAATTCACTCAATCTCCAATAATGCCAGTGGTTCTTTAACCTGTAACCAAGAAGACTAACACACACACCGACACACAGCGTTTCCAAGGTTGGATTTGGCCAGGCTCTAACTATAAACATGAGAGTCCTCTCATAACATCAAGATAATGCGTTGTTTCTCTCAACTTTAGTCTAACTGGAAACTAAGGCTTTAACAAAGAAATGGTCCCTTAAATTATTGGCTTCAATGACCCCTATATGTTTTAACACGTTGAAGACCTTTCTCAAACACAAAACAAGTCCCTATTTCATTTCTGGAAGCCGGGATAAATAAGCAAGCCCTGTTACTGCATGCAGATATCCAATACAGACATTAAAGAATACATGAAAAGAACATTTCAGTAATCACACTGGTAACTTCTATAACAAAGTAAAATCTCACAAGCCTAGAGAAGTCATTCAACTCATTTAATATTTAGAAAGAAAAATATTGATTAATACCTTGATTATAATTACTCATCATTACATATACATTTAAGCAGAAGTGGATTCCAATCCACCCCCTTCAGTACGTATCCTAGAGACAAAGATGAATTAATGATATTCAGAAGAGGATCTATGACCTCTGGAAGCATCTCTTTCAATAGTTTAGTCGGTATAGGGTCTAACATACATGTTGTTGATTTAGATGATTTAACGAGTTTGCAAAATTCTTCCTCTCCTATAGCAACAAATTAATCAAGTTTTTCATCATGGAGACTACACTGCACTCCCTGATGTGATACTGTAGTAGACATTTGCATAGTTATAATTTTGTCCCTGATATTATCGATCTTATAAGTGAAGAAGTTCATAAAGTCATTACTGCTGTGTTTCTTGGAAACATCTGAGCTTGAAGCTTTCTTTTTCATTAGTTTAGCCACTGTTTCAAATAAATACCTAGGATTATGTTTATTTTCTTCTAATAGGTTTGAAAAATAAGCAGATCTAGCAGCTTTTAAAACCTCTCTGTAAGCAATCGAGCTCTCCTTTCACGCAATCCGAAATACCTCTAGTTTTGTTTTCTTCCAGTTTCTTCCAGTTGTTTTCTTCCAGTCTCCATTTTTCTGGCTGCTCTTTTAAGGGCCCGGGTGTGCTCGATGTACCACGGCGTTCAGTTCAGTTCAGTTCAGTTCAGTTCAGTTCAGTTTCAGTTTATTGTCCCCTAAGGGAAACTTGTCTTGCAGCCAGGTAAACATACAGGTAACACAACAGGTAAACACCACATACACATACAATTAAACAACACAAACTACTAATTAAAAACGTATACACTACTACTCATCTAGGTCAAAGAATTGTGCAAATTCAGCAACCGAATAGCACTTGGTATAAAAGAGTTCCTTGTCCTATTGGACTTAAAACAAGGGACTCTAAATCTCCGACCTGAGGGGAGGACCTCAAAAGAACAATGAAGGGGATGATTTACACAGTCCAAAATTGCATCTGCTTTCCTCATAACCTGCCTCTCATAAATATTTGTCAAGGAAACCTGTGGACAGCCTATTAACTTACCAGCCACCTTCACAATATGGCTGAGGTTATTTTTCTCCCTCAGGCTGATGCCCCCATACCAGGCAATAAAAGCAAAAGTAAGGACAGATTCAATAAAAGATTTATAAAATAAAGACAGGATAACCTTATCAACATTAAAAGAGTTAAGCTTCCTTAGGAAATACAATCGTTGTTGTCCCTTTTTGCAGATCATCTCTGTGTTTATGTCAAATTTGAGTTTACTGTCTATCACAATACCCAGATATTTATACTGCTCTACCACCTCTATGCTGATTCCTTTTATATAGGTGGGTAGAGGAGAACCAGGTTGTTTTCTCCTAAAATCTATGAGCATATCCTTTGTTTTAGAGGTGTTAAGCTGGAGAAAAGACCTGTCGCACCAACTGACAAACTCTTCGACCACTGGCCCATGCTGAGATTCATGTTTCTGCAGTAAACTGACAATAACTGTATCATCAGCATATTTCAGGATGTGTCTATTACTATAATGGCTCCTACAATCGTTGGTGTAGAGAATGTATAGTAGAGGTGAAAGTACACAACCCTGCGGAGAGCCAGTGGAAGAGACACGCCTTTCAGAGAGACAACCATTCACCTTAACTCGCTGTGTTCTATTTGTTAAAAAATCCATAATCCAGCTCACAAGATTACTCTCAATATTAAATTCTGATAATAATTTACTAATTAAAACATGTGGCTGGATGGTATTAAAAGCAGAAGAAAAATCCAAAAACAAGAGCCTGGCATGTGTACCAGGACCCTCTAAATGACTATAGAGGAGATTTAAAAGTGTAATCTGGGCATCCTCTACCCCTCTGCTAGCCCTATATGCAAATTGCCCGGGGTCCAGGGCCCCACCCACCCTGAACAGCAGAAGCCGCTTTACAATCCTCTCAAATGACTTCATGACCAGTGAAGTCAATGCCACTGGTCTGAAGTCACCTAATGTGCTTGCAGAGTTGCTCTTTGCCACTGGAACAATGATAGACTCCTTCCAAGCCATTGGGACCCTTCCCTGTTCCCAGGACATCTCAAAAATGTCAGCAAACACCCCACAGAGTTGCTCTGAACAACACTTAAATAATCTCCCAGTAATTCCATCTGGTCCTGGACTCTTATTTACCTTAATTCTCTTAAATACCGACCTAACCTCCTCCTTTGTAATTGAGAAAGGTATAGATTCTACCTGAGCCCGTTCCTCAGTTATTTTCTGTAGTTTGTCCGAAAAGTCATGAATATCAAAACGTGAAAAAAAGGTGTTCAGTGCTTCAGATAACTCGCTATCATTTTTATACATTGGCAATTGGACTGGTTTATTATGTGTTTTTTGCAAGCCTATTATTGTTTTCACACCATCCCATGCTACCTTCAAGTTGTTACTACCCAGTCTTTCCTCTATCTTATTTTTATATTGCAATTTAGCCTTCTTAGTTTCTGCTCTTACCTCCTTAGTTGCCTCCCTAATTTCACGCTCATCCCCTTTATGAAAAGCCCTATGTTTTTTCATTAACACTTGTTTCAGTGAGCTAGTGACCCATGGCTTATTATTTGCATACACTTTAACATGCTTTTTGGGAATGATAGAATCCACACAGAAAGAAATATAACAACATACAGTGTCAACAAGCTCATCAATATCCGAAACAGAGTTAATGAAGACAGACCAATCGGTGCAATCAAACAACCTTGTAATTTCAGAACAGACTCATCCTCCCAGATCTCAATCTCTCTAGTTTTAACTTCCCCCATCAACCCTGCAGCATATTTTGAATTTTTTAGAGAATTAGGCATGTCTGACTTTAAAAGAGCGTCCTGCCCACATACATTGGAGTAAATGGATAAAAATGGTCTCATTTTACAGAAAACACTCTAAATTTTAACACAGTGGTGAAATATTGCATATATTTTATTGTATTTATTCACAATGTTTTGATAAATACATAAAAAATCTAATTTTTTTATACTTTTTTTTTAATACTTTTTTTTTTTAATCTGTAACTTTGGACCTGTTTTGTCTATGTCTCTTCGGAAAGTTTCTTTCGATTCCACTAGGTGGCAGTAAACAGGGGCAAAAATAATTTTTTTGATAACTCCTCCTCAAATAAAGTTATTGATATTTATCTGAAAGGAGTCACAAGTGTACTTTTACAGTCTCCATTTTTGATTGCTAAAAGAATTGGGCATACCTGAATTTAAAATTGTGTCCTACCCACATACATTGGAGTAAATGGATGAAAATGGTCTCATTTTACAGAAAACACTCCTCATTTTGACGCAGTGGTGGAATATTGCATATATTGTATTGTATTTATTCACAATTTTATGATAAATAAGGATAATAAAATAAGGTTTCGATTGATTTTTAAATTAAGCTTTATTTTTAATTAAATTAAGAGTCTGTAACTTAGGATCTGTTTGGTGCATTTCCCTTCAGAAAGTTTATTTTGATTCCACTAGGTGTCTGTAAACAGGGGCAAAAAGAATTTTCTTGATAACTCCTTCTCAAAAAAAGTTATTGAGATTTATCTGAAAGGAGTGACAAATGTACTTTTACAGTCTCCATTTTTGATTGCTAAAAGAATTGGGCATACCTGAATTTAAAGGGTTAGTTCACCCAAAATGAAAATTCTATCATCGTTTACTTACCCTCAAGTTGTTCCAAACCTCTATGTGTTTATTTGTTCTGCTGAACACAAAGGAAGATATTTGGAAGAAAACAGATCTCATTCCCCATTGACTACCATAGTAGGAAAAAATACCTACTATGGTAGTCAATGGGGAATGAGATCTGTTTTCTTCCAAATATCTTCCTTTGTGTTCAGCAGAACAAATAAACACATAGAGGTTTGGAACAACTTGAGGGTAAGTAAACGATGATAGAATTTTCATTTTTGGGTGAACTAACCCTTTAAAATGGTGTCCTACCCACATACATTGGAGTAAATGGATGAAAATGGTCTCATTTTACAACAAACACTCTACAGTTTAACACAGTGGTGGAATATTGCATATATTGTATTGTATGCATTCACAATTTTATGATAAATAAGGATAAAAAGTCAAATTTTGATAGATTTTTAAATTAAGTTTTTAGTTGAGAGTCTGTAACTTATGATCGTTTTGGTGTATTTCCCTTCAGAAAGTTTCTTTTGATTCCACTAGGTGTCTGTAAACAGGGGCAAAAAGAATTTTTTTGCTAACTCATTCTGAAAGTAAGTTATTGAGATTTATCTGAAAGGAGTCACTGGTGTCTCCAAGTGTACTTTTGAAGTCTCCATTTTTTATTGCTAAAAGAATTGGGCATACCTGGATTTAAAAGAGTGTCCTACGCACATACATTGGAGTAAATTAATGAAAATGGTCTCATTTTACAAAAAACACTCTAAAGTTTAACACAGTGGTGGAATATTGCATATATTTTATTGTATTTAGTCACAAGTTTATGATAAATAAGGATAAAAAGTCAGATTTAGATTTTTTTTTTATTAGGTTTTTAGTTCAGAGTCTGTAACTTAGGATCTGTTTGGTGTATTTCCCTTCAGAAAGTTTCTACTGTTTCCACGAGGTGTCTGTAAACAGGGGGAAAAATAATTTTCTTGATAACTCCTCCGCAGAAAAAGTTATTGAGATTTATCTGAAAGGAGTCACTGGTGTCTTCATTTCTGGCTGCCACTCATCACCACTGTCCAGACTGCAAAACAAAACAAATTTATGAATCCACATTGTGATTCAGAAATGCATGCTAATATTACACACAAACACACAAAATAATTAACGTATGCACATAACAGATACAAGATTATAATTTGCATACCCACATAAGACACACCAATACATGTGTGCAAAAATAAAGGAGCACAACTCATGCATCCACTGATTCAAATATGAATGTAACCAACATGTAGAATGCATTTCACGTGTATGTGTGTGTGTGTGTGTATATATAGCTTAGCAAAAGCTCCCAAGCATATTTGACCTATGGCATCAATATATGCATGGGTTGTGCTCGTTTATTATTACATGCATATATCTTTGGGTGCAAAATAAATCTCAAATATACATGCACAAACATGTACGCGACAAAAAAAACAACAACCGAAAATGCGTTAGCAAAACCACCCAAGCTAATTTGAACTAGAGCGTGCATGGGTTGTGATATTCCTCGATGTCTGTTGCATGAATATTTTGTACAATTGTGGCATGCATTAGTTCATGAAATACACAAATACAACGTTTATAGGTTCAAAATGTGTACTTACTCAAATTCAGGATCCATTACGCAGCTTGTGATCAGAGTCAAAACTTTGCTGCAAGTTTCAGTGTCACTGTCTCGATCAAACTCCGCCAAAACAGCCTCTACGCCGACAAAAATCTTTCTTGAAGCCATTGTCCAAAGATAAAACACTCCAACCAGTTGTAAAAAGTACGCAATAACTAAAAAAACACTTTCCAAACTATCAATCGATCTCAAACTAGACTCCTCTCTTCTGCGATGCGCGCTGGCAGCTGCTGGAATGTCAGGATGAAGACCCGCCTCCTCGAACTTGTCATAGAATATCTCGGTCTCTGAGTGGGTTAGAGAAATGATCGACGTGTCTATGGATCACTGAGAGTCTCGGCTTTCTTGACGCATGACGCAATATTTGATGACGTCATCAAAAATCGCGGCTAACGAAGACGATCAAACCTAAGATTAATACGAATATTTGCTCCTATCCTAGATCGCACGTTTTGATCTGGACATCGGTGACATATTACAGTGTAATTTGGTCATCCTTGCTCGAAGACATGTGAAAATGGTCTCATTTTGAAGAAAACAACCTAAGGAACGAGCTGATATAGCGTTTGAGGCTAGTAGCTCCACACGGAGGAAGTGATCCGAACAGGAATATGATTCATGTGTTTGCTTGTTCAAAAAACTCGATTCCGTTTTTGTGATTCTTTGGAAAATAATGTTATTGTAAAGTGTTGGATCGGAAAAATAAACTGCACAGTGATATTCTTGAGAGTGAGAGCTTTCATTTGATGTATGATTTGTCTATTTCTGGTGAGTTTGTGTGATATAAATATGACATTTAATATCATAAATATGATTTTCTCAAGGGGGGTCGTTGCGGGGGGGTCGAATTTAGACCATAATATCTTATTCTAGGTAACATAAATACAAAAGTGATGGGATTGTCATGAAAGCTGAGGTTCTAAGCTTTCAAACAATACTATATATGTCTAGTTTTGTGCTGTACAACTTAGAGATTTTTCAAAATGATTATGATTATGCAATATTGGACCCACGGGTGGGTCCCCGGGGGGTGCAAAGTTGATGTGGTAGGTCTGTACACCGGGGTGAGATTGATAGTACAGTGATCTGAGGATCCTATGGGAGCCAGAGGGGAGGCTTTATAAGCCTCCTTAATTGAACCATAGCACTTGTCCAAAGTCTTATTTTTCCTAGTTGGACATGTGACGTATTGATAAAAGTTGAGGGTTTTACTCAGTTTGCAGTTATTAAAATCCCCCATAAGCAGACACGGGGCATCCGGGGAAAGAGATTGAAGTCTTTGAGTCACATTGCGAATGATATCGGCAGCAGTTTGTGTGTTTGCTTTGGGATGAATATATATTACAGTCACAAATATCTGGGGAAATTCTCTCGGGAGATATAACGGGCGAACGGAGATGGAAAGCAGTTCGATGTCAGGAGTGCATATCTTTTCCCTGACGGTGATGTTGCTGCACCACCGCTGGTTTATGTATACACACACACCTCCACCCTGAGATTTCCCTGTGACTTCTGTGTCTCTATCCAACCTAATTGGCGCCCCAAAGCCACTGATCGATAAATCCGTGTCGGTATCTTTAGACGACAGCCACGTCTCACTGAAGGCCATAATACAGGCGCTCCTATATTCCTGTAAATAGTTTGAGTTTGCTTGCAGCTCATCAATCTTGTTTCTGAGCGACTGAGTATTTGCGAGTATTATTGAAGGGAGCGGAATACGGTGTATTTTTTGTCGTTTTAAGCGAAGTCGGACGCCACCTCTTCTTCCTCGCTTCCTCTCTTTGCGAGAGTATTTGCGATCATTTCCAGGAGACCTGTGCCTAGAGATCTCAGCTAGAATGTCTTCAGATACAAGCGGGTCTAAATATATATTTCCCATACACGGATTGTCCCATCGGCGTTGTACTATTTTCTTTAATCTTCTTTAAGCGCAGCGGAGCAACTGTGTCTAAAGTGCTGGAAAAGAGAGAGTTAAATGTTTCTGTTGCAATATCAAGTTCTTCTAAGTTATCCGGGATGCTGAGATGATGAAACTGATTAGGAAGATTATTGATAAAGCAATCTTTAGTGGCAGAAGTGATAGGTCTAACATATTTATAACATGGAGTCGGCTTTGCAGCCTTGGCTAAATGTAATTTACATTAAACTAGATAATGATCTGAGATGTCGTCGCTCTGCTGCAGAATTTCAACGGCATCAACATCTATTCCATGTGATAATATTAGATCAAGAGTATGATTACGACAATGAGTAGATACTGACACGTGTTTATCTAACTCCAATAGAGTTTACAATGTCTTTAAATGCCAATCCCAATGCATCTTTTTCATTATCTACATGTATATTAAAATCACCAACAATTAGGACTTTATCTGCAGTCAATATTAATTCTGATAGAAAGTCAGCAAATTCTTTGATGAAATCTTTTTGGTGCCCTGTATACAGTAGCCAGCAGAATTCTCAAACGTGATTTATCGTTTACACTATATATATATATATATATATATATATATATATATATATATATATATAATATATATATTTACATTAGGCACCAACACTTCAAAAGAAGTACATTTAAAACAAGATTTCTTATTGGTTTTGAAAATATTACTATAAATTACAGCAACCTTTGCCTTTCGGACGAGGCTCATGTTTATAACAGTAATCTTGCGTGATGGACTCATTTAAAGTAATGTAATTGTTTGGTGTTAGCCAGGTTTCTGTCAAACACAGCACATGTAGGTTATAATTTGAAATCATATCATTAACTATGAGCGCTTTTGAAGTAAGGGATCGAATATTCAGCAACCCAAGCTTTATCGTTTGCTCATCTGTATTATATTTGTTTTTTATTTGTTGAACATCAATTCAATTTTTAACCTTAGAAAGGTTTGGACGTTTTTTGGATTTCCAAATTCAGGGAACAGACACAGTCTCTATATGATGATATCTAGGCAGTCCCTCCAGGATTTCGCGGGCCTTTTTTGTGATTGTTGCGGCCTAAAATGCCTGATGTTGCGGCCGCTTTTCCAAAAAGTTGCGATGAAAGTTGCGATGTTCTTCTGCATTTGTTTTTAGGTTAAAACTGCAAATGTAGATAGATTTTTACTTAAAGTGCTTATATTATGCTTTTTGGCTTTTTCCCTTCCTTTATTGTATTATATACAGTGTTGGGGTAGTTACTCAAAAAAAGTAATTAGTTACTAGTTACTAGTTACTTCTGTAAATTGTAATGAGATTACTTTACTAGTTACTGCGTTTGAAAAGTAACTTCACTACTTATTACTTTACTTTCCCGTTTCTTAATTTACCGTGTAGATACATGGACAAACATCATAGCCCTATCATCACTTAGCCTGTCTGCATAGTGTTTGTTACATAAATCTATACAAAATGACATGTAAAACCATATGAAAGAACAATATCCCTGTCTGCACAAATAAATATATCTCACTGTAAAATCCACAAACAACAGGATAAAGGAGGCTATGGTGCGGTCATTTTAAAATGGGGTCAACACACAAGTCTCAAAACACAGGCTTTGGGAAACATGAGAATTAAACTCTTCTCCTGAGAACAAAACCAGCTTTTGGGCAATAAAAACAAAAAATGAAGTGGTCAATACAATAGCATAATAAGCCTTTTTAATAAAAAGATCCATGTTTTATAAAATGTCCACGAAACTTCTTGAAATGTTTAGTGAAATTAGAAAATATTTAAGAGATCGTTGATTTAGTTCTTTACATGTCTACATGTTTGTATATCCACATATTTTGTTCTAATGTCACAAGTAATAATCTCAGGGTTTACTGTATTTTACACAATTCTTTTTGTAGTGTTATTGGTGGTGATGTACTAAAATAAACATAGCACGTGTGGACCTTTCTTCTTCTCACCGTTGATTCCTGATGGTTAAGAGGACAATTACTCGAGTCGCCGCGTCGTTTCACAGAAATAGTACAACGGCGAGCGCGTCGAGTATAAACGCCTCGTCCGTTTGGGGAGGTGCGCGTGCAGTCTGCGGAGACTCGCGCTGCAGAGACACCTGTCTCCGTCTCTATTTCCCTCTCTCCTTCGCACCGGCAGCTATGTCACTCAAATCGATCTCTATGGCAACGGTGCGCGCACCACTAGACAGAACTTTACACACAGGCAAACACGGCTTGGGGTAACACAGTCTCATCCCAAGAAGTCATATATTGACGTCTTGGGACGTCTTTTGACCATACGTCAATATCCGCCTTTTTAGGGTACCCTTAAACGTTGGTAAATGACGATCCTGGGACGTCATACAACTGACGCTTTACCTTTAACGTCAGTAGGTGACGGGGTAGGTTTAGGGGTAGGTTTAGGTCTGGGGTAGAGTTAGGATCCGATAACGTCATCTAACCGACGTTTAAGGGTACCCTAAAAAGGCAGATATTGACGTATGGTCAAAAGACGTCCCAAGACGTCAGTATATGACTTCTTGGGATGAGACTGCGCTGCTTGGGTAACGCAGGAACGCACGTTCCTATATAATAGTAAAGTAGTGTAGTTACCGATATTTTTAGTGTAATGCGTTACTTTACTTCGTTACCCAAAAAAGTAATATCGTTACTGTAATTCGTTACTTTGTAACTCGTTACCCCCAACACTGATTATATATCTTTTTTTGTGCAGGTTTACTAAGTGAAAAAGCCCAAATTCCACCCGAAGGGACTTATTATGTCCCACAGAAAACACTGTTCACCATCTGGTCTATTGTAGTCCAGAATTTACTTCAGAGACAAACGTGCTCACTTTGTAACACGTTAATGAGAACAAACCCACTAACTAACCTTTAGTAACCTTATAAAAAGGCAAAACAAACGATTTAAAGACAGCAAAATCTAACAAACTAAACTTTTTTTAAACAAGATCTGCACCTGCAAAAATGTAAATGTGCAGAACCTCACAAACATTAAGCAGCATTTATGTTGAAAGATGCCAATACTAATAAAGTGGAAAATACAGTTTTCTTAGGAATAGCCACAAAAGTTAATTGGTGGAAAAATCTAAAGTTTAATACTATAATATAATATAATATAATATAATATAATATAATATAATATAGCCGAATATCCAATAAAGCCGTTCTCGTTTCCTTATTTATTTTTTGTCAGGCAATATAACGAGTAGCTATTTTTTTATGTGTAAAAAAATTATCTGAATTGAGAGAGTTCGGGAACTGGTTGAACTAATGCACTGTGATAGTGTGTATTACAAGTGATAAACACAAGAAAAGAAAGTAAAATAAAATGGAAAATTCTTTAAATATAAAACAAAGGAGAAGCAGATAAGTGATAAGTCCGTCACCGTGGAAACAACACTGCTCATTCAAGTCTGTCGGCCGCTGCTCCGATCAGCCGTTCACTGAACAGGGACGCAGAGAGATGTGACGGCAGGGAGAAAGCACACCTCGCGCTCGCAGGATTGTGCTGGCAACATTTGGTTACTGAGGTTTGTCCAAAAAGTCGCTAGATTTGTCTCTAGTCGCTTTTTTTGTCACTAAAGGCACTAAGTTGGCAACACTGGCTGTTATTTTTGTAGGTAGCCTAAATGTGAGACGTTGGCACTTGGCAGCCCACATCTGCTGCGCGTCTTCTGAACAAAACAAGCGAGTTTGCTGACGTATGACGACGCTTTGCGGGGGACCGCGGCGCGATGATTGGTCAAAGTTGCAGAAAAGTTGCGGTGATTGGTCAAAATTGCAAGGCGCACTGAATTCACGTGGATTTGTTGAAGTTGCGTTAATAGTTGCGATCGCGACATCGCGAAATCCTGGAGGGACTGTCTAGGTGAAAGAGTCTCTATGTGATGTGATTTATCTGACCTTTGTGACGCAAGGCCAATAAAGGAGAATTTTAGATTAACACAAGTCATTTAGGAAATTTTATTTAACAACAACTGCAGCTCATTCTATCATTTACGTCATTACGTCATTGCACATGCACAGTCCTTTCCAGTTTCAGTTTTTAATCCGATAAAGTGTTTACATGTTCTCTCGATCAGATTAGAAATGGAATGAACCACCCCTTTCAATCCGATCGAAATTTCATGCGGACCGAGCTCAATCAGATTGATTAAGGTGTTTACATGACTTGCTTTTCAGTCTGGTTGAGGGGTCATTCCAATTACTAATGGGTTTAATGCTCCTTCTTTTTATTTAGTTCCATTGTGTCTTGCATGAAGTTCCCATGAGATGTCCATGCCCATGCCAACGTTATAATATGTCCTTCGCAAGACAAGAAGAGAAGAGATCTCTGATTTTTAACATGCCATTTTTTCTCTTAGCCATCTACCTCAGTGTCCTGTCTTGTTTGGGGCTCATTTAACTTCTTAAAATGGTTGTGGTTGTCATATATGTGACCAGTTATGGAAACTAGGGACACAAGTCGGTTCTGGGGCATTTTGAGTTATTCACAGATTCTGAAAGTGTAGTCTCCAAGCTTTCCAACGATGTGTAACACATGGAAATCGGATAATATTTTGAGAAGTTGTGGCCATTTGAAGGTAGGCACTCAGAAAAACTAAAAGCGGAGAAAACCACCTCTAAAGATCTGCAGTTCTCACCTCTCTCTGCAGCTGGGAGTGACAATAGGGCTCATTTACATCTCATTTAGATAAGCCATACCCCTGTAAAGCTCCCCCAATGTGCTTTACAGCTTTTTTTTCTTTCCTGCTAGCTAATAACAATAGTAGGTATGGGAAGGTCTAAACAGACTAAACATGAGATAACGTGTACGTGTTCTTAGAATGAACACAAAACAAAAAACTTTAATGTTTATGGAAACTCAACCCCAGGACCGACGAATGCACTTCTGCCGCTCTAGGCGAAAAACAATTGTGCTGCCCCTCTATTTGAAACGTATACCAGCAACAACACACAAAGACCAATATGCCATACATATAACGCAAAACCAGCAACAACACACGAAGACCAATAACGTTATGCCATACATAACGCAAAACCAGCAACAACACACAAAGCCCAATATGCCATACATATAACGCAAAACCAGCAACAACACACAAAGACCAATATGCCATGATATAACGCAAAACCAGCAACAACACACAAAGACCAATATGCCAAAGGCCTACATATAACGCAAATAGTGCGCAACGCGTGTGTGCCCAAAATGTCAACAATATTAAAGTTTATGCAGGAGACAAATGCCTGCTGGCATTTTTCTTTAAGCAGTCATGACAGGGATTTTCCAAATAATCACATTTCACCTCCTTAAATTACTGTTGCAAATCTCTTTACATCACTTATGTGCGTATACACACACAAATGAAATGTCCGCAAGCACATTATATCATCAGCAGGTTCAGCATCTTAAATAACGACTAAAGAGCAAATGAAGCTTAACTTACGTTTCAGAAACGCGCACGGCAGGCCTTCATCGCAGCAAAGGTCTTAACTGCATCCTGTAATTCGATTGTTGCCAGTCCATTAAGTCTCCATTAAGTCTGTTCCCTGTTCACAAAATGTTCCCCATTCAAAGCAATCGGGATGTCTCATATGAAACAGCCAGCTACCGTTGTCAGCGAGCCGAGCCGCCGTATTCAAGCACCGAGGGCGCGCACACGGATTTCAGTTTCCCGAGCCCACAAAGTGCGGCGAAAACATTTTCAGTGTACCGGTAACTGCCACGGTTCAGCTCGTCTGCGACAATCTTTGCGGCGTCCATCTTCATTGAATTGAATTGAGCCGACCAGAGCACAGCATAATAAGCAGCCATGCGGTTCACTTGGAGGGCGGGGACAAAAGCGCCATATTCAGTATGGAAATACACACAGACAATAACACACCATGCCCCTACTGCGTGCTAGAATCTACGAAAACAAGCCGATTTCAACCTCAAAATGTAAGCTTTTAAATATACCAATACTGCTATCTCAAACATGGAGAGGCTTCTTCGTGATTTCAACAGATTCAGCGGAAATCACCAATTTTGGAAAAAAAAACGCTTGTTTCTCATTTTTCTCGCAAGTTGAGCTACCGACTTGCGTCCCTGGTTTCTGTAACGGGTCACATATTTATATTTATAAATATTTATTATATAAGCACTTTTAGAATGAAGTCTAAACAGATGAAGACTGATCTGTAGAGAACTGCCTATTATGATTACACAATTAATCACTGCAATAGCAAGAACTCCACAGTAATCTAAAGCTGTCTGTTTTAATCCTCATTTTGTCTAGATTGTTCTGATGAATTGTTTTTGCTATATGGATAATGGCTAATTGTGTTTGTTCATTTAAACCATTTTCTTATGAAAATTATATATTTCCTATATTTTCCATAACTCAGTACCACAGCCTCACATGCTCATCGAGCTCCATCCTCACATTCACTTGATCTTCAACACTCTTTCCATCCCCCTAGCATACACGCTTTGCTTTTCTTTCATCAAATTAGTTTTCTTCAGTTCACTGCCAGCACTAGACTGTCCATGTAAGGTCTTCACACACACTCCCCCCTCATGGCTACCCCCTGTCTCTTTAATGGTGAAAGAGTTAATTAGGCTCGTCTCTCACACTCTGTCTTTGAGCGTGTGCCCATGGGTAGAGACGCCCCTCTTCTTCACTGATCACAGCTTTATTTTTAGAAACACAACACAAAAGAGTCTGTTGAAGGTCACATTAGCTCTTCAGCATGCTTGTGTGTCAGAGAGAGACACCATTAAAAACTTGGCAGACAGACTTGAAGAATAATAGATCAGCTCTGCAGGAATAATACAGTGTGAAAACAACACTCAATTTAAACTTTTTTTTACAGATATCACTGGAACAGAAAAATTTTAATTAAAGGAAAAAAAAGGAATGTCTCGGTTACTATTGTAACTAGGCTTGGGAATCGGTTCCAGGTTCCGGTTTGGAACCGGTTCCGAACGTTCCGATCCATCGATTCGGAATCGTACACGTCCACACGTTAACGATTCCACTAACGATTCCGAATGTTCCGTTCCGTTCCATCCATTCCCGCGTCGCGGCATGACATTACAGTATGCGACTGGATTTTTAAATCCCTCAAGACGTAAACGATCGAGAGACCCGGGGAAGCAAATCTGGGCGACATCTACAGCTCCAATGACGGCATCAAAACAATGAAAGCATGGCGAAGCGGCTCTCCACGACTCTACTTTCGTCGGCGAAAAAGTTAAGAAACTCGACGCTATAAGCCCTCAGTACCGAGCCGAGCAGTTCGCACGTGCATTTTATGCAGTGTTTCCCACACATAGACTAATTCGCGGCCACAAAATCAACTCCGGCCGCCACATATTGCGTTTCGTTCATTTTTTTTAATGCCATTTAAAACACGCAGCGTATTCTTTCCGTTGTATTTCCTTTCCCCGCTCTCCCTCCGTCTTTCTATCACTCACGCGTCTCTCTCAGATACACGCATGCACACACACACACACACCGCGTCTGTCTATGAGGCGCCAGACTGGACAAAAGCGAAGCGAACTCCGCGAGTGACACTGGGCGAGAGAGAGAGTGTGACTTTTATTTAAACTTATATAAACGAATATAATTTATTTTACTGGGCAGTTTAAAGCTCATAAACATATTTTGTTGTTACTTGAAGAGTGCAGTGTCAAGTGGCATCATGCAGTATTTGTACTGAAAAGGCTACTGAATAAATGTCTGTAATTTAAGGTCATTCCTATTTTATTTGTATACATTTTAATCATTAACTTTAAAAGCACACTCTTTTTATTACTAAACTAACAGTAAAGGGTAAAAAAAAATGGATTCCCAAAAAATAAAAAAGGAAAAAACGGAATTTGGGAAAAATAAAACGGAATTTGGGAAAAAATAAAACTGATTTCATAGGGCCCTAAATATTGCACACTTGTTTTGCATTCTCTAAAACCACTTTAAATTAGACATTCAAAGCCAACAACTCTCAAAGTCACACTGTAAGTGTTCAGCAAATGGTACAGGAATCGATATGGGAATCGATAAGGAATCGCATCGATAAGCAGACTCGACAATGGCATCGATATCGATAATTTCTTAACGATGCCCATCCCTAATTGTAACCATTGTTCCCTGATGGAGGTTACTAGACATTGTGTTGAGACTGTCACTAGGGGCCGCATTTGAGAGCCCAAAACATTTCAGGCCATTTACATTTACATTTGTTCATTTAGCAGACGCTTTTATCCAAAGCGACTTACAAATGAGAACAATAGAAGCAGTTCAACTATCAATAGGACAACAATATGCAAGTGCTATGACCCTTCCCAGTTTATTTGTATTTTTTTTTAATATAAAGATAATAGATATTAGGGATGTGCAAAGTAGCCGGTATTTGTATCTGTATTTATATTTGTTGAGGGGGAAAAGTATTTGTATTCGTATTTGTATTCAGGTAAAATGTAGGGGGGGGGGGGGGTGGGGGGTTGACTAGCTTTCATGACCCACACACGCAAGGTCTCTCGCTCTCTCCCTTACTGCCGTGCGCGCGCTACACGGTTTGAAGCAGTTCTGTCTCGCATGCGCTCTCTAGATTTACGTGAGATTTGAACTAATTTGCGGACATCAGGGAGCCGCTATCAATATGCGGGAGATTCCCTGAACTTCCGGGAGTCTTGGGATGTCTGCGTGCCATATAACTCCCACAAGTGCATACAATTCGACACACCTACACAAGCATTTTTTTAACCTTTTAAAACCAAACGTTAACGTTACTCTGTCAACTGCCTGTTCATTGTCTAAATTACCGAGCTAACAGAGCTACGTACACAGAGCGAACATGAGAGCATCCGACTGCAGACGTCAATAATGCAGCGTAATGGAATAATCTCCCGATCAAACTCCGCTTCCCGTTATAAACTGCCTCCGGAACCCAGTTAAGGTACACAAATCTATTCAACAAAAATAGTGAAGCAGTTAAGTGTTTTTTCGCTGCAGCCGAGCCCTCTCTGTTACTGTGTGCAGCTGTCAGTCACCTCTTCCTGAACGTTACTCACTCACTCTAACTCGCTCATCCCGGGCATGCGGTCTCGTGAGAAGACGCATCTTTTTGATATAAAGTTTTTCTTGTTCCCGAATACAAATATTTTTTTAAGTATTTGTTCGAAATAAGTATTCGTAAAAAACACGTTATTTGTGCCTTTCCGAATACCGTATTCGGGTTCGGCTCCACCCCTAATAGATATAGATTACAAGATAAAGTAGTAGTATTAATGTATCAAGTGTTGCCGAAAAAGATGCTTCTTCAGCCGTTTATTGAAAATGGCCACGGACTCAGCAGCTCTGGTTGAGTTACGCCCGTTTCACACATACTCCGCGTGCAGTGCTTATGCAGTGCGTGTTGCGGTGCGTATACGGTACAGGAGCAGCACGCGCTATAGTGCTTTCACATATGCTGCGTTTGCAGTGCACTACTGATCCTCAGTTTCTGTGTGACACAAAATCAAAAATGGCTACGTGATTTTGATTTTAAATCCAAACGTTAACACTGACATTGTTAAAGACATTGACAGTATGAAAATTAATTTGAATCATTGTGATTCTTTGTTTTACATGTAGTTTTCCCCCGCCCCCTCCCCAAAATATATCATGTATTTTTTTGAGGGGAAAAAAATCATAAATGGCATTTTGCCACTTTTGGGACTATAATCATACTTTTTTGTTTTTCTTGACCCTGTAATTTAGTAATTGTAGAACACATTAACTGTAATTATGCGTATATGATGAAATGAATACAGTTTCTTGACAATCTATGTCTATTTTAATGTGAACAATGATGAGCAAAAATAGACTCTGTGCGGAAACGATCTCTGCACTGCTGTGTACGCACTGCACCTGGAACGGATCGACGGACCGCACCCGCGTGCAGTGTGAAAGCTCTAACCTGTTAAAGGAGTCATAATGTGCAATTTTCACTTTTCCATGAGAATCAATGTATGTTATGATTGACTAACGATTATACAGTGGCCGGGATGCCGATATTCAAAAGTGAAGCGTTTGTTTACCCCAGGGTTCTTAAACTAGCCAACGTGCACGCGCACTCAAATACGAGATTTCAATTTCTCCCCCGACTTGACGTCAAGACGGGGCCGGATATACCATATATGGACACCGCAGAGGAGGCCCGCCCTGCCCCTTTCCCCATCATATTCAGTCAAGAAAGATGCAGAAACGTAGTGCACACGTGAGTTGCTCTGTGGTTGACTGTCATAATCCACATTCTAATGTTTTTTCTTTACCCAAAACTGACCAAACTACAAGGGACCAGTGGATGAAATTTATTTTTAATGACGCTGTTCCAACAACCATCTCAACTTGCTCAACGTTAGGTGTCTGCGCTAAACATTTCACAAAAGAATCTTTTACAAATTTGGGGCAATATCAGGCGAAGTTGGCATCGAAGCTACGTTTGGAAAAAGGTGCCATTCCAACAATCAGGGACTTGCCTGAATTTGAAACGGAAAGACTGTGTTTTTATTACTATATTTTGTGTAACAAACAGCAGCTAACTACTAATGCGGTTAATGTATGTGATGTAAACACGGGGAATGGACTCTACGAATGCTAATAATCTCCGTTAATGTAATGTACATTAAATTAAAGCTAAACTTATGTGGGAGAAAATAGCAACAAACGTATTAGCTCGTTACTGATGTTAATGTATGTCTCAGTCAAAAAAATTGTCTTTACCATTCAGAGACATGTTGATGTAGACGTCCTTCCATTGACTGTTGTTCATCTTCCGTTTCCAGCTCTGGTTCAGAGTCTGGCTCAAACATATACGGTTGAATCCCGTAGGTCGCGGCCAGGTCGGGTTCATTAACAACTTGCGCCATGATCTCTTTTTGGAATGATATGCTGAAGTTACCTGCGGTGTCAAGCCCCCTCCTTCCTGCCACCAATCAACGCGCCCCTCATTTGCATTATTAAAATGACCGTCCACGACAGCCAAAACCTCGCATCAGAGCTCGCGAGACAATAATGCATTCAGAAATAAGGGTCAAACGAGCTCTGTGTTTATTTTTTTCCAATTTTTCTTTTTTAGAAGGGCATGAAATGACTATAGTAGAGCGTGGGTATCAAAGTTAATACTACATTATGACTCCTTTAACATGGGCACATAAAAAAATACGCACCGCATACGCACTGCAAACGGAGTATGTGTGAAACGGGCGTTAGGCAAGTCATTCCAACAGCATGGAACAGACCAGAAAAAAGTCAGAGAAAGAGATTTTGTGCCTCTTTGAAATGGCACCACAAGACGGCGTTCACTTGCAGAGCGCAAGTATCTGGATGGCACGTAAGTCTGAAGTAATGAGTTTAGATAGGAGGGAGCAGAGCTAGTGGTTGCTCTGTAGGCAAAAGTCAGTGACTTGAATTTGATGTGAGCGGCAACTGGCAACCAGTTTAATTTTGTGAGGAGAGGGGTGACGTGTGCTCTCTTTGGCTCGTTAAAGACCACTCTAGCGGCAGCATTTTGGATCAGTTGCAGAGGTTTGACAGTACAAGCTGGAAGACCTGCTAGGAGAGCATTACAATAGTCCAGTCTGGATAGAACAAGTGCTTGGACAAGGAGTTGTGTAGCATGCTCTGATAGGAAGGGCCTGATCCTTCTAATGTTGTATAAGGCAAAGCTTCAGGACTGGGTAGATTTCTAAAGTTCAATGATCATCATTCATAACTCCAAGTTTCCTGGCTGACCTTGATGGAGTTATGGATGACGAACCTAGCTGAATGGAGAAGTTGTGGTGTAGTGTTCAGTTGGCCGGGACCACAAGCAACTCTGTCTTCGCAAGGTTTAGTTGAAGGTGGTGGTCCTTCATCCACCCAGAAATGTCTGTCAGGCAGACTGAGATGCGAGCAGCAACCGTCGGATCATCAGGCTGGAATGAGAGGTAGAGTTGTGTGACATCAGCGTAGCAGTGATAGGATAAGACATATTTCTGAAATCACAGATCCTAGTGATGTCATGTAGATGGAGAAGAGAAGTGGTCCAAGCACTGAGCCTTGAGGCACCCCAGTAGCTAGATCCCAGCTAACAAAAATAAATTGTCAGAACGTTTTGCTAACATTCCCATTAGGTTAGGAAAACGTTATTTCAGAATGTTTTTTAAACATTGAAAACGCCCAGTTTTTTTAATGTATCAAGAAAGTTTTTTCTTGGTTAATGTGAACGTTAAAGGTGCTCTATGAATTTTTAGCAGCCTCTAGTGGTGATGTTTCAGATTGCAACAAAAGCGCTCGTGCTCGTGTGCGATCTCAAGAGCGGGCGAAAGCATCACACAACATGCTGGAAACTCATGTAAACTCCCACTGCAACGTTACAATAATAGGCTACTTTTATCAGCTTGATGTTGAACTAATGCTCCATGCTCGTACTATGATAACGTTACATTGACTGCATTTAGCCGACATGTGATGTTATCTAGCATAAGGCATTTCACTAACTATTCTTGTATCTTTCACAATCAGCAATGTCAACATAGATGAAAGTATAATATGATAACGAAAACGGTGAACTAGACTGAACAATGTCAGTGTAACAGTAAGACAGTAGGAAGTAGCATTACTGTACTGAACGTGTCTGGAAATGTTTATTATAAACAATATGATAGTAGTGGGATGAGTAACGTTAGACAGTAGATCTAGTACAGTGGTTACTCAACCAGAATAATACTTTCACCGCCGTCGCTCCCGGATCTGTATTTGCTGCCTTTTACCGCTAAGAGGCGCACTGCAAAAACTCAAAATCTTGCCAAGTATATTTTTCTAATTTCTAGTCAAAATATCTCATCACACTTAATATAAGACAAAATCACCTAAATACCAAGATTTAAGTGAGATAAAGGAGCTTGTTTTTAGACAGTGCATCTTGAATATCTTGTTAAGTGAAACTGTCTTAAAAATATCTTGTTTTGAGTCATATCTCAGATGAAACAAGCTTTTTTGACATGTCATAAGGTTTTTAAGCTGCTGTGTTATTTGTAAAAGATGAATCGTCTTGTTTCAAGAAGCCGACTTGTCTTGAATTGAGACAACAAATCTGCTTTATTGAAAACTGCAGGTCAACATGCCCAACTCACAACAACTCACAATGACATATATTGACAGCAAAAAAAAAAAACGTAATTTATTTACGTATAAACAACTTTACCGACGTACAAATTTGTATGTATTCCTAGTTAACTTATGCATATTAAAATCGTGGTTTTGACTCTATTGCATTCAATTGTCTTATCAATTAAATTTTCAGTCGCATTTATTAATAGTTTAATGTTACTCCCCATATGGAAAAGGTTTGCTAAAAACTCCTGTGATTCTTATGTTCCAACAGAATATTGTAAGGGACATATATGCTGCAAAAACCACATATGTTTTAAACATCTAAACTATACACACAAGCACACATTTTAATTACAAAAATATTTTATTAGAATGTGTTCTACAATATACAGTTGCATATTTCACATATCAATAGTTTTCATTTTAAATCCTGCATCACCAGATTTCGTTTTCATTTGTGGCAATTTCTCTAAACTTTATCACAGTACTACTAGGTATACAACAGTTCTAGTCTTAACCTACAAACATAAAAGTTTCCTAAATGTTGAAGTGATTCTTATGCGTATCACTCTAAAAAATAATTCAGTGGCTTAGTAAATATCACATTAATAATTAACTTTATTACCTAAAATCTCTGAATATCATTTACTTGATAGTTTGAGTTGAACATAGCCTACCGAAATAATTGACTAAAACTCCAACAATAAATTTTGTCTGAAATTTACAGTTATATTTAAGTTTGAAGTTTTTCACTAAAATAATTTAGTATTTGACTAACCAATTATTTATTTAAAATAATCAAATAAAATCAATATTATTAATATTTAACAAGCATAAGAAATTGATTAAGTTTACTCAATTAAAATGTATTTTACTGTCTATGATTACAACAACGCACCCCTCCCCCACCCTCTGACGTGACGACAACTCGACGGTTGAGTGAGAGCGCGCTGTTTGAACTCTCTCCAGTGCAGAACAGTTCTCCTCTGTGAAATTCAGGTGTGTATGTTTTATTTTATCTGTATAATCACTAATGTGCTTTAAATAATTTTATTTAATGCGAAGGAACATACAGAGACGCAATGTTACTCACATTAAACGAGTGTCGACTCGCGCCTGCCTTTTCGCGTGATTGTAAGGCCTTGTGCATATAAAACACACGACTATATTCTTAAAGAGAATGAATATAACTAATTTGGATGATAAAATGTCCTCCGAACTGTGCACTGTTTGTTTATTGGCAGGTTATGGAGTCAGTCGCGTCGCAGCATCTTTCGGCTGTGAGTGACGCAGGACGGCGGTGTAAAGTTAGAGGTTCCCCCGCAGAGGCGAGTCCATCTCCGCCACGCGAACCAGCGCTGATCCGGTGGATACTGGATAACAGACCGGTTACACTTGAATTACTTTAATGTTTAGGCCTAAATGTTTAATTTTTACTTCGAAAATGTTTCTTACATGAGTTTAGATGTAGGAAATATTGCATACGTGTTAAAAATAGTATAAAATATATGCTGTTTTGCTGTAATGTTAGGCTACTAATCGACAATAAAGGCCAATGTCATGTAGTTATACCGGTGGTTGTATGGAATATTTTTACAAAGGTTTAGAGGAAATAAAAAAGTTAATATTACTGCCATAAAAACACAGTTTATATTACTCATAAATATTTGTTTTTAAATGTTTCCCCTTAAACATTTCTACTCAAGTTTATTTGTTAATGTACCAAATGCAGTTACTCAGATCTATTTAATTTGTTTTACTAACATTTACTCCGTTAATACAGTGTAAGTAATTGCTTTCACTGCTTAAAAATCTAATCAATATTATAAGTTTAAAAATGTTTCACCAAAAAAATTGAGTAAATAATATTAAATGTTGTGCATCACCACTAGAGTTCATGTCACATATACAAAAACATATTCCAGCCAATTTTAATCACTGTTCTAGAAACATATTTGACTCAGCTTTGTTCATTTGCAATAATATGTTATGATTTTGTTCACAAACAACAGGCCCAGACAGTTCACAATTAATACACAATCTTACAATATCATTGCTTTTCAACTGCTCTTTCAAATCCTGTAGAAAAATTCATAAAGATCAGTGATATTCTGACATTAATCCTCTAACCGGCATCTGCACTGTACAATTTAAAGGGAAAATTTTCCCTTTCATCATATACTCACCCTCATGTTGTTTTAATCCTTAATGAATTTCTTTCTTCTGCTGAACAGAAAGGAAGATATTTAGAAGAATATCAGTAACCAGACAGTTTCTGGTCTCATTGACTTTCTAAATATCATCCTTTCTGTTCAGCAGAAGAAAGAAATTCATTAAGGATTAAAACAACATGAGGGTGAGTATATGATGAAAATTTTCATTTTAAAGTGGAGTATCCCTTTAAGAATCTGCCAACTGCATATAAGTGAATCAGATGTTGGTCATCAAAACATGAAATCTGTACGAAACACATAAACAAATGACACAAAAAGTGTATAAATTCTATATGACTTTAATTTGAAAAGCATATAATTCAATATAAGAACTTTAAATGATTATATATGAATGTTATATATTTCAAGTAATACCATACACATTTGCATACTTTTATCATGTAAAACTCATACAAGTCTTTTAACAGTATTCATATATAACGCAAAAATCCCCTACAAGTTGTATGTGTGTTATTTAGTATGAAATGGGCCATAATCGGTCTGATATTGTATAGGACATGTACTGGCCTTATATGAAACACAGAAGGTAATTCTGGCTGATTTAAGTAACGAAGATAATATATGGTTGCTGTATATGAACCATGCAGGTTTTTTTTTTCATATTTATAAAAAAAAGGTTAAATGCAAGTCTATTTTTCACTTTTTCTGTCTAGTAAACAGTAGTTAATGTCTTGAATCTAGTAGGTAAAATGTCTTGAATCTAGAACAGTATTACTTTTGTTGATCTTACAATTAGGTAAATACACTTGAGATGATGACAGGATGGTAAATTATGGCTTATTATGGCAAAAGAGCACTGCCTAATATGAGTCAGGAATGCTAACTTCAAGGCATTTTGTCTCAAAATGCCCGTTTCCAATCTTATTTCAAGTTGGTGGTGACTTAAATCTAGAACAGTGTAACAATTATAGAACTAAAAATTAGTTAAATACACTTGAAACAAACAGGATGACAAAAGAAAATGCTACTTTTGAGGGGAAAATACTATTTTTGAGCATGACAAGCTTATTATGAGACACAAAACATCACAATACTAGTAAAATATAGCTAAAAATGAGTTTTCCCAGCTAATTTCAAGATCACTCATATCTTTTAAGGCTTAAATATAATGTCTTATTTCAAGAAATCTTACCAAGAGAATTTTCACTTGTTCCATTGGCAGATTTTTTTGCTTATTACAAGCAAAAATATCTTGTATTAATTTTTTTTTGCTTATTTTTGGAGTGGCCTTTTTTCCAGTGTACAATCACAGGTGTCCGTTTATTCTCTCTATTGCGTAGTCTAACGCCGCGCCGCAGCTCATTCAGAGCGATTGAAAGCTGGTAACAGATGAATTCAAGTGAAACATTTATGTTATTTAAACATAAATAACATTCGTTTATAAACAAATTCATAATCACAATACTGAAATTAAATTGAATAAATAGTGAAAACATTACAACATAAAACATTGCAACAGAAATCTCTGGAAGAGCATAAGACGAGGTTTAATAGTGTTCAGACAGTATAGCTCAGTGGATAACGCAACAACATGAGTCTCACTGCACTTCAAGCGATTCGAGATCGAATCTCTCTCTAGCCAAAATTCTGTTTGCCGACTTCATTTATGTTTTACCGTTCTTGATGCTTAAATAGGTAACTGTTTATTAGCGAGTTCACTAACTGTTTATTTATTTAATGTCAAGCGTTTTTTTAATTATCAATGCCACATTAGCGTAAATTTGTTACATTCCATGTAGAGCCGCTGCACGACCACACTGATGAGGGAAATGAAAATAAATAAAAAAAGAAAGCTGATCGCGTCAGAAAATGAAAATAATGATGCTTGTCTTTAATCTGCTAAATTATTGTTTTGTGAATCATTCACGAAATTGAGTTGACTGACAGTGATACCTGGCCATAGCAACGGGATAATTTTTTCAAAACAGATCCTGAACAAATCAGAAAAGACTGATTTTGTTGACTTGACAGACTAAAGTCTCGGTTACGTATGTAACCCTCGTTCCCTGAGTGAGGGAACGGAGACGTTCCGTCGGATGACGACGAATGGGGTTTCGCATAGAAAGCCTATCAACTTCGAGTATACAAAACGAGCCAATGGCAAAGAAATGCCATGGGTCTGCGGAATTTGCATGACGTAACTCCGCCCCACCTCGTGGGTATATAAGGAGGAAGTCCTGCATCTAGCAGATATGTTTCTTCGCTGAGGAGCCAAGACTGAGCTCAGGCGATCCCCGCGGTATACAGCGGAAGTGGCAAGAAGACGGAACGTCTCCGTTCCCTCACTCAGGGAACGAGGGTTACATACGTAACCGAGATGTTCCCTTTCGTTCGTCACTCCGAGTTCCGTCGGATGACGACGAATGGGGTTACCAGTCTAATCACGCCACCTTCACAGCTGTCTTCCAGTGCCCTGCGTAAATCTGAGATCCCTGTCATACTGGACAAGTGGGACTCCTATTTAACACAGGAATACCAAGGTACACTGGGGAGCATATCCCAAGATATAGAGGAGTATGCAGGATATACCCAGCCCAACGGGGGGGGAATTTAGAATACACATATGACCCGAAGGAAGCATATGGGGAATACACTGGGGTATCCAGCCGCAGGTGGAAAAGTTTTAAACCCCAGGGGGTGGCAAGGTGGCTTGCCAAGGGAAGACACATGCTCAGAGAGGCTTACAGTGGGAATACACATGTGGGGGTAGCTCCGTAGAGGGACCATGCACACGGGAGGCACCTAGCCGACGCACAGGTTCAAAGACACTGGGTCGACGTCAGGAGTGCAGGAGGAACTCAGGGCTTTCGGAGAAGCTCTCCTGAGGAAAATATCGCACGTATCCAGTCCAAGGAGTGGAATGGCGAGCAAGCGAAGACACCTGAGCGGGTCCTAAGGCCGGCTGGTTGAAGCGAGCACACGAGAGGACACAGGCTCCACTCGGAGATTATAGAATCTGGCGAATGTGTTGGGTGTCGCCCAGCCTGCAGCTCTGCAGATGTCTGTTAGCGAGGCGCCATTCGCTAACGCCCAAGAGGATGCCACACTCCGGGTGGAGTGGGCCGTCACACCAAGGGGGCACGGTTGGCCTTGCTGCTGGTATGCCAAAGCAATGGTGTCCACTATCCAGTGAGACAACCTCTGCTTGGAGAGAGCTCTTCCCTTCAGCTTCCCACCATAACAGACAAAGAGCTGGTCTGAGGTCCTGAAACACTGCGTCCTGTCTACATAGGTGCGGAGAGCACGTACTGGACAGAGCAGTGCCAAGGCTGGGTCTGCCTCCTCCGGGGGCAGCGCTTGCAGGTTCACCACCTGGTCCCGAAAGGGAGTGGTAGGAACCTTGGGCACGTATCCAGGCCGGGGTCTCAGGATCACGTGAGAGTAAGCCGGCCCGAATTCCAGGCACGCTTCGTCAACGGAGAATGCGTGCAGGTCCCCAACCCTCTTAATAGAGGCCAATGCAACCAGGAGCACTGTCTTCATTGACAGGAGCTTGAGCTCCACTGTTTGCAAAGGCTCAAAGGGAGCATGCTGCAGGGCAGTTAAGACCACTGCGAGGTCCCAGGAGGGAACGAGAGGGCGGCGAGGAGGATGTAATCTCCTGGTTCCTCTCAGGAACCTGATGACCAGGTCATGCTTTCCCACAGACTTACCTTCTATGAAGTCATGGTGTGCGGCGATAGCGGCAACATAGACTTTCAGGGTGGAGGGAGACAGCCTTCGCTCCAACCCATCTTGAAGGAAGGAAAGCACGACGCTGATCGGGCATTTCCGGGGGTCTTCTCGGTGAGAAGAGCACCAGCTGACGAAGAGGTTCCACTTCAACGCATAGAGGTGTCTCGTGGACGACGCTCTAGCGGAAGTGATGGTAGCCACCACCGGAGGTGGTAGGGTACCCAAACCTACCTGGTCCCGTCCAGGAGCCAGACATGGAGGCTCCAAAGATCGGGACGAGGGTGCCACAGGGTGCCCCGTCCCTGAGAAAGAAGGTCCTTCCTCAGAGGAATGGGCCAAGGAGGTGCTGTCGCGAGGAGTATGAGTTCGGAGAACCAGGTCCTGGTGGGCCAGTAGGGCGCAACCAAAAGGACCTGCTCCTCGTCCTCCTTGACCTTGCGCAGGAGATGCGCAAAAAGGCTCACTGGGGGAAACGCATACTTGCGGCCCCGCGGCCAGCTGTGCGCCAGTGCATCCGTGCCGAGCGTGCCCTCGGTCAGGGAATAATACAGGGCGCAATGGGTCGAGTCGTGGGAGGCAAACAGATCTATCTGTGCGTCGCCGAACTGGTCCCAAATCAGCTGAACCGTCTGGGGATGGAGTCGCCATTCGCCAGGGAGGGGCTGAAGCCGTGACAGCTCGTCGGCTGCACAGTTCAGGGCTCCGGGAATGTAAATAGCACGAAGGGACCTCAGATGCTTCTGACTCCATATGAGGAGGTGGCGAGCGAGTTGCGACATACGGCGCGAGCGTAGACCACCTTGATGGTTGATGTACGCTACTGTGGCGGTATTGTCTGATCGGACCAGAACGTGTTGACCCCTGAGCAGCGCTCGAAAGCGGTGCAGGGCAAGGCGTACGGCCAGCAACTCGAGGCAATTGACATGCCAAAGGCCCTGGGGTCCTGTCCAGGAGCCCGCGGCAGCATGACCATTGCACATGGCACCCCAGCCCGTGGCGGAGGCATCTGTCGATACGACAACATGCCTCGTAGCCTGTTCTAGGGGGACACAGGCCCTGAGAAAACTGAGGCTCGACCACGGGGTGAAGGTCTGACGGCAGCTCGAAGTAACTGGTACTCGGAGCGTGCCTTGTTGCCATGCCCACCTCGGTACTCGGTCGCGAAGCCAAAGCTGAAGCGGTCTCATAGAAGCAATCCGAGCGGCGTTGCCGCGGCTGCAGATGCCATATGCCCCAGGAGCCTCTGAAAAAGTTTCAGTGGAACCGCACTCTTGTCCTGGAACTGTCTCAGACAAGTCAGCAGTGACTGCGCGCGCTCGCTCGTAAGCTGCGCGGACATGGCGACCGAGTCGATGTCCATACCGAGGAAAATAGATCCTCTGCACTGGGCAAAGTTTGCTCTTTTCCCAGTTGACCCGAAGGCCCAAGCGAGCTAGGTGCCGGAGCACAAGGTCCCTGTGTTCGCAAACCTGGTCTCGAGAGTGAGCTAGGATCAGCCAGTCGTCGAGATAGTTCAGGATGCGAACCCCGTGAACCCGAAGGGGAACAAGGGCTGCCTCGACGACCTTCGTGAAGACGCGAGGAGAGAGGGCTAGCCCGAAAGGGAGAACCGCGTACTGGTATGCCTGCCCCTCAAAAGCAAACCGGAGGAACGGTCTGTGTCGAGGAAGAATGGAGACATGAAAGTAGGCGTCCTTCAGGTCGATCGCTGCAAACCAATCCTGGGGCCGCACGCATTCGAAAATGCGTTTGGCAGTGAGCATCTTGAACGGCATCCTGTGTAAGGAGCGATTCAGCACGCGCAGGTCCAGGATTGGCCGTAACCCACCGGTTTTCTTGGGGACAATGAAGTAAGGGCTGTAGAAGCCGGACCTCATCTCGGCTGGAGGGACAGTCTCGATTGCACCCTTCGCCAGCAGGGTGGCAATCTCGGCTCTCATGATAGGGGCATTGCCACCGACCAAAGTGGAGCGAACTCCCCTGAAGCGGGGAGGAGACCGCGCGAACTGAATCGCATAGCCGAACCTGATGGTGCGTGCGACCCAGCGGGACAGACGGGGCAGCTCTAGCCAGGCTCCCAGGTACTGAACCAGCGGGGTCATGCGGGCAACAGGCGTCCCCCCGGAGGGGCAGCGAAGCGGAGTAACTGGCCCAGACGTGGGTGGCATAGCGGCCCGATGTGGGGGCACAGTTAGGCTCCGCACCCGAGCAGAGGAGGCCAGGGAAGGACCAGCGTTCCACGGGGGCGTGCTCTGTCGGGGGTCTGGCGACAGAGGGGGACAGGGCTGAGGCGGCCCGTGGGCGACCCGCCGTGTCAACCGCCTCTGGGACAGAGGGGGACGAGGAGAGCGTGGCTTGTGGGCGGCACTCTGTGTCGTCCGAGAACTCTGTGAGCTCAGATAAGAGAGGTTGTGTTTCTATCTTTAACCAGTGTGAGGTGCCGCTCACCCGTGGGTGAGCAGCGGTTTTCGCTGGAGAAAAAGAACAAAAGATTCTCCCCCGGCCCTCCACCGGGGGAAGGAGTGGTCCTGCTACCATCTCCTGGGAAACAAACATCATCTCTGAGCAGCCCGTCTCAGGAGCGCCGCTTAGCCTGGCGTTTAGCGGGGGGCGGGGCTGGAGAGGGCTGTGGCGCCTTCCTACGACCTCCTCCGCGCCGTGGCCTGGGTGGAGGCTGCTGCGTAGGCCGGGCGGGAGGGGCGGGAGCCGCAGGAGGGCGCCCTCGGCGGCGAGCAGGCTGAGGATTCTGCCCGACCTGGCGGGTGGAGGCAGCAGCGGGCCGGCGGGGCAGAATATGCTTAATGGCCTCAGTTTGCTTCTGCGCGGTGGAGAACTGGTGGGCAAAGTCCTCCACCGCACCGCCGAAGAGGCCGGCCTGGGACAGGGGCGCATCAAGCAGACGAGTCCGCTCGGAATCCCGCATGTCAGCCAGGTTCAGCCAAAGATGTCTCTCCTGGACCACAGCTGTGGACATCACCAAACCCAGGGAGCGCGCGGTAACCTTCATCGCCCGGAGGGCAAGGTCGGTCGCGGCGCGCAGCTCATTAAATAGACCTGGGTCTGTCCTGCCCTCGTGCATGTCTCTCAACATTTGGGCCTGATAGACCTGGAGAGTGGCCATAGCATGCAGAGAGGCGGCTGCCTGTCCCGCGGCTCTGTAGGTTTTAGCCACCATTTTAGAGGTGAAACCACAGGCTTTGGAGGGGTGCTTAAGCTCGCCACGAGAGGAAGCACTCTGAGGACACAGTTGCATCGCAACAGAGCGTTCGACTGAGGGAAGCCCAGTGTACCCACGGGCAGCTGCGCCATCGAGGGGAGGAAAGGCGGATGAGACCAGCGAGCGGTCCCGAGAAGACAACGGGGTCTTCCAGGACTTCGAGATCTCATCATGCACGTCCGGGAAGAAAGGTATTGGGGTTTGTCGTGGACGCGGGTCGGCGGCTTGGCCCAAAAACCAATCATCGATGCGCGAGCGCTCAGGGCAGGGTGGTGGCCGCCACTCAAGCCCGATGCTCGCAGCCGCCCGGGAAAGCATGGCTGTCATCTCCGGATCCGACTCAGGCACAACCGTATGCACACCAGAGGGTGGCAGCTGTGCTGAATCTTCACTTCCAGAAGATTCAAACCCACCTTGTGATGCTGCTACAGACATCAGATCATCCTCTGTAGCTTCAGCCGAAGTACACGGGCCACCCGAGAGTAGACCCGCGGAAACCGACTGTTCACTAGCGGGCACCGTCATGCAGGGGGGTTTGACGCGTGGACAGATAGTCGGCGCTTTTTGCCAAACCGTAACCCTCAGATCACCCTGGCCACCAGCCGAAGTAGCACCCCGCGAGGGGGCACTAGATCGGGGTGTGGCAGAGGGGACTCTCGCTCTTACGAGCTCATTGACCGTAATGACGCGATGGTCATGTTCTCACAGAGAGAACACGAGTCATCCACGAGCGCCGCTCTAGCATGCTCAATGCCTAAACACACTAGGCAACGCTCGTGCCCATCAGAGTCCGAAACCGATCTGCCGCAACCAGAAGTACACGGGCGAGGCATCTTTAAAAAGACGTGCCGCGTGCAAGCTCTTTTGTGAGAGAGAAACACTCAAGTGTTGAAGCGACCGGGGAGACACACACTCTCTGGCAAACCACTGCACAGATAAGCAGGAAGCGCGCGCCCCGCCGGAGATCGCCGTCACACCAACACTGAGGAACTCGTTTGTAAAGCTGACAATACAGAGATGGCTTGTGGAGTGAAGAAATAAACTTGGCTCCGAAGCGAAAACATATCTGCTAGATGCAGGACTTCCTCCTTATATACCCACGAGGTGGGGCGGAGTTACGTCATGCAAATTCCGCAGACCCATGGCATTTCTTTGCCATTGGCTCGTTTTGTATACTCGAAGTTGATAGGCTTTCTATGCGAAACCCCATTCGTCGTCATCCGACGGAACTCGGAGTGACGAACGAAAGGGAACTAAATTGTATTACTTTCAATATAAAAACAAATGAAAATGTAAAAGAACACGAAAATTGATTAAGTTTGAATCCCGAACAAACATGGTCTACTTTTTTTATTATTAATGCAGAGAGATTTGTCAATAGTTCTAAAACTTTTTTACCCCCCCCCCCCCCTTTTTTTTTTTTTTGTCTAGCCTATATTTTATATTTATAAAATAAAATTACCATGCATTTCCATTTACATTAGGGACCATTTTATCCAAAAAAATGCCTGAATTTACATCTGCATAATAATAAGAATAATAAGAATAATAATAAGAACAAGACGATAATGACAAGAACAAGCCGAGTAAATAGCCAGACGTTAAAAAATAAACAAACAAAAAACAATATAACAAAATTTTAAAACAGAGAAAATAATAAATTAAAATAGTTGCTACAAAATAATTTGTTACATTTAACGAAAGCAAAATTTAAATGTACAAATACATTTTAAACCGAATAGAAAAAACGTTTAGAACAAAAGTAAATAGAGTTGAAACTAGAGCTCAAAAATAGAGTTGAAACTTTAAAATAGAGCTCTGCAATATCTAATATTGTAGACGTCGGTGGGCAAGTGTTTCTCGGTGAGCGTAGAAATTCGTTCACCCTGTCCTTGATCCGCTTGCGGTCACTGCGGGGGAATCTCTGGGCAACTGAAGTTGTTATAAAGTTCCTTACATTCCTTACATTTTTAGGGCACAAATGCTGGGTTACTATTTTTATTAAAGTAAAAATTGTCTTTCCTTATATGGCTACTTCATTTATTTATGGCATAAATACGGACGACGACCGCGTGGCCGGCCGAAGAAGCGGTGGCTCGATCGTCTGGCGGAGGATATGCGCGCAGTAAATATCACCACTGAAGATGCCCTGGATCGAGCCAAGTGGCGAAGAGCATGCAAGCAAGCGGACCCTATATAAATATGGGATACACGCTAGGACAGAGAGAGAGATTTATTTATGGCATATATTTATTATATATAAGACCCAACCGATGCAAAAGCCTCTAAAAGCCAAAAATGAAAAAGTAATATTGAATGCATGCTCTCAATACTTTGACTTTAAACTCACTAAATCCCAGCCTCAGCCCATGCCGGTACTTTGGTAGAAACCTATAAATAGGAGCCTGAAAAAAAATGTTACTATTAAAGAAAAACATTAGACGGACTTAGTTAGAGGCTTTTGCATCTAAAGTCGGAGGGCGAGGGCGCATATTGTATTTTGCATTTGAATGTTGTGTGACATCCTAACACATTTAAAGCGTGACGCACACAAACACAACTGAGAAACATTTTTATCTTATCAGAAACATTACCTAGTCA
>CM070828.1:18032340-18224840 GCA_036326025.1 Chrosomus eos | reverse complement strand
TTTATTCAGGGTTTAAGACATTATAATGATTATTTATTTTTGTGTGTGGCGGGTATAGTAATAGTAGTATAGGCTACTTACCATTTCCACCATCTTACGTTTCCTTTTCGACTTTTGTTGCGCTGTTTTGCCATGGATCTTAAAGGCGGCGTGCAATAAAATGTAACTGCGACCTCATTGCTTTTATCAAGGAAAAGGTTGACATTTAGGCTTCTAAAAACTTGTTAACTTAAAGTTGAGTGCAAAATCAATGCAAAGTGATTTTTTTCAGGCTGAAGACAAGAATTCCGGTGACGACAATGCTGATAAAGACAACGAAATGGATTGCAATAAAAAAGAAAAGATCCAGAAATTCCGAGGAGGCCAAGGACACAAAAACCATGCACGAAGACACCCACCCATCGATAGTATAGGAGCATTGTAGATGTCTTATTTAGATGGAAAATCTTAGAATCGGTGTTTTTTAAACGAATTAAAAAAATGCATTTTGAATAAGAAACCTATAATCAAAATAAAAATGATTTGCTTCAAATTGTGACTGACTTATCTTGCGTCCGGAGTATTTTACTTGTAGGTCTATTATGATTGGAACGTAAAAAACCGAGTTAAATCGAAACTAAAAAGATAATTTAGAAGATCCATGGTATCTATAAACATTGCCAAGAGTTTGGCAAGAGTTCACCTTTACACTGCAATATCTGAAGGCCCAACAGTGACTGTTTGAAAGCACATTAAATGTTGTATAAATCTACAAGTTTAGACTTTTGTAAAGTATGACTCATAAAACCATATAAAGACCAAATAAATAAATATCTAAAAGGCTATACAATAAAATCAGTAAGTAATTGAATAACTAAATTAAAGGTTTGGGATTTTTTCTCTGTGCAAACATTTAGGTATTAGGTTTAAAAAAGAAATGTATTTAGGGATAATATATATTTTTATATCATCCTCTATTTATTTGTAAATATGATTCAGACTCGTTGAGTAGGCTATAGCCTATTGACAAAGACGTGCGCTTTTCCATTTAAGATGATATTAAATAACTTTTTATTCGCACTTTTTATAGATATTTAATCATACTTACAAAATCGCCCAACAAAATATGTAGAATAAATAAAAGTTAATTGAATTCATTACTAAATATTTATGAATTCTAATTTGAGCTGAAGTAAAAAGAAACAAAAGAAACATGTTCATTATCTTACATTTTACTTTTGAGTTTGAGATGAAAATCAGATTTTTATTTTACACTTTTATATCTGTAAATTGATAAGGTTGTTGTACCGTGACACACGTTTACAAGGTAGATGACAATTTAAACTTCAACAAAAAAAAAGTCAACGTAAATTACAAGATTTCAAAACGTAATGACAAGACGTGACGCTAAATGTGCAATATATGTCAACTTTAAGGCTGTACATAAATGTTTGAGTTCGTGTGGGAGAACTAATAGACTTATATATATTTATTGGTAACAATTTGTAATTAAAATGTATTTACAGAAAATGATCTAAGAACTCTTGTATGCATTTGGACGCAGTTAGCATTGTTTAACATGTCTAGCATGCAAATCTCTTAAAGCAGCAATTTCACAATAAATACAGATTGCAGTGGGACAGAAAATGGAATAAGATATTTTTTATACAATACACAATACTGAATATTTTTGATAAAAAGACTTCTGAAGAAGGGCATTCTGGCTGAAAAATCATCTTTTGTCTTTGAAGAAGCCTTTATCTGTGCTGCTCTCTTTGATAGTTACAGTCAGGAAGTTTGTCGTCACATCGGTAACTAAAACTTTCTCTACATTGCTGAAGGAGGGTCTCCAAGGATCTCCCTCCTCAGGCTCTCCAAAAATGCGTGACACTGGGATTTTGGCGATAAGTGAAGGCTGTCTGCTGGTGGAATCATGTTCAAATGTCCTTCGTTTTGAATGATGCTTCAGGTGTTTGTGGTGAAAGAGGCTCGTTTGTGGATTAGTCCTGCTAGAATGCAAATTCCACTCTGGAGAAATGTGCTGGATACTCCTGCTTGGAACAACTCTGTTTTGTTTGTGTGAATAGGTAGCATCCATGTGCTTGTGAGATATTTTAATTCTCCCAATCATTTCAGAGCATCCCTCTTCATCTTCACCCAAACCCAACTTTGCCATTTTGGAAGGAATGCTTGCCATGGTTTCATCTGCAGCTCTTTTTGCATGCCCTGGATGCAAGGAGCTTGTGTAGCCATCTGTGAACCGTAATTTGGGCTTCCGTCCTCTTTTTTTGGGGGTAAGGGTAAATGCATCAGTGGTGGGTCTTGGTGAGGAAGGAGAACGATGCTCCCTTGGTTCTGGAGGTGAATGCCTTACACTCTCCCCTCGGTTGACTGTGCTGGGAGGGAAAATGGTGGGAACCACAGCACGAAGTCCCTCTCTTGCTCTAGGAGTTATCACAGGCTCTGGACTGGGATATGCAACATGAATGTCCCTGGATGATTCATTCCTAAATTCATAACACCTTGCCTTTTCTTTAGCTTGGGCCTGCAAAAATATATGATTTTTAAAAATAAATGCAAAAAACAAAAACAAAAGTAGGCATATGCCCTTTTTTTAAGTGTTATTAATACATTTATACTAAAAAGGCTTGAGTGCAAACCCAGTTACTTAAAAGTGAATATTATACACACACACAAACACACACACACACACACACACACATATATATATATATATATATATATATATATATATATATATATATATATATATATATATATATATATTTTTTTTTTTTTTTTTATTATTTATGTTCAAAAATAATTTTAATAAATAAATGACATTAACCTTTAGAAGAAAAGTCTTCAGCTTAGGTCCTCTTTTCTTGGGTCCAAATATTTCTCTCTCACGCTCCCTGAATGAAAATACAAAAGCATTTGTGAAACATGTCTGTATTTTTGACCGCCTAATATATAGCCTATATATATATATATATATATAATTATAATTATTTATCTTTATTTATTTATTTATTTTACCGCTCTTCAAAGGCAACGAAAAGGCGCGAGTCTAGGATGTTTTCCTCTGGTTCCCAAGTACTGTACCTGTAAGAACAAAAAAAGTTTCACGTGATGACTGTCAATCTCTAGCTGCATTTAACCACTGCTTTATCGGCCA
This sequence comes from Chrosomus eos, assembly GCA_036326025.1. Lineage (NCBI taxonomy): Eukaryota > Metazoa > Chordata > Actinopteri > Cypriniformes > Leuciscidae > Chrosomus > Chrosomus eos. Next base: position 18,221,683 of record CM070828.1, on the reverse strand, counting down.
CTAGCAGCATGCCATCTGCCAAAACCAGTCTACAGAATAACCACCATGTTAACCTGCCAGCTGATGTATGGCCTTTGATCGCGATATTTAGAAGAGTTGACAGCCATCGCTGTCACTAAAACGATATACAGGATGGGCATGCATGCATGCATTACTCACTTGGGTGACCAGCCCTTCCATTTAACGAGATATTCCATTCGACCCTGTGCGTGCCACCAGACACACACACACACACACACACACACACACACACACACACACACACACACACACACACACACACACACACACACACAACACAAAATTTTCGTTAGCGTGAGCCGAAGACGTGAGTACATATATGCAGACAAATGTCGATATCCCTCTCACTCAACACATACCCGTCGTATTCGTCTCTTGATGATCGATTCGGCCGCGAACACCCTCTCCCCGACAGCCGATAGCTCCATGTTTACCTTCGTCTACCGTTAGCTTGCAGCGAAGCTAGCTGACTGAGCGCGAGTCCAGTCCGCCTGCTCTAGCTTCAGAATTCCATACAGCCCATAATACTCTCGTGCACAGCCAGACGTCATCACGTTCTTTAGCATGTTGCCTTAGCACCGCTTGTAGGTGGAAACATTCTGAGGCCGTTCATTGGCTCCACTGTTGCTAAGTGGCCGGGACCTGCTTCTTAGTGACATAGCTACATGCATTCTTGACAAAAAATATGATAAGATCGCCTCGACTGAGCCAGCCATGAACACGTATAGCCTACGTTTAAATGTTTAATTGTCAAGACTAGAATACAGGAAAACGTCATTAATGAAACGTCAACTGATACAGTAGGGCTATAGGCTATGTAGGCTAGGCTGTATGAACTGTGTATTTTCTGAAACAAGCATAATTCATAAGACTTTTCTGTAAAATAGAATTTAATAATGGGCTAATAGGCTACACCTGTTAGGAAAATTTCCATAGGAAAATGTATGGCATCTTATTTTTATCAATATTCTGCTATTCACAAAACAATTTGACTAATTCCGCTAAAATCTTAATAATAATTCCGCTAAAAAGTCTTCATACATGACAAACCCAACAATGGACAAATGGGTTATTGATCCGAATGTGTGTCCTACTGCAGAGTAGGCTAATAGCCTAAATTTGTACAAACGGAATGATAGCCTATATGTCTATAGCGTAAAAGCCTAGTCGGTAATTAACGAGAATCTGTGATATCGCCTAAACGGTGATCTGAGGCTATTCGTTACACATTATTTGCTCTAGGTCTAGGAGGTAGCCTATAGATTTTGTTTGCCTATTCTTGATGAAGAAAAACGGACTGGTTTTGTTATCTCGTAGTCTGCTAAAAATTATTCGAATATTTAGATCTGGTCTCCAACTGGCTCTTTCGAAAATAATAATTGGCTAATATTAGTAATTTATAAAATATATAATAATAATAATAATAATAATAAATGGCATGATGCTTCTGTGTAAGACTTACCACACCACATTTAGCTGCCAAATGAAAATCAAAAATCAAATAGATCGAAATAGATTAAAGCCTATTATAGGCCTACTACTAAACTACTATTTTATATACTACTAAACTACTTCATACTATTTTAGACTATATTTCGCCTATAAAATACCCCGATGTATTTATAAAAAATAAAAAACAATGATGGCGTAATAATATATGCTAATAATAATAATTAATATCATAAGATGACAAGTCAACAGTAACTTCTGATAAAGACAACTAAACAACTAAACATTTCATAATTATTATATCTTTATAAGTAGGTAAGAGTTAGGCTATATGCACGTCTAAAAGTAACCTCTGTATATAGCCTAGTTTCCAGTAGGGTCAGGTTTTACTGCATTAACGCTATTTTTAGCTCAAACAATCTCGAAACAACAGCAATAATGTTAAAAAAAAACAGATTTTAATTTGAGAGAAAAATATGTAGGCCTACATAATATAATATTAGGCTATATATTCTAGATTATATAGCCTAGGCCTATGCCTGCATAAAATAAATATAAAAATATGTACTTTAGCCTATAATTCAATTAAACAATCTCACATAATTATTATAGTTTAACGGGGAAAAAAGATGAATACATAAATAGGGCTAATAAATATTACCTATAATCATTGAAATTGCACACAGCCTTATTGTCAGCTAGACATGTGAAGGAAAAACAGTCATTATTTTTTTTATTACCCACTGATGACCATTAAAAAGGGAACTATGTTATCGAACATTTTCCGAAAAGGTTTACCGATCCGATATGCTATAGCTAAATTAGGCTACGTTATTAATAAATAGGCTAAGTTCCTGGGTGACAGACATTTTCACACTGTAAGCAGTGTTTGTATTTATTCTTTAGAAATAAAATTTGGGCAAAGATATGCTTATCTTAACCAATAAAGATAATATTGATTGATAACTTGGTGCCCTGTAAAATGAAGCGTTGGCTATATGCAGTGGTTGATTCGGAGAGTGAAAATTGTGTATGCCTATATCCGCTGCAAAACAATGAACAGTTTGAAACTGTTCATTTTCTCCTAAATAAAATCAAGGATTCAGTTTTTAGGTTGTTTTTTAAACTCTTTATATGCATAAACAGCGCTTATGGTTGATTTTTTTGCGGAAGATGATTGGTGGTTTGACTACTGCAGTGCAGTGGTTAGGCTATAGCCTACGCGATCTCGATTGAGCTGGAAGAATATTATTGGTTCGCTCGTTTCTGGGCAACCAGCATGAGAAATTGTGCACAATAAGGAAATAGCAATTAGGCCCACTACTATTTTTGCTGCAAACTTAAGAACATTTTCGATAAAGTAAAATAAAGAAATAATAAAACATTATTTTGGATTTTAAATCGAGCGCGTTCATATAAGTTGTTTATCATATTAGTCATAGGCTATTAGTCAAATCCAGGTTGATTGGGACACTTTTTCCCAGTCATCTCAATGGCATATATAAATTATAAATAAATAAATATATGGATATCGGAAAAAGTCGTGCATTAGTCGTGGTTTACAGTAGGCTATATGGCTGTATGTGCCAAACAAAATTAATGTAAGCCTCGACAGTAAACATGTTGGATAACCTTGTATTAACAATATTTATTTTAGATTTTTAAAATTTTAAGTAAATAAAGAAGAAGAAGAAGAAGAAGAAGAAGAAGAAGAAGAAGAAGAAGAAGAAGAAGAAGAAGAAGAAGAAGAAGACGAAGACGAAGAAGAAGAAGAAGAAGAAGAAAATATGTAGCCTAGTCCAACTGCAGTTATAGCTTATTCTGCAGATTATTTTGTGTTTACAAGCTTCCTAAATACGACTTGTAACCTATTAGATTAGATCATATTTAAAAAGTGATTAACGTAGGCTATTTTCAACCTAAGCCAATCTTTCAATGACCACAAGCAGTTAAAGGGTCCATATCTAAAGGGTCACAGCTTTATAACGCTTCTTTTCTCATGACCAAATCACTTTATTTTAATAAAGCGATCTGTGGCAATTTCAACCACATAACGTTTCTGTGTCCCCTCTCATTATCCAACGCTTTATTTTACGGATATATGCCCATAAATAGCCTAATGTTTAACTCAAATAATTTGTATTACTTTATTATTTCAAAATAATATGTTCAAAGCATATTTTAAATAACCTTGCGAAATTAACAATTGACAAAAACGCTGCTGTAAAGCTGAATTCATAAGATCGCAAATAAAGTGGATGGACCAAAGGAAGCCATTTTATAACCGCAGCGAAAGCAGCTTTATCTCACACCGTGCAGCATGAGGAAATGGTTGATTCCGTTTCATTGCTTTTCCGAAGCCAATCTTTGACATACATTTCACGGTTAACCAACCCCTGTCTAATTCTTGGATGGACAAATAGCCTACTAAGCAGTCTTGCCGTGAGAAAGAGACGTTTGCTGTCCGCCATGTTAACGCTGACCAAAAAAAAAAAAATGAGTCTGGTTTCATACATCAGGCTGTTCAAAGCTTTACAAGCGATAGTAGCAAGCGAAAGCTACCATGAAGCCTATCATAATTAATATTCTAATATTCTTGCCTACGGTGTGTTTTATACCGATAAACATCTGACGATGCATAACAGGCTATTCTTGCCGGGGTTATATGGACCGTCTTTCGCACAAAGAAATTTTATAAAGAAATAATAGCATATTATTCTATTTGGAGGACATAACTTACAAAGTCTTGGCTATAGCCTATTCTATCTGTAAAAGCGAGATTCATTCACATTCTGGAATGCTTTATGGGGGTTACATATGCTAAAGACTATACTACTGCTTAGATGCCAAATATGTTGAAATGTCAGCGCTGTTTAACCCCCCCCCCCCTTCTTTTTCTGAGAGCCACGGTAGCCTAAACCCATTTATTATAATCCTTTTTGCGTTGTAGGCCTACCACTGTCCTCAACATGTGTGTTGAATAGACTTACAGGAGCAAGGCTATCACTCCTTTCAGGGAATTCGATTTTAAGCAACAGTCCGATCCGATTGTAAGAGGTGTTTTATTATTTTACTATCATTATTTTGACAGCCTGAGGTTCTCGCCACATGTCTTAAGTAAAATGCTGTGTAGGCTAATCATTCACTGGGCTTAACCGTAAACCTTATCTGAACAAAAATGGAAAATGCATTCGAAGGCGCGATAGTTTCCCTCTTGCTTTCCCTGGTCTGCTTTTAGTGCCCAATAGACAGTTCAGGTATTTCTTTGTATGGGTGTTCAGAGGCAATATCCAGCATGAAAACAGATTTCAGTTTTCTTAGATATTCCTGTTTATGTTTCTTGTAGCAAGTTGAAACATGACATCTCTTAAACAAAAATGAAACCAACGTCAAAAGTATTGACAGCCCTAATGTTTTAAATTGGATGATTTACCTGATCTCGACAATGTTCAAAATGTATAAGGGCTGCTGTAATTATACACTATAAAGTCATACTGTACTTTTTTCTGGAGAGGCCTTGTCTATAACGTAGCTTCGAAAAGCGATACAAAACTGCTGCCAGCACTCCAAAAGACGTGCCTAATTTTCAGCGGATGATATGCTCTGATGTACTAACTTTATGCGGAATTGCCATGTTTCTTTTATTGAATCAATTAAATGTGACACTAGGCAAGCCGTCAGCTAATAATAATTATAATAATAATAATTATTAATATTATAAAATTAAGAAAAAAACACGAGTTACACTTAAAACATGAGTTACTCCAAAACACATGACAGAAGTCTTAAGTGTCATTCACCTCCCTGCTCATCTGTGCTGTGGGTTGTGCAAAGTTCAGTCTGATATTGATATCTTATGCATTTACATGATAGTAATGATGCTTTGCTATCTCTCACATGGCCTATCTGTTAGCTCGTCGTCACACATCAGTCACAGTGCAAATGGAACTTCTCTATTCATCACACACCTGCTTGCAGTACAAGCAAAGACTGAGATCTTACTCAAAAACATAAAATAAAACTTTTAATATGCTTAGACAAACCTTAATAACACATTTCAAGTGACATTTTTTAAAACAAGGACTATAAAATACAGATCAGTAGAAAACGTTTCTCAGTATTACATGTGTAGTAAGTGCTCCTCATATTTAAGCCTTCTGAAATAACGGCACTTCAAATAGCTTTGAGCTAATTTGAAACAAGCTATTAACAGGAAACCCTGTTTAGTTAATTTTTTCTATCCCTAACATGGAATAGTTAAATGTGTGAATTTGAAAATTAATACATTTTTTTGAATGCAGTTTGAAACTATCAAAACTTTACACTAGATTGTTTCAAAATATTCAGGCAAGTTTGAGGACTTGATGATTACATTTTTTACAAATTCACAGTAAATAGTCAGTAGTCTTTATAGACTTTATATCCATCATATATTCCTAAACTTAACATACTCCTTGAAAGTTACTGTGAGGCAGTTTGCTGTGACATCAGTGATTATTATATTCCCCAGAAAAGGTGTAAAGCTTGGAACAGATTTTTTCATTTCAATCTCTACTTGTCCTGGTGTGGACACTACTTCTTTCCCAGTTGCTATATAGTTTCCAATCTGAGAATGTGTAGAAATGTTTCTCTCTTCTCTCGACCTTACACAGCTGAGGTCTATGGGTTCATCTTGGTTGAAGTCCAGGATTTCAAAGTCATGTCCGCCAGAGTGCTTATGGTCATTAAAGTCTGTAGTGCCATTGTACGAGTGAGGCAAGTCAGTATTTGGAGCACTTATACTCTGAGAACATAAGAACCTCTTAGCCTTCCTGCTACCACTGTCTGCCTCAGAGCAGCAACGCTTTTGAGGGAAGGTTGGGGGACCATATTGGGTAGATTGGGTGCCTCCTTGATCATTCATCTCAAAAGGCAATGGAGTCATACTGGATTTGGTTGTCAGTTTCAAGGGTTGTTCATCAGATGCATGCTCTCCGGTTCTGCCAGGTTTCTTTGAGTTGTTTGGTTCAAACACTACGGAGCATGCTTTTTTAGGATTGTCCCCTCTACAAGATGATAGTCCATTGGAAAGCCTCAAACAGGCAGACTCAGCTTTACTGTCCTTTTTTATCACTTTCACGAGACCTTGTTTCTTTGTGTGCTTTATCTTCTCTGTGCTCTCATCTGTTCCACAGGATTTACAGTCCTGTGCTTGCCTTTTTTTCTCAGCATCAGCCATTCCCTTCTTAATTTTAGCAGTCTGTGTGCCATTTTCCATGTACTTGCTCATGACAATGACAATGCGCCCGTTTTTATTCTTGTTCTTCACAATCTTCAGTTTGCTGCTTATTCCATTGGCAGGTGCTGTGTCCTCCTTTGTATTGTTTACAGTCACGTTTAAGTCATCTCTACTGTTTAGTTTAGAAAGGTTTTTCAACTCCATAGTAATATTCCTCACCTTACTGAGGCACCCAGAATCCTTATCTTGAACCCATTTCTGCTGTAGAGCTGGAGATAAATTCCATTCCTTGTCAGTCAACTCAGGAACTTTGGTCTCTCTGAGCCTCTGATACAGGGAGTCATACATTTTAGGGTTTGGCTGATAGTGGTGGTGTTTCTTACTGTTGAGCTGGTAGTAGTGCTTCTTTTTCCCATTTGTTTGTGCATTTCCCTGCTTGTCTTTTGGGTTGGGCTGGTAGGGATGGTGCTTCTTACTGTTAAGCTGGTATTGATGGCTTTGAACCAGGTCTGAAGTTGCTTTGGGTTGGTTATCCTCATCCTGAGACACACCCTGAAGGTCTGTGAGAACACTGGATCTTCGGGCAAATGATGGTACCTTGGAAATTAGACAAATTAACAATGAGTTTTACAGTATAAACAAGTACTGGCGTGAATTTCACAGAAGTTAATTGGGTACCTTGTGTTCGTGACATGATGTATTATTAACAAAGTTCGGGAGGAGCATGTTCAGATAATTAGATAATTAAGTGGAGAGCACTCAGCAATCAATTATAAGAGATGTATATATAGATTCAGCAGTCTCACCTCAATCCATTAACAGTTTAGCACGCCAAATACGCATTTCACTTTACTCCCTCTAATTGTATGTAAGTGTGGACTTGTGAAATGATTGTAAGTATTACCTGCAGGAGAAGATGTTTTGGTTTTGGCCCTCGTTTGCGATAACCCATTAGCTGTTTCTTGCCTTTCCCTGAAAAGAAAAGAGTTTTAGATTATACAAACTCATGATAGAAAGAAACACACGACACAAATATATTTAACTTTTGATTTATTCAGACCATTGTCCCATTATGGGGCATGTCAATTACTGTTTTGTGTATTATTTAAATATGCACTTAACTTGCCCACCAGTGGCATTACATAAAATTTGATTACATAATATAAAGAACATTCTGTGTTGTGTCAGACAGCACACACACCTTGTTTACTAATTTGGTGGACAATCCCAGTTAGAAAGAAAAGGTAAACAAAAAAGAAAACCAGAAAGATGACAAAACTCATGAATAAATTATTCTGTCCCCTCAATATCAATAATACAGCTTGACAAAAATCCTTATTTTACAGGCTTTTCTGGCTTATATTATTTATTTGTTATCTCAACTACGTCCATGAGCTGTAGAGAAATGGGCCATTAGCTCTTTTCCCATCGACCTTCTATAAAACAATATTGCAAAAACCTAATTAGACGACCTAGAACGATTGTATACTCAAGGGGCGCGAGTAATTACTCCAAACAGAATTCCTCGTCACGAGGGAGACCGCTAATGGTGCACGCAGATGCCAGTCAAAGGGGATGAATACCCGACAAAAATGTGTGCGGAATTTCGAGGAGGCGTGAATGCATGTGTAGCCACGAAAAACTGTCCATTTGTAATGCAAAATACAGTCAATTATAGTGTGTGTACACAGTACACCTCGGCTGTAAGCTTTTTGGTTTAGGGCATTTGATGTCTAAAAGCGAAAACTGTCAGGCCCAGACGAAATAAATAATAATAGTAGGCAATATTAACAGCGGCACGTTTGTTTGTGATAAATGGTTCCACAAGGATTGCAAGGCGTCTCAAAGGATCACATTTTCTGCACACGACTATATGTAAACATCCTTTAATGGCTGTGCTCTGACCGTGGCATTGGTGTACCGCGCAATTAAATTCAGCCACACAATTCAGTCATATGGCGCGCCTGCGTACAAGTTCTCTCCCGCTCTTGTGTGCTCCCCCTTCTGTCACCGAGAGAGAAAGTGAAAAAGAATGAGCACGAGCGCAGCGGTAGTGAAAGCATCTTCCCTCCTTTTCCCCTTTCGGCTGTACAAGGTCAGAGCGTCAAGCCAAGGCTGCATAGCCTATGTCTCACCGGTTTTGGAAAGCGACGAGAAGTCTCGGGTCCAGAATATTTTCCTCTGGCTCCCACGTGTTATATCTATAGAGAGAAGAAAGGAGGTGGAGAGCGAGGGAAGAGGGGAGAGCAGAGAAGCATGAATATCACCAGCTCTCTCAACCGAACTATCTAACGTGGTGGCTGTCATCTGAACGACTAACTAACAGGAGGCACTAGGTCCTGTAGAACGATCCGATTCAAAAATATGAAGTAGGTCTAAATAATAATGTTAGGCCTAACTGTTTGGCAGGCTACTGTTAGTATCGTTTAAAAAATATACGATTATTTTGCATTAACATAACCCAATTTCTTTAGCATTAGGCATAAGCTTAAATATGAAACAATATTATTTACCATAAAATACATTAGGCCTATTTATTATTTACCCCCCCCCTTCTTTCTCTCTTTTTCTTACACACACACACACACACACACACACAACACACACACACACACACACACACACACACACACACACACACACACACACACACACACACATTAAAATAGCACAGCAAGCAAGTGACATCTTGAAGAGAAACTTACTTGGGAGACCAGCCTCTCCACTTGACTAAGTACTCAAACCTTCCCTGCAAATATCACAAAAGCAAAGCCAATTAGTATACTATCGCTGTAAATAGAATAAAAAAAAAATCATTAGGCTACTATTATTCCGAGATCCAGAAACAAATCCATAGGCTACTCTTGTGGTCTCGCTTTTAAAATACAAACATTACTTGCACGTTTAATACGCTTACAATTGAACAATGTAAAGAGTGTGTTAAGAGAAAACCGCAGACCTTTCTAATGCGTTTCTTTTCGATGCTTTCCACCGCGAAGACGTGCTCACCCGGGCGGGCAGCTCCATTTTCAGCGCGCGCTGTAATACTTCTCAGTGCGCGCGCGATCGCTTCTCAAGTGAGACTCAGTTTTAACTCAAATGAGCTGTACAACGTACTTCATGCAAATAGCTATGGGCTTGACGTCACACAGGAGGGGCGGTGTAGAGGCTGGTCAGCCCTGTGCCGCGGGTTTACCGAACGAGTCGTAGCAGCCCTTCAGGTCTGGGGCGAGTGGAGTATTCTTCTTTCATGACGCAGGCTATAGTAGGGAACAATCGTGACAATTAAAGCATTTTTAAATCAAGCGTGATTAGGTTACTTCATCATTTGTCATTTAGTAGTTTCGGGTGTCTGACAGGCTAAATCATTATCAGCATCAGAATTTTTTTTTAATGTGTGATTTAGCTACCCTCCATTTTAAGTTTAATAGTGCAGGGACAACTTTGAAGAACATAATAGGCTATATGAATAGCTGCTCTATGATATATAGGCCTATACTAAAGTGAAGAGTTAAGCTCTATGAACAAATGCTTGTTTGGTTACGTTGAACAAACACCTAAAAATCACCGATGTTACACTAAAACCTATAGCCTAGTTGACACCATGACCATAATAAATTAGATTATAACATAATCATATTTTGGTGTCCAAGATTGGTTCGACCAGGACGAAGATATTTAATTTGGATATCAGATTTGGTGCCGATCGTCCTAGCCTACTCGCTCTAAACAGTTTATGTTCCGAGTTCTGTCTTTGTTTGGGAAAATGGCATTAGGAGAGGAAATTATTTTGTTGTTTGGATAGGCCTACAAGATGCCTACATTAGACTACGATCAACAAAATGTAGTTTAGACGCATTCAGCGCACGTTAGAGTTTACTGCAAATAAAGGCTACAATATGTAGGTCACTGTGGTTGGTCTTCAAAGCCTCTAGCACTCAACTAGCTGATAGGCATTTTCATCTGACATCTGCCTTCTGACGGCCAACGGCTGCTTTAGGACCTGTGAAAAAAAAAACTGCAGTGGCAAACGAACGTGTGAAAACCCTGGGCAATGCCTACTCATCCACTGCATGTGCCACAATGGCTGTGCATACAATCTTAAGAGTGGGAAAGAAATCTCTCTCTCTCTCTCTCTCTCTCTCTCTCTCTCTCTCTCTCTCTCTCTCTCTCTCTCTCTCTCTCTCTCTCTCTCTCTCTCTCACACACACACACACAACACACACACACACACACACACACATAGACATAGCCTACTCACTTAATAATGTGCACCCATACTCAAATATGCACTGATACACTTGCACACATACACATAATAAATATGCACAATCACACAAACATAATAATGTGACTTTGCGGCCACAAAACGGTACACATCTTCAGAAAAATTCAGCATGATAAGGGTTAACTGCAAGCGGCAATTCTCAGCCTATTGCAGAGAGGCACGACTGCCTTTCCTTATAAGGCAATGACTGCTGAACAGCAGCGAAAATACTTGAATATATACTATTAAATAAAACATTAGTAGCCTATGTATTCACTGACATTATGCAGTTAAAATTTACTTCTCAGATAAATAAAAAGTTTATCTTCTGTTGAATCTTGTGCAGGGCGACGAATTGTAGCATTGTAAACATAGTTTAATCGCACGAACCCATCTGTGTAATTTTACGGGTGATTATGTTGTGTAAAATGAAGTTTAACCAATGCAATAGCTAGTTTTGCACTAGACAATCTTGAGTTAACCTACTTGTTTCATTAAATAACAATATTTTAACATTTTAAACATGCTGATCATGTGTGAGATGTTCATGTTTGTTGCTAATTTAAATCATGTTAAATAAAGAGTTGGGTCAAGTCTTTCTCATACTGCGCCTCAAGTAGCTACTAGTTTTGTAACAAGTGTTTACTGTACTGTTAAGTGTTTTGTGTACAAGTGTTGTATTAGATCACCGAAAACCAAGAAGAAGGCTTCAGATTATATTTCAGAACAACGGACACATTCTCTCTCTTATGACTGCTACTAGATATAGAAAAAATACTGTTAATAATATCTGAATATTCTTCTACGTAAGAATCTGTTTAACTACTGAGAGGAGAAAGGATCGTTATAGCTAGGTCAAGAGAATTAACTCTCTGATTATCCTTCAATCTTGGTGCGCATGAAACTTTGAATGCAACGAAATATTTCGTTCTATTCTGTTCCCTGTCGCACAGTTTAGATGTCACGCTTAAACCGAGAACATTAAACATTGTTTAAAGACCTTGCAAAAAGAAGCAGAACCTCTCTTGGTTCAAGGATTTGATCAAAGGGATGTTTTCAAGAATTCATGGTCACATAGATCTTAAATCCATGACGAAGTTTCTGCTGCCTTCGAATAACGTCGAATATGCGAAACCTACTTGTCGCAGTTACTAAAAGGTTGTAAAACCAGGCACCATAGAGCCTGACAGTTTTGAACTCGAGTTTGGCTGGTTGTTCTGTGGTTTTATGAAATGCATAACTGACACCGCAGGGTTCGTCATCAATTCTTATAGGCTAGTCATTAATATATAATGCAAACAATTGCCGGTGTTTGGCCAATTGAAACATGTTAATGAAGTCATCATCGTATTTGAAAGCCAATTTAAAATTTCCTTCGTATGTTCTCGAAAATGTTATCTGGCACCCAGGGGTACAATTTCGTTTGCGGGTAAAGCTGAGCTTCGGGTGCATCCATCGTTGTCTCCTTGATGCTATACCAAGAGTTGATGGTCTTGCAGTTTCAAAACATGCCACGACTTTTTCATATTTTTGTTTGAACATACTGCCCTGCTGAGCAAATATTCTAGACAACGCGAAAAGACCCAAATTGGGGGACATGTTTAGAAGTTTGTCCTGCATATTCCTGTTTTCTGTTTATTTATTTATTTATTTATTTATTTATTTATTTATTTATTTATTTATTATTTACTGATATCTCATGACAATAATGCCTAATCTAATCAGGTGGTTTGAACTAAACTACACAATCCATTTCACCCAGTCTTACAGTCACTCAGAATTCATTGACCATTACAATTCTATGTTATGGGTGTCAGGAAATTTCTCTTCTCAGAGCATGATCACAGTTGTCAGGGGGACTTATAACTGCTATACATATTTTCAACACCCATGATATTCACTAGTATGCTTCATCAAGCAAGGGGAAACAAGAAGATGAATTTGCAGTTATTTGCTCCTTAAGAACAGTACAACCAACAAAAATATATTTAAAAAATAGATAAAAGTAAAGTAATAAATGTAATAAACAGCCTCCATCAGACTTAGTTTGAAATTATTTCCTTGTTGTAACTCATCCGTCAACACTACTTATATTACACCTCAGTGACTATGAAGTTCAGCATTGAGCGGAGTATGTGCATTGAACATGAACAGATTCATCCAGTTTGGATGACTATTAATATCTGTCACAACAGTGCAATTGGAATGTTGATGACTTTAATGGAATGTTGGTGAAAAACCAACTAAAGATAGAGGTGGGGCTGTGGATAAAAAAATTACAACAGAAGTGTAGTGAGCAGATGCGTAACTGATATGAACCTCTAAAACATTTGTTTGGAACTCATTTGGCTTGCTTACAGATACTTTTTTGGGTAAAAATGCATAGTAATTTGGTTTAACAATCAGCCATGCAGGTTGAACACAAACAAAGCTGTGGGAAAATGACAGTTTAGAATATTTTTAGAATTCATTCCATATCACCATCAGTCTGTCAACCAATGTATAATTCATGAATAATCGTTGAACATTCATTAGTAAAATTAAAATGTAACAATTATTCATACTGTACCCTCATAACCAATCCAATCAACTTTAAACATCTGATAATGCATATGTAATCACACCTATCTATTAAAAAAACTCCAAGTTAACACGAGTCATATATCATTATCTCTCTCGCTCAGCTAATATTAAACAAATGAAAACTTTGTTGTACAGGTTTTATTGTTTTATTATTCGTTTATTTGTCAGGGACAATGCAGCGCACATTATTACATACATAATTATCACAGTCAAAAGCCATAACAATGTGTAGATGTGTTGCATAAAAGGTTTCTAGCCAATAGGCTAATTTGCAACCCCAGTCCCTGGTCAGGCCTTTCTAAAAAGATAATCCAAATATAAAAATAAAATAAACTTTTTTGAGTTTCACAATCATGCAGCATATTCACTGTATACTAATATATTACATCAACATTTCACAGAATCGTGACCACATTGCACAAAATAGCACATCACGTAACAACACAAGCCCCAAGCACCCAGCCACTCGCACCTGCTCACCTATACCCACCCTGATAGTGAGGGCCTGGGCCGCTACAAGTTTATCTCCCATACCCAGACCCCGCCCCGTGGGATGAACCTTTGCACCCATGTGCAAGCAGCCAGGCATCTAACACAGACACATTACAACAAAACTGACTCAGTGGCCACATGTTTGGTTTTGTTTCAGCCAGTGTTTCACTTTTCTATTAAATGTTTTCAGTTTGGTTTATGTTTTTATTTCAGTTGGTAAATCATTCCAAAAATGGGTCCCTATCACTGAAAAACATGATTGGCAGAAAGTGGTTTTGCGCCCTTCTGCTATGCAGTTGCCACCCACTGCTCTCCTAGTGGCCACTCTCCTTGTGTTTATTTTTGTCTAGATTATTTGCACATTTAAAGGGTACCTATCATGGAATTTTGAAAATTGCCCTTCATGTAGTGTGTAACATAGATCTAAGTGAACAAAAACATCCTGCAAAGTTTTAAATATGAAAGTTCAACGTATACAAAGTTATTGTCTCTCAAAAGTAAGAGTCGACTCTGAGTCGCTGATATGAATCGATAGACGAACGATGAATTTTCTCTAACTTTCGTACGTCACTTGTACAAGTTATTTGAATAAGACACGCCCACTCATTGTGCGCGCCAGAAAACAGTGAAAACATCATGTCGACGAGCTGTTCTGAAGTGCGAATCAAAAGCGAACTTTTTTTTCACTGCCCAGGGACGAGCATGTGAAGAATCTGTGGCTAGAGTTTATATTTACAACTATACCACACAGGTATATCCGAACCTTGAGCTGTGTTCGCGTCATTTTAATGAGGATTCCTTTACAAACATAAATGCTTTCAAGTGTGGATTCGCGAGTCGGTTGATACTGAAGGAACTTTTAGTACCAAGTTTATTTGGATCGGCTTCATCCTCCGAATAACAACCTGTAAGTACTGTTAATCATTTTTTGTAGCATGCTCAATAAGTGTGTGTGTGTGTGTGTGTGTGTGTGTGTGTGTGTGTGTGTGTGTGTGTGTGTGTGTGTGTGTGTGTGTGTGTGTGTGTGTGTGTGTGTGTGTGAGTTGGTTTATGTGATTTATGAGGACACAAATTTGTATAATGACATGTGTATTACACTGGTATTACAACTTATGGGTGGTTTATGAGGACATTTCAAAAGTCCTCATAAATCAAATGGCTTAAAAAACATAAAAAACAATGTTTTATTAAAAAATTAAAAATGCAGCATGTCTCCTGTGATGGGTAGGTTTAGGGACAGGGGCAGTGTAGGGGGACAGAATATACAGTTTGTACAGTATAAAAACCATTACGCCTATGGAGAGTCCTCATAATGCTGTTGCACCAACATGTGTGTGTGTGTGTGTGTGTGTGTGTGTCAGTTACGCTCAACGCAGCTTAGGTCTCCAAGCTGTGTGTGTGTGTGTGTGCCAGTTACGCTCAGTGCTTAGGTCTCCAAGCTGTGTGTGTGTTTTTTTTGAAATATGTGCAATGTTTGTCATTGTTATTGGAGTTGTCATAAAGAATAGAGCGTATTGTAGTATTGCAGTGCTTTATCAATATGTTTAAGCTTTGGGGTAACGCAAACAATAACTGACTGGGTCGTCTGACCAATCACCACAGATTAGCGTCACGCAAAGGCGGGGTTTGAAAAATGAGTCGTCAAACGAATCATTTGGGAATCGCTGAGCAAATCAGGTAAAAAAAAAATGCATATTATAAGACAACAAAACTGTTTTTGTCATTGCATGCATGTAAAACTGTTGTTGGGGTACTCCTAGAACAATATTAGGAACATTTTAAATGCCATAATAGGTACCCTCTTAAAGTAAGTTTAAGAAAAGAGAACTTAATAAAGCTAGCACAATTGAAAATCTTATATTTCTGTGCAATCAAACAGTGGTGCCACATAGTTGGTTTCTGATCCATTATTGTCAGTGCCTGTTTGTTTTATTAATTACACTGTAAAAAAAGTTAACTCATTATTTTGAGTTATCTTTTTACATGGGTTTTTTTTAGTTTAACTAACTTATTTCGATAAGTTGAGGACAAGAAAACTTAAAATTTCTTGTTGTCTGGACAATCTAGTTAAAAAAATAAGTTGAAATAACTAAATTGCTAAAATATTTTTTACAGTGTACATGTGTTAGAAGTGTTTGTGCATTTTATATTTAATAAATAGAGTCAACAACACATTTCAGTTAATATCCAGGAAGACTGGAGCAAGAGGACAGAGGGGATCTGGGAAGCATAATCCTAACCTGCAGTTTATTTACATAATGTTGTGTTGCAAGTTTCATCAAAAATGTTCAACAAATTTTGGGAAGGGCCTTTGCTTTCTGTATTGCTTTGGGGCCCCCTCAGCTAATATCAGTGTCCCTGCCCTTGGGAGGATCTTTGTGGTTCCATGGGTCTGGCCCAAGGACTCAGTTACTCAGTCCCACCTTTTTCCTCTTTAGTGCAGACCCCTGGGTAACTAATGCACCTTTTGAGTAATAAGTTGATAATGTCTGCTCGATTTGAATATGAACCCTGCATTGCATCCTCCTGACGTTCATGAGTTATACATTAGTGCAATGCTTGTTAGACATCCCTTTTCATGATTTATCTTCTGTAAGAATCAGCTGGATTGCATTAAGGGCTCTGCATAGAAATATACACAATGAAAGGAACTTTGTACTAGAATGAATACCAGGACTAAAATGTCATTCTCAGAAAAAGTACCATTTTTGAAGGTAAACTTTTGTACCTTATTTACCCCTTAAAGGTTCCAGACTAGTACCTTAAATGTAGCCTACATGGTATTACCTAAATGACACATATCAGTACCGTTTGTAAGGGTATCACAGTGACAGCTTTTTGTATCACCTGTTTATTTGATGTATTTGCCTATTACTGGAATAATATTGGATGCTTGAGTATTATGGTACAATACTGTATATATTTGACATTGGTAATATGATTTTATTCTGACTGTTCTATTTGTCCCATATGGGATGGTTTGGGATTGTAACCCATCTAAAATAAAAAATAAAAAATGAAATGATAAAAAAATACTATAATGGAAATTGTTTGTGCCACAACCTTAAAATGAAAAATGAATATACATACTTATATTGTATACACACCTGCAAACATAAACACACACAGTGTCAACAGCTGTCACAGTTATAACTTAAGTGCCTAATTGCTATTTTTCATATGAGAGTGGGAAAATAGACTGTCGTCACAGTGACTCATACAAGCCCTATGAGTTAGGCACTGATCGGCTCAGAGTCCTGAGAGAGCAGTATATAAATAGTAAGGTAATGTTCATGATTATTGAACAATGACGACCAGCCAGAATGACTCACTGTGGAACACTCAATTAGTCTATGCGCACACATACAATCGCTTCCTGTCTCTTCCACTCTTTTTCTCTTGTGGCTCTGACGCACTTACTCTATGGTGGTAAAGGTTAATCTGTGGGACTAATACACTCTCAGAAAAAAGTTACAAAAACACTGGGATGGTATCCTTTCAAAGTGCCCCTAATTTCATATTCATAACTTAAAGGCACATATTAGTTCCATAAACGGTACATTATTATGTTAAGGGATAAAGCCCCAGTGACACCTTTTTTCTTGAGAGTGTATTTAGTCTTTGTATAGCTGAATCACGCCACGCTTGCCATTAGTAATATTTCTTAATATTTCTGAATGGTATGGAAAGTGCAGTTAGTTAGTGTAGTGTAGTTAACTATATTTAATAGGGTGTAACGATACCCTCATGTCACGATTCGACACATATCATGATACTGAACTCATGATATGATATTATTGCGAAAGAATTACTGTTGATTAAAAGGCTAAATTTGGTATTACATTGTGGGTGTAAATGAATAGGCTTGGACTTGGTGCTGCTGCATGCACAGCCCAATAGTGACACCAGAATAAAAATATTCATGATTCTGAAGCTGAAAATACAGAATTATTTTAGACGAATATGCTTGCACTCTGTCACTGACTTGATATATTTAAAAAATGTAGGCCACTTTTTACTGGTAACATAAGACATTTGGCATTATAAGGACACACAAATATTCCCCCATTGCATTATTATACTTTATTCAACATTATACATAGTAGTTTAATGTAGTTCTGACACTAAAACTCTCAATAAGAAGCCAGAACATGTACAAGCTCAATTCACATTGCTTTTTGCAGTTTTATATTAATAATAATAATAATAATAATAATAATAATAATAATAAAAAGTATATTTTAAACTACGGTGGAAACTGAGAGAAAGGGTTGGAGTGGCCTCGAGCGTGACAGTCAGACATCAGTGGGGGGTGATTAGCTTTAGACACTCTCACCCTCACATTTCCACATTAACACAGAGCAGCGTGATCAGCATCCGCCTCCATAACAAGCCTTTTATAATGACATACTCATTTCACAGGACCGCATCCCTCAGGCAGCCTCTCTGTGTCCTTCTGGCAGACTCATGCTACTGAGATCAAATCCAGTTGATAGCTGCACAACAGTCAAAACAGGATAGCAAATTCTATATGATGTGCATATTTGCGACACATGCATTATAGATTTTCTGAAGCTATTTTATCGAGAGAAAAATAGATTGCCAGATTCGGATGGTTGTGTGTTCTTTCTGGATCAGCGCACTGAAATGGATGTGCTGAAGTCATTGTTATCACGACTGCTAGAGTGACTGGCTCTTTAAAACACACTGCCTGCAGCCCCATGCAATGAGCCACCCCCACAACACACACACACACATGCATGATGCACATACACATCTGAAGTCATGACACACACACACACACACACACACACACACACACACACACACACACACACACACACACACACACACACACACACACACACACACACACACACACACACACACACACACACACACACACACACACACACACACACATTGAGTGTCACCACATCCCTGGAGCTGGAGATGGGGGGATGGGAGAAGTGATGGAGACAGAGCGAGCGATACAGGGAGGGGTGGAGAGACAGACCGCCAGGCTCGTGGAAGGGAGTTGGTGGAATTTTGCAGGTTACCGTGGAGAACAAGTCAATACTGTATTGAGCACTTTGCAGGCAGGAGGAAAGAAAGTGAGCAAAATGCGCTCTGAAGCAAAGTGTGTGCATCACAAAGTGTGTGCATCACAGTGTGTGGGGTCGTGCACATACCTATAATCTGCAGGTAACCCTCAAACAAAAGAACAATGGCACGATTTAAGTCATGTATGGTGTTTTCCACAAATATGTCAAATATGAATATACCTTAAATCTGTTTAGAGTCAATGAAAAAGCAAATCTGGATCACCATCAAAGCGATTTCATTTTTTTAGCATTTACAGTTTTTCTCAATTGTTTACACACAAATTCTGGTACTTGAGACACAATGACCACAACATGTAACTCATTCACCAACCCCCTGAACCAATTCTGCTAAACTACAAGCACAATTACTGCTTTACACTCAAATTGCAGTTCTAAAACACACATTTTTTAAAACACTACACACAATTCTCTGCATTTGGCACAATTTTCATGCACAAAATCTCTTGTTTTCACAAGGAACACACTGCAATTCAGATCTGCACACTGACTCGTCACATGGGCAAACACGTCACACAGTTTTACAATTAGCAATCAGAGCTTTAGCATAAAAGACTGAAGCAGAAGAGAAGATGCAGCATAGTTACAGTTTTTGCCCGTTGCTTGAACACATTTTGCAAAACGTCGCTCATTGTGCCAAAACTCTACACACAACTAAACATGACACAACACTGGGAAATATACCATTCACATCTGTGTCAAATTGAAACTCTACCATCAAACCCTAAACTCTGCTATCAAAACCTAACATTCCTTTGTCAAAATATAACTCTGATGTCAAAATGACACATACTTGCATCATATGCATACACTTTCAGATCAGGGGGAACACACTAGTCTACTTTATATAAAACACTGCAGTCTTTGATTTTCACTGTTTATTCAGAAGGCATATTTTCAGGAGGCACATTTTCAAACAACCAAAAAAGCAAATACCTACTCAATATTGTACATTGCAGCACTGTACATTGCAGTATACATGAATTCAGATAAAGCAAAAAAATATATATATTATAATAGAAAAAACACTATACTGTAAACACAGAAAATCATGGCAATTGTGCATACGTGGGCTCATGGATCCCGCCATCTGTTGGGGTCTGGCCACAGGACCTCATCGACATGTCTTCTCCCGCTAGGCACCGGGGAAAATATCCCCTTGCATGTCAAAACCATCAAGGTCTTCTAGTCATTCTAGAGAAATACAACCACAAATTGTCATCGGTTTGCTTCTTTTTCTTACATTACTTTACTGTATATACTGTATCGTCCACTGTATGTACTGAAACATCTCAATAACTGTAAGTAATCATGCCATGGTATGTTTCACAAAAACTACCACTTTGGCTACAAAAGGAGCATTAGCACCCTGCAATACCCTGTACACGTGATGTGGTAATGTGATATACTGTAGTACAGTGCTGTAAATACCATCTGAGTAGAGTAGAAGGTAGAGAGGTGAAGACATACCTGTTTTCCAGTCGGAATGTTCTTATATTACAGATGCCACTGTGAAGCGGCTTAGATGTGGGTGGACTCTCTGCCCAGCTTCCCTCATAGTCAGGCCATGGGTGATGACATGGTCCACCAAAGTTGCCTTATATCATCAGAAATAGGGGTCCGTGCATGGCCTCTTCGACCTTGACCTTGTCCTCCTCCTCCTCTTCCTCCTCCTCCTCTTCCTCCTCCTCTCCCTCCATCCATGCTTGCAAAGTTCTTGAAATGGCTAAACTGAGGGCTTTGGCTGATTGGTGTTCAATTTTGCAAGTAAGTGCCTTCAGTTGTGTATTTAAGTGGTTGCAATTACCCGATGTGTTTTGTATTTTGGATACATGTGTTTTCCAAATGGCACTCTGAGATTTCATTTTTGAACAAAGTGTCTTATGAAATAGAGTGTATTATGCAGGACCAAGTGTGTTGCATAAAGCAGTAAGTGTGTTGCAGAATTGCAACTAGAGTGCAAAGCAGCGCTTTTGTTTAAGGTATGGGTACATGTGTTTGAGGTATGGAAACAAAAGCTTCAAGTTGTGTTACTTTAGTCTAAGCATGGGTCTATAGTGTTCAAGCAAAGGGGAAAAACTGTATTTTTTTTTCTTTTTTTTACTGCAACTGCATACAGTACATTTTTCTGTTGTTTTGTATGTAGACCACTGTATGTGCAATTTTGTGTTGGTTGGGATGTACGAAATGTGCGATCTATCTCCCATTGTTTTTGTGGGAAAAATAAAATATATTTGTTTCCGTGTATTTGTGTGTTCTGGGTATAAAAACAATATTCTCAAATATTTTACAACACACTTATGTATGTACTGTCTGTAGTAAGTGTAACACTGAAGAAAAAAGGCCTGAGTCATTATGATGAATGGAGAAGAAGTGTTTTCCATTCATCACAGTGTTACAGTTTTTTCCAATTGCTAACACACTAAAATGACATGGACAGCTCAATTATTTAAACTGACACACAGAGAGCAAAACCTCTTCTCAAGTCTCCAAAACTCTAAACACATTTTCTGCTTTACACACATTTTGCAATTCAAAATGGCACTTTTTTAAATGCACTGAACACGGTTCTCTGCATAAGACACAACAATCTGACATAAAGTCACATGTTTGCCATTTCAAAACACTGCCATTTAAAATGACAATACATGAGCTAATTGGTTAATACATGTGCCAGCTGGCCAAACACTTCAATGGTTAATGGTTAACACTTCAATCAGGATGTAAGCACTATGAAAAGACCACAGGTGAGCACCTTTTTTTTTTTACAACAACAATGGAAGACGAGGAAGAGGAAGAGGAGGAGGAAGAGAAAGAGGAGAAAGAGGACAAGTAAGAAGAGGAGGAAGAGAAAGAGGAGAAAGAGGAAAAGTAAGAAGAGGAAGAGGAGGATGAGGAAGAGAAAGAGGAGGAAGAGAAAGAGGAAAAGTAAGAAGAGGAGGAGTAAGAGGAGGAGGAGGAGAAAGAGGAAAAGTAAGAAGAGGAAGAGAAAGAGGAGGAAGAGAAAGAGAAAGAGGAAAAGTAAGAAGAGGAGGAGGAAGAGAAAGAGGAAAAGAAGAGGAAGAGTAGGAGCCCCTAGAAGAGTTATTTTCAGCATGGCGGTGAAAGGTATACGACTGGCAGCGCATGCCTCTTGTGCAGGCCATGGAAGAGGCATGAGGAGATTGATGTGTGTGTGATTCAGGGATGGATAAGGCACTCAATGCGCTTCTTCCCTCGATGTCTGGCAAGGGAAGAAATTGCCTGTGATGTGGCCTGACCCAACTGTCCGGCAAGATGCTGCCTAATTATTTTTCTTGCCTTTTTTTTTTATACATTTATTTTTTCAGCAATTTTGTTTTTCAGTTTACTGTTTTTTGTTCAGGCCAATGTAAATATATCTGCTGTGCATATGTTGCACTGACTTGTTTGGTGAAAAATAAAACAATAAATGTTTCAACAGCATGTGTGTGTATCTGCAAATATTTCTGTCATGTGAACAATCTGAAGAATTTTTTACAATTTGAACTATTTTAGTATTATAGCAAAGCATACAAAAGATGAGAGTGCTTTTCATAATGCCCAACAGTGTGTAGTTGGTTAGACAAAAATCTGGTAATATGAATGAAGTGTGTACCATTTCGTGCAAAAGTTTGATTTTGATAATGCAATATGTAGTTTTGGTTGCAGTGCTTCATTTTGCAGGAGATATGAGGTATTTTGCAGTTTGGGTGTGTGGTTTTGTGAATTGTGTTAAGTATTTTGATAAAACCACACTAGTTTGCAAAATTGTGTGTTAGCAATTGGAAAAAACTGTATACATTGAGCACATCAGTGTTCAACTGGTTCTTATAAATGTCTATTCATATTCAATTCAATTCAATTCAAATTTATTTGTATAGCGCTTTTCACAATACACATTGTCTCAAAGCAGCTTTACAGAAAGTGCATTTCAGAAATGTACATAGAAAAAGTTCATATGATGGTTTGTGTGTGTCATTTGAAAACAAAATACCATTTTGAGAAGAAATAACACTGTTTTGAATGTAAAGTTTCATTGGAGAATTGCCCATTGTGTGTTTTTTGATTTGTGTGTAGAGTTCTGAGAATATGAGGCATTCTTTCAGAAAATGTGTGTAAACAATCGAGAAAAACTATAAATTCACATGCAATGTTTCATCAAACACATCATTTGTACATCAGCATCAGGATTTGACATTCCATTAACGCTTTTTTAGTGTGATAGAATTCTACATGAAATATAAATTGTGAAAATCGCTGAAGAAATTATTTTTCATTGATTTGTTCAACTCCTCAACTCCCCTCTGACTCATGCTGTTTCGTCTGTGTACAAACCTTGCTAAATGTTTAAAATGTGAATCAGTTTATATACACTAAAAACAAAAATGCTAAAGTAAAAGTACGGTCTAAATGAACTGAAAATCAGGAATATAATTGAACATCTCTGAATTAAGCTAAATACATTAGGTTAGACTAACAAAAATAGGTTTAAGGGTTAAATCAGGTATAGAAATAGTTCTTCACACTGTTTAAAGTGTATTTAAAGGACAAAACATAAAGGTTTTCAAATAAATGTCAAGCATGTCACTGCAGCATAAACTGATAAACAAATATTACTGTAAACCTAAGAACCTGCCATATGACTTCATGTCTTTGGAACAATTCCATCTTAACGCACTGTAATCATCTTCGTGCACCAGTGCCCACCACCTCTGTCATGCAAATCCTTGTTTTCCTCTCTTGCCTGTGGAACAAGGCCATTGATTGGAGTACCTAACTTGGGCCTGGCCGCTCTCTCTCTTGCCTGCCCTCACAGACTTCCCGTGGGGAGGCTAATTTGCCTGTTTGCATGTTAATGTAGCTGAGCCAGATAGATATGAGGAACAGATTTACTTTCAGTCAAAACTCATCAGCAGCCTGCCACAAATAATGATCCATCAGCAAACACTTGACTGGAGACGAACAATTTTCCTATCAATTACATGCTGGATTATCATATTTCAGGAAAATGACTAAACGTCAAATGCACAGTGGTTGCTTTTGGGTACTTGGAAAAACAAAACATGGTTACAGAGTAATGTCATGATTAATGAGAAAGGTATTATTACAAAACCAAATGATCAGAACCAAACTGTTCCTCTTTCTGCAGTAACTGGAAGTAAAAAAATAATAATTAAATATCAATGTATCAACCTGATTGTATTAGGTTACACCAACAAAAACTTTGGGTCAGGTCAGGTAATGACTTTAGGTGCACATTTTCACTCTTTACAATGAATCCATCAGTTTTTCATTCATAATAAATTCCATTTGTGTCAAATGGCACTGTGAGTTTTGAATGCAAATGATTATTTGTGAATGAAACTAATCTGACATGGACATCTAGTGCTGAATCTACAAAGATCTAGTACATATCCAGATTTTGCTGTATGGCTAAATGTTCACCTTCCTGAGGGTTAGTTTCCAATTTAGACAGGGAACTGTTCCAACTTCAGTGATTTTGCCAAAAATGTGTTCAACAGAATGGAAAGGTACACTTTATTTATTCCAGAGGGGATTAATACATCAGAATTTCCCCTGTGATGTTTACTGTAATTCAGAAAGAGAGAGAAGGAGAGGTCCTAATGTGGTCCTGGACTGTATGACCCGGCCCTCTCTCTTACACACACTCCCACACACTTGGTTGAGACTCTATAAATAACCCACCCCCATCTCAAACAATGACATGAACAATCGCTACCGTCCAGATCACAGGACTCAAAACATCATTAAATCAATCAATGGCTCTAAAGTGTTCGATGTTGGTTTCCGACCGTCTTAACGGTGTAGAGCTGCTCCCAATGTGACTCTATACAAAAAGGTTCCAGAGGTGCAAACCAAAGACCTACATCATAAATATGTGTGTGTTTTGTTATGTGACATTAATTGTATGCTCTGTGTTTCTCTGAGAAAAAGAAACAAACAGAGGCTCTAGTTTACTCAAAAATTTTAATTCTTCTGTTTTTCCAAATACATTTGCTGTTATTATTATAATTTTTTTTGGAAGATTCACAATTAAACAATTAAACAAAAATTACTGGAGCACATTTTACATGAAAATACTATTTCAGTATTTCTACTTTAAATTTCACATTTAATTCAATGTGTAACTTGTCGTTATTTGTAATTATTGGTGAAATTTTCTAGCAATTTCTGAGTAAATCATGCACAATTGTTTTTTCAGTACATAGACTATCAAGCTCCAGAAAGGATACAACACGAACTATACAAGCACCACAAAAGTACTCCATGCAAATTGTGCAACACATTAAAGTAGGGGAGTCACATTAGACAGGTATAAATGACAACCTTCATTAATAAAACATAAAACTAAAGAGTCTGCAGGAAGTGCTGATCAACAGTAAGATCTTTTGTATATGCTTTTGTGCAGTTATGAACTTTCTCTCCGCCTTCCCACACTTGTATTTTGTGTGACTCATTGGCCAAGAAAAAATAAATAAAAAAACAACAGTTATCATATTATATATTATACAGATTACATACTAGGACATAGGTTAGGACTTGATTTTGGTTTGTCGATATTAATGTCATGATGGCTTTAAATTTGGTGAACTGGTGAACAATGGTGAACAATGTATATGGTATGTTACAGTTTGAACAAATTATCAAAAACCAAATCATTGTGTTGAATAGAGCTGCATAATTAATTAGGGCCCAAGCCTTGAAAAGGCGAGGAAAAGGCCCTATTGTTTTCCTAAGGATTATTCTTTATTATTAGGGCCCAAGCCTTGAAAACGCGAAGGCCCTATTGTTTTCCTAAAGATTATTTTTTAGGGCCCAAGCCTTGAAAAGGCGAAGGCCCTATTGTTTTCCTTAGGATTATTTTTAGGGCCCAAGCCTTGAAAAGGCGAAGGCCCTATATTGTTTTCCTAAGGATTATTATTATTCTTCTAATTATTATTTTACTACCTTTTGGGCACTTTTGGGGGCTTTAACGTGCTCAAAAACTCTTGAAACTTTGCACAAATGTCAGAACCCGCAGCCGGACTGAAGCTGGTACCCGGGCATGGCAGGGGGGCTCGACAGCGTCCCCTGGAAGTGGTACAAAATCTTGGTCCATAAATCAAACAGCGAATTTATGGCGAATAATGGAAACAGGAAGTGTGTTATAACTTCTGCATACATTAACTGATCTTGATGAAACTTCAACAGTGTGTTAGCTGTAAGAGTCACATGGATGTGACTATTGTGAGTCAAAGTTATAGCGCCACCAACTGGCAGCAGGAAGTGTGTCACTTTCAAAATGCTTTTAAATCACCCTCACCTTATTTTTACCCGATTTGCTTCAGACTTTATGTGTATAATGTAAACACACGCCAGATGTAGACCTGTGAAAGGAATTGATATCTTAGATACTGTTGCCATGACAACGCATTAAACTTTAATATTCTTTTTGGATGCTATTGAGACTCTTAGCATGCCTGAAATTGCTTGAAAACTTAAGTTTCATAGTTTTACCTGCAATCAAAAAACTCGGTAGGCATATTGTTCAGATCAAGCCGGACAACTTTCTAATTTACAGATTTTGGCTCCGAACAACAGGAAGTCAGATATTTTGGTTTGAATGTGGATGTTTTGGAGTAATGTCTGCCACTCTCTCCCTCTCTCTGCGTACCTCTGTGTCTGTGGGGGAGGTGGATGTGTCTGTTTGAGTGAGAATGCTTTTAATTATTGTTATTCAAGGTTTCGGGGTCTTTTGGGGCCCTTAACATCCTCTAAAACTCTTGAAACTTTGCACACGGGTCAGAACCCGCGGCCATCAGGGCCGGGCTGAAGCTGGTACCCGGGCGTGGCAGGGCGGCTCGACAGAATCCCCCTGGACTGGGATTCGAACACTTTTCCATAAGTCAAACACACTTGCATGTAATAATATGAAACTCGGTACACTTATAGATCTCATTGTTTGAGGGTTGGTGTCTGTGTTTATGTGTGTGTGTGTGTGTGTGTGTGTGTGTGTGTGTGTGTGTGTGTGTGTGTGTGTGTGTGTGTGTGTGTGTGTGTGTGTGTGTGTGTGTGTGTGGTGTGTGTGTGTGTGTGTGTGATTGTGTTTGTTACAGTGACAAGAGTACCATGGTAAACTTTAAGACCTTGTGTTTTTGGATATATATTTATTTTTTATTACAAAATTGTTGCTTTAAATTAAATTAAGAGTGCATTAAGTGCATTAAATTAAATTAAGAGTGCATTAAGAGTTTGGTCATTTGAACCTGAATGAATTTAAAATTAATGTGGTATATTTCAGATCAATCTTTATTTTTCCCTTTAAATTTTAACTAACACTAACTTTATTCTCATCTGAATTATAAATAATTTATTTCTGTATAAAATAATACTACAACTAAAAACATTTCATGTTTCTTTTTTTAATCAATGTAGAATGTGTAACTTAAAAATAAACAGGGCTGAGTTTCCCGAAACATTCTTAATGCTACGTCGTTCTTAAGTTACACCTTAAGCTGTACCTTATCGTTAATACGTGTTTCCCGAAACGCTCTTAGTTAAGTATACCTTTTGTAAGTCATACTTTTGGAAGGTTGGTCTGGACTACTCTTAGCTTTACCTTATCACTGTTAAAGGTCTATAATAATATAATTCTAAAGTTTTAATACACACAGACAGTGTTAAATTAGGCTAATTCAAGTGTTTTCATGCAAAGAATAAAATTGTCATTACACTGATTGTTGTTAGAATTTTAATTACATTATTATATACAATAAAATTGTATAAATTTATTTTAATTAAAGAGCGCTTTTAAAGGCCAGTATAGGCTACTGTCAGTTAAGTCCTATTCGGACGCTAATATTGTTTATCATGGGCTCGTACAGTATTTCAAACATTTACAGGGGTAAGTCGGTTATTTTAGTGCCGTTCGAATCCATAATATCAGTGTTTTTTTCTCACCCAACCCGCGTAAAAATCTCTGTCTAAATTAGCACCTACTGATTTTTGACAAACAGGTCGTGTGGTAATTTAATTGCCGTCTGAATCCACGTGATCCACGTGCCGTCTGAATCCACGTGAGTTTCATCGGGCAGCGACGATATATATATATATATATATATATATCGTCGCTGCCCGATGAAACTCACGTATGTCCAAAACGGTTACTTTTCAGGAAGTAAAAAAAACCCGTAATTCAAAAGCATTTGTCATACTTGATACGGCATCTTTAAATGTAACCATATAATTGCCAGTGTAAATATATACTCACATTTGACCAAAATCGAGTTTAAATGGACATACGTGCATATTTTACAGTAACGGTGGTCGATACGCATTCTTCCGATCATTAATTAGAATGGCCAAGTCGCGTTTCATCACGAATAGGCTACGCTCAGTTTATTAAATAGCCTACGTCTCAGTTTATTAAATACGCGCAGTTTATTAAATGTCTCTTGCAAACTATGAAGGGACAATGAATCAATACACTCATTGCTAAACCCAGGGCCGGCGCGTCCATATAGGCGAACTAGGCTTGCCTAGAGCGGCACTTTTGTAAGGGCAGCAAAATGTGTGCCAACCGTGAATGAACAATTCACAAAATAGGCTAGGATATAGGCCTGTTCCTACTTCTCAAAGTCCGGACTCCGGTCCGGATCCGGACCCGGAGGGAATTCAATCCGGACCCGCCTCCATTTCGTATTTCAAGAGCACTAATTGTGTGTAAGGGATTAAAAGTGTGGATTTCCTACTTTGATAAACGCGTGTTAAAATCATTTGTTTATTTTTTGAGATGGTCCGAAATTAAAACGAGAGGCGAGATATTTAATGTTTTCCTCCGTGATTTAGTTGCCATGACATCCTGTAAGCGTATGACTTTTGACGTAATCAGGCTGTAAAAAGGGGCGCAACGCGACACTTCACCGCAGTAAGCGTTTGAATGGGTGTGGAGGATGTCATTGTCCAGGAAAAGAAAAGTTGATGAAGAAAATAGAGTTTTCAAAGATGATTGGACAGAGAGGTATGCGTTCACAGAGATCCCAAGTCTCCCGGAAGTTCCAGGAGTCTCCCGCATATTGATAGCGGCTCCCTGATGCCCGCAAATTAGTTCAAATCTCCCGCAATCTAGAGCTCGCGAGCTCCAAACCGGCAGAGAGGGAGAGAGCGACCTTACGTGTGTGTGCGCGCAAATGTGCTTGTGTGCCTCATGGGTTGCCAATCGTTCCGTATAATATGTATTTGTTTAAGTTAAAAATAAAACGTATTATGAACTAAACAAATACATGGTTCATTTTTTGGCAAAATTATCATAATAGCCTCTATATATCTGAGTGGTTAAGTCTTGTATATAGATTAAGCCTACTTTGCTATACAAATTTTTGTGCAACTTATAAAAATATAAAAAAATATATAATGCAACTTTGCCTAATAAGTTGCATTTATAATGTGCTATAAAATGTATGAATTTCAGGGGTTATTTTTCTTAAATTTTCTTCCGTGGGGGGGTGTCACTATCTCTCCCCCCCGTTCCTTATTTTTAATTCAGAAAGTTGGCAATCATACTCATGCCCCATCCAATACCCCCCGCAACAAAAAAAAAGTTTCGGACCTTTGACATTGACGAAAATTCTGATTTGGACCTTTGAATATAGACTTTGAGAACCCCTGCCGCTATGATCATATAATCATACATAATCAGAGAGTAGCCTTTTTCTTTTCGTTTTGAATTATTTCGTTTAAAGACTTTTCAAGCTTTGTGCATTTGATGTATTTCTCATGTCTGCGTGAGCCATACACTGTTAAGTTAGGATGAGATGCGCTCCAGTTAACGTGCAATGCAAGTGACCGCGCCGGCGCCTCCATGATTATATTGTCTGCTATATATTTGCTTCTTATTTATTAAATCCACTCCAGGCAATTGGTTGATGAAAAATGGATTAAAATTAAGATACAATTTATACAAAACGAAATTCACTTTAAAGAAAGGTTTTCTACTAAATAAAACTTTATGAAGTGGTCAAAATCATGTCTGACACTCCATGTCTCAAATTGTGCATCCTATTACTCCTGCTGTTCACTTTTCATAAATATACACAAATAGAAGAAAAAAAAACATATTATTTTAATAAATATGAAACTAAATGCGCTCATTTAATGGTTACAACAGTGTAGTAGACCTACAGACTCTATTTGTACAAATTGCTGCACATTAATTTTATTCTGAATTTTGCACACACAAGTTGAATGGCTTCAAATCATGTTCACGGGTGCGTGCATTTATTAATCATTATGATACTAAAACAATAACAAAGAAGGCTATGTAGCCTACAAAAAAATACAGCCATTTCTGTTTTGTTCTTTTAAACAAAAAAAACAAGCTGCATCCTTTTTTTACATTTCATCTTTCATTCCGAAATGAACGAAAAAGTACACCGACCCAACATGTATTAGCATTTTTACCCGTTATCAATCTAAATTAATCTTGTTTTTAATTTAACTTTATTTCGTTTTTCTTTATTTAAATTTCGTTTTTCTTTATTTAAATTTCGTTTTTTTCTTTATTCAATTTTCGTTTTTTTTTCTTATTTAAATGTAATTTTTCTTTATATAAATGTAGTTTTTTCTTTAATTAAATTTAATTTCTTTATTTAAATTTAGTTTTTTCTTTATTTAAATTTAGTTTTTCTTTATTTAAAATTCGTTATTCTTTATTTAAATCTACCCTTTACTGTGTCAGTAATTTATTAGTCAGAAAAATATTAGACTACCTTAAAAGTAGGCTATTGTTAACAGGGCTGAGTTTCCCGATAACGTTGTCTCTTAGCGCGCTACGAAGACTCTTAGGGTGCTTTCACACCTGGATCGACTGGAGACGTTGTTCCGAAACAAAGGGGCGTTTCCCTTTTGGCCCGGTTCGTTTGGTCATATGTGAACACAACAATCGCACTCTGAATCGGAACAAAACAACCGAGCCGAGACCGCCTAGAAGAGGTGGTCTAGGCTCGATTCCATACGAACCCTGGACCGGTTCGTTTGTAGTGAGAAAACAACCGACCCACGAACCGGAACAAATCAATATGTAGCCTGTCAACAGACGCCAATATCAGCGTATTTTGCTGATTTGTTGCGGGGGGGAGACGCGTGCGTATTAATGCGTAGGCTACTCTAGCACACACACGCAAGGTCTCTCGCGCTCTCCTTCTCTTTGTCGTGCGCGCGTGTAATTCCTAGCAGCTACTCTAGCAAACACACGCATGGTCTCTCGCTCTCTCTCTCTCCCTCTCGGACGTCTGGTCACCCTATGTGTGTAGTGTCCAACATCCGGGAGATGTGTTCTTCCGACCAAATATCTGAGGCATTTCGCACCAATTCAACCCGCGATTCATTTAGTGTTAGGCTACTGTTGTCATGGCGATGTCCCTCAATGAAACGTGTGACCTGCACGCATGAGGTAGTGACGTAATGGCGTAAGGAAAGCCCTGGAAGGGTGCGCGATTTGGAACGCTTTACAACAGTGTGGTGTGAACAGAGTGACATATTAAATTGATTCGGAACAAAGTATTCTGTTTCGGATCTGTTCCGGAACAAAACAAATCGATCCAGGTGTGAAAGCACCCTTAAGGTATAACTTAACTGAAGGTATACCATTTCTTGGCGCGTTCCCCGAACTATACCTTAGAAAGTTGCTTAAAGGTGCTCTAAGCGATTTCACGCGTTTTTAAGGCCAAAACATTTTTTGTCACATACAGCAAACATCTCCTCACTATCCGCTGGCTGCCTGTCCCCTGAACACACTGTAAAAAAATGCAGTCTCTGCGGACACCCCAGGCTCCACAAACTGAAACATAACAAACTGTTCCAGCCAATAACCGACAAGAATGATTTGGGGGTGGGTTTGAGGGGTTAGTCCACGGATGAGGAGGAGGGAGGGTCTAGCTAGCCTCCGTTTTGTTTGACAATAGTTCAAACGTCAACAAGAAGTGATGTCACCCAGGATGTCACCCAGGATCGCTTAGAGAACCTTTAAGATATACCTTCTTACGTGTGACGTTAGCGGGTGCTGTCCGTGGCGATGGTGCTGAATCTGTTGATATCGATGTTTCGAGAATCAATTATTCTCTCGTGCAGGGGCTGTTTAAGTGAGAAAGCGCTGTTCTTTATAAAAGAAGCACTTCAGAAATAGTTGAAATTGCATTTACTAGGACTTATGGGATATTATAAAAAAAAAAATAATCCAAACTATAACAGCGCTTTTAAAGGCCAGTGAAAGCATAGGCTACTGTCAGTTAAGTCCTAGTCAGACGCTAATATTGTTTATCATGGGCTCGTACGGTATTTTAAACATTTACAGGGGTAAGTCGGTTATTTTAATGCCGTCCGAATCCATAATATTAGTGTTTTTTCCAGCCCGATCTCATGAAAGTGCGTATGAATTCCACGAATGTTATTTCTCGTGGCATTTATACGCCAAAATCAGTTTTCGCGTGTATATGATACGCAGTTTTCGCGTGCATAGGATACGCACTTTATGGCGTGTAATACGCACGCACCCCATCCCCCCTCCCCCTAATCCTACCCAAGGGATTTTCAGTGCGTAGCATATGCACGCCAAAACCATTTTTGGCATATAAATGCCACTAGAAATAACATTCGTGGTATTGATACGCACTTTCATGAGACTGCGTTGTTTTTTCCTCACCCAACCCGCGTAAAAATTTTTTGTCCAAATTAGTACCTACTGATTTTTGACAAACAGGTTGTGTGGTAATTTAATTGCCGTCTGAATCCACATCTCTAAGTTTACAAGAAGAGATTCAAAATTCACTGTTTAAATCCTTTTTGAACACTGCCGAGCACCGTAGCTACGTGACGTACACTTTTATTACTGAAATGCATGAAAGTATTTACAAGAACAATATTTCATCGCAGCTCACCTCAGCGAACAAAAATGGGAAAGAGAAGAAAGCACATAAAAAATTTTAAATGGTTATTATGGCAGCAATATATGATACAATTTTAAAATATGTAGGCAAGGCTATTATAGCCTGTTATAGTTCGGATTATTTTTTATAATATCCCATGAGTCCTAGTAAATGCAATTTCAACTATTTCTGAAGTGCTTATTTTATAAAGAACAGCGCTTTCTCACATAAACAGCCCCTGCACGAGAGAATAATTGATTCTCGAGTCATCGATATCAACAGATTCAGCACCATCGCCACGGACAGCACCCGGTAACGTCGCACGTAAGAAGGTATATCTTAAGCAGCTTTCTAAGGTATAGTTCGGGGAACACGACTAGAAATGGTATACCTTCAGTTAAGTTACACCTTAAGAGTCTTCATGGCGCACTAAGAGACAACGTTATCGGGAAACTCAGCCCTGAGCTTCCAAGGCTTAGACCTGCCAGATGCCTCCACAGGGCGGGAGATACGCGGCGTGATTGACAGCTTTGACACCAAATGGATATACGTGAAAATCAAATCATTGGTCATTTTCATTAGACATGTGAAGCATACTGTATACGGAAATGAACCAGGACATTCTATCCATCGAAAAATCTCAAAATCAGCAAAATGGACATACACGGTTTTCACCAGACAGCGACGATATATATATATATATATAAATATAGCTGAAGCAGCGATGAAGGGCCAAAGCCGGTGGCTTGGGCCCG
The DNA here is from genome assembly GCA_036326025.1 of Chrosomus eos. Classification (NCBI taxonomy): domain Eukaryota; kingdom Metazoa; phylum Chordata; class Actinopteri; order Cypriniformes; family Leuciscidae; genus Chrosomus; species Chrosomus eos. Next base: position 18,187,853 of record CM070828.1, on the reverse strand, counting down.
TAATCGCTGCTCGCAGCTATATATTTTTTCTCTTTCTCTTTTATTATTTTTCTTACGACTATTTGGGCACTTTTGGGGTTCTTAACGTGCTCGAAAACTCTTGAAACTTTGCACACGAGTCAGAACCCGCGGCCACCGGCCGGGCTGAAGCTGGTACCCGGGCGTGGCAGGGGTGCTCGACAGCGCCCCCTGGAACGGGGTTTGTAATAATGTAATAATATGAAACTCGGTACACATATAGATCTCATCGGTTCATATATTCTTCATACTTTTACTTTTTACCCCAGCCCAACAGGAAGTTGGCTATTAAGGGTTGTTTGGAAAACGCATGCAATGGAATTTGAAATACTTCTCCTAGAGAATTCAAACACACGGCATGAAACTCGGTCAGCGTGAAGTCAAGACACTGAGGATGAAAAATTGCCAGGGGATATTTGATATCTCAAACGGTTTGGCCGTGGCGAGGAAATGAAATTATGGCGAGAAACGTGAAACAGGAAGTGTGTTATAACTAATCTTGATGAAACTTCGGCAGTGTGTTCGTTGTAAGAGCCCGATCACATGGATGTGACTATTGTGAGTCAAAGTTATAGCGCCACCAACTGGCAGCAGGAAGTGTGTCACTTTCAAAATGCTTTTAAAGCAGTACTATGCAGGATTTACGTTTTTGTCAAACAGTGACCCCTACAGTCGCTGTGGGATACTTGTACTGTCGTAAATATCACGCACGAAGAGATGTCTCTGCACTCATGGCCGGATCCCCTCCCCCTGTACACCGGTACCTGTTCAGTAGGATGAAAGCTGTAACGAGTGGAAATAAGGTGTGGCCCCTTTAAGAGCTGTGCGCGCCCTGTTGAACTGTCGGCAGTCTGTATTGTATGTGCGCCTCGAACACGGCGCCGGGTTATTTCTGTTTGATGCTTATTTTAGCAGATCTTTCTTGTCGTAAAGCAATTCGTTACATCGCGAGACCTGATATCACGCGACACTTCCTGATGCTGCGGCCGGCGGGCCGCCGGCTCAAAGTTGCAAGTGCGTTTTTTTCCGCTCACAGCCAACAGGGGGGGGCGAGACGACGACCATTCAACACGAAATCAGTAATATAAACATTACAATGACTCCAAAGCTGTTCGGTTAAGGTAAAAAAGTTACTTAGTTCATCTTTAAATCACCCTCTTATTTTTACCCGATTTGCTTCAAACTTTACGTGTATAATCTCGACAGCGCCCCCTGGAACTGGGTTTGAACACTTGGTCCATAAATCAAACACGCTTGCATGTAATAATATGAAACTCGGTACACATATAGATCTCATCGGTTCATATATCCTTTGTACTTTTACTTTTTACCCCAGCGCAACAGGAAGTTGGCTATTATGGTTTGTTTGGAAGTGTATGCCCCTGGAATTCGAAATACTCCTCCTAGAGAATTCAACCAATCGCAACGAAACTCGGTCAGCATGAAGTCAAGACATTGAGGATGAAAAATTGCCAGGGGATTTTTGATATCTCGAACGGTTTGGCCGTGGCGAGGAAACTAATTTATGGCGAATAATGGAAACAGGAAGTGTGTTATAACTTCTGCATACATTAACTGATCTTGATGAAACTTCAGCAGTGTGTTCGCTGTAAGAGTCCGATCACAAGGATGTGACTAATGTGAGTCAAAGTTATAGCGCCACCAACTGGCAGCAGGAAGTGTGTCACTTCCTAAATGCTTTGAAATCATCCTCTTATTTTTACCTGATTTGCTTCAAACTTCATCTGTATAATGTAAACACATGCCAGATGTAGACCTGTGAAAGGATTATTGATATATTAGATACTGTTGCCGTGACAACGCATCAAACTTTAATATTCTTGTTTGATGCTATTGAGACTCTTAGCATGCTTGAAATTGCATGAAACTCGATAGAAACATCACGTTTATTAGCCAGTAGACATGTGCAAAGTTTCAGAAACGGGCGTGGTGCAGGGGCTCAGTAGCACCACCTTTTGACAAAAAGTGTGGGTGTTTTATAGTTTTACCTACAATCATAAAACTCGGTACGCATATTGTTCAGATCAAGCCAGACAACTTTCTAATTAACTGTAATTAGCTCAGACCAAGAGGAAGTCTGATATTTTAGTTTGAATGTGGATGTGTCTGAGAATTTTCTCTCCCTCTCTCTCCGTCTCTGTGTGTGAGGGATTTGTCTATTGCTTTAATGGATTTCAAGGTTTCAGGGGCTTTTGGGGCTCTTAACGTGCTCAAAAACTCTTGAAATTTTGCACACAGGTCAGATCCCACGGCCATCAGGGCTGGGCTGAAGCTGGTACCCAGGCGTGGCAGGTGGGCTCAACAGCGCCCCCTTGAACAGGGTCCGACAATTTGGTCCATATATCCAACACGCTTGCATGAATTCATATGAAACTCAGTACACATATAGATCTCATCGGGCCGAACATCTTTATCTGGTCAAGTTTTACGCCAGCCCAACAGGAAATCGTCTATTATGGGTTGTTTGGAAAACGCTTGCTGTGGAATTTGAAGTACTACTCCTAGGCAATTTATTCAGTCATCGCCAAACTCGGTGTGCATGAAGTCAAGACATTGAGGATGATAAATTGCAGACAGATTTTTGATATCTCAAACGGTTTGGCCGCGGCGAGGAAATCAATTTTCATGACTAAAAAAGGACATATAAAGTGTGTTATAGGTTAGTTTTACCTACTGTTACAAAACTCAGCGTCTATATTCTTCTCCTCAAGCCGAACAACTTTCTAATTTATAGTCATTACCTCCGACCCTCAGAAAGTCAGATATTTTGGCTTGAATATGGTCATTTTCTCTCTCTCTCTCTCTCTTTCTCTGAGCCACTATGGCAAGCCGTTTTAACATTTAATCATTTTAACCTACTAGTCTCTATTTTCATGCTACTAGTACTTATTTTTTAGATACTAGTATCTATTAAATTAAGTACTAGTACTTATTCATTAGCGACTAGTGCTTGTTCTTTAGTACTAGTGCCTATTTTTTAGATACTAGTGCTTACTCTTTAGATATTCTTTTGAGTACGTATTAGTAGCTAATGAATATGTACTGGTATCTATTTAATAGGTACTAGTATCTAATGACGTAGTACTAGTATTTACTGAATAAATACTAGTATCTATTAATAGGTACTAGTATCTAAAAGGTCATTTACTCTCTTTCTCTCTCTGAGCCAATATGGCAAGCCGTTTTAACATTTAATCATTTTAACATACTATTCTCTATTTTCATGCTACTAGATGTGCTGTGTTTGACAGAAACCTGGCTAAAACCAAACGATTACATTACTTTAAATGAGTCCACTCCGCAAGATTATTGTTATAAACATGAGCCTCGTCCGAAAGGCAAAGGGGGAGGTGTTGCTGTAATTTATAGTAATATTCTGAAAACCACTAAGAAATCTAGTTTTAAATATACTTCTTTTGAAGTGTTGGTGCTTAATGTAAAAATTTATAGTGTAAACAATAAATCACGTTTGAGAATTCTGCTGGCTACTGTATACAGGCCACCAGGGCACCATAAAGATTTTATCAAAGAATTTGCTGACTTTCTATCAGAATTAGTATTGGCTGCAGATAAAGTCCTAATTGTTGGTGATTTTAATATACATGTAGATAATGAAAAAGATGCATTGGGATTGGCATTTAAAGACATTATAAACTCAATTGGAGTGAGACAGCACGTGTCAGGACCTACTCATTGTCGTAATCATACTCTTGATCTAATATTATCACATGGAATAGATGTTGATGGCGTTGAAATTCTACAGCAGAGCGACGACATCTCCGATCACTATCTAGTCTCGTGTAAATTACATTTAGCCAAGGCTGCAAAGCCGACTCCATGTTATAAATATGTTAGACCTATCACTTCTGCCACTAAAGATTGCTTTATCAATAATCTTCCAAATCAGTTTCATAATCTCAGCATCCCAGATAGCTTAGAAGAACTTGATATTGCAACAGAAACTTTTAACTCTCTCTTTTCCAGCACTTTAGACACAGTTGCTCCGCTGCGCTTAAAGAAAATCAAAGAAAATAGTCCAACGCCGTGGTACAATGAGCACACCCGGGCCCTTAAGAGAGCAGCCAGAAAAATGGAGCGAAACTGGAAGAAAACAAAACTAGAGGTATTTCGGATTTCATGGAAGGAGAGCTCGATTGCTTACAGAGAGGCCTTAAAAGATGCTAGAACTAATTATTTTTCAACCCTATTAGAAGAAAATAAACATAATCCTAGGTATTTATTTGAACAAGTGACTAAACTAACGAAAAAGAAAGCTTCAAGCCCAGAAGTTTATAAGAAACACAGCAGTAATGACTTTATGAACTTCTTCACTTATAAGATTGATAATATCAGGGACAAAATTATAACTATGCAACCGTCTACTACAGTATCGCATCAGGGAGTATATTGTAGTCTCCGTGAGGAGCATTTTGATTCATTTGTTGCTATAGGAGAGGAAGAATTTTGCAAAATTGTTAATTCATCTAAATCGACAACTTGTATGCTAGACCCTATACCGACTAAGCTACTGAAAGAGATGCTTCCAGAGGTCATAGATCCTCTTCTAGATATCATTAATTCATCTTTGTCATTAGGATACGTACCAAAAACCTTTAAGTTGGCTATGATTAAACCGCTTGTTAAAAAACCGCAACTTGATCCTACAGAATTAGTCAATTACAGGCCGATCTCAAATCTGCCTTTTCTGTCAAAGATACTAGAAAAAGCAGTATCCTCACAACTGTGTTCCTTTTTAGAAAGAAATAATATCTGCGAGGATTTTCAGTCCGGATTTAGACCGTACCATAGTACTGAGACTGCTCTCATTAAAGTCACAAATGATTTGCTCCTATCATCCGATCGTGGTTGTATCTCTCTATTAGTGTTACTTGATCTTAGTGCGGCATTTGATACTATCGACCACAACATTCTTTTAAATAGACTAGAAAACTATGTTGGCATTAGCGGAATTGCACTAGCATGGTTTAAATCATACTTATCTGACCGATATCAGTTTGTAGCAGTAAATGAAGAGATGTCTTATCGATCACAAGTTCAGTATGGCGTACCACAAGGCTCAGTACTAGGACCGCTGCTCTTCACTCTGTACATGCTACCATTAGGAGATATAATTAGGAAATATGGAATTAGCTTTCACTGTTATGCTGATGATACTCAGCTGTATATTTCTTCAAAACCTAACGAAACTTACCAATTCACAAAATTAACGGAATGCATAGCTGATATAAAAAATTGGATGACCAGTAATTTCCTATTACTAAATTCTGAAAAAACAGAGATTCTAATCATTGGACAAAAAACTTCCTCACCTAATAACCTAGAATACTGTCTAACACTTGATGGCTGCTCTGTTAAGTCTTCAACGTTAGTTAGGAACCTGGGTGTGCTCTTTGATACCAATCTTTCATTTGAAAGTCACGTGTCTAGTATTTGTAAAACCGCATTTTTCCATCTTAAAAATATATCTAAATTACGTCATATGCTCTCACTGACAAATGCGGAACAATTAGTTCATGCGTTCATGACCTCAAGGCTAGATTATTGTAATGCTCTACTGGGTGGTTGCCCTGCACGCTTATTAAACAAACTACAGCTAGTTCAAAACGCAGCCGCTAGAGTTCTTACCAGAACCAGGAAGTATGACCATATTAGCCCGGTTCTGTCAACACTGCATTGGCTGCCTATTAAACATCGTATAAATTTTAAAATATTGCTGATTACTTACAAAGCACTAAATGGTTTAGCTCCCCAGTACTTGAGCGAGCTCTTAACTCTTAACGAGCTCTTATAGTCCTTCACGTCTATTGCGATCTCAAAATTCTGGCCAGTTGATAATACCTAAAATATCAAAATCGACTGCTGGCGGTAGATCCTTTTCCTATTTAGCACCAAAACTTTGGAACAATCTTCCTAACACGGTCCGGGAAGCAGATACAGTCTGTCAGTTTAAATCTAGACTAAAAACACATCTCTTTGGCTTAGCATACACATAACACATTATAGATTTCTATAATTCAATGTTAGGCTGCATAGATTAGATCAGCCGGAACCGGGAACACTTCCCATAATTCCTGATGTACTTTGTACATCATAAGAAGGATGGCGTCTACGCTAATATTAGTCTCTCTGTTTATCCCGAGGTTTACCGCAGACCGCCGGATCCAGGGCATATCCAGATCTGATGAAGGACCATCACATGGACACGTCGACACGCATTATCAGGGCTGTGAAGGCCCATGGACAACTCACCACTCATCTCCTCACCGGCCGGATGACCCAACCCAACCAGATGAACTGGATAATATCGTGAAAGTTCTGATCCCATCTGACTCCTGGCATTATGCTGCCTAACTCATAATCATACACTGTCCATTCGTTGGCCAAAGGAGGACTGGCCCCCCGACTGAGCCTGGGTTCTCCCAAGGTTTTTTTCTCCATTCTGTCACCTGATGGAGTTTTGGTTCCTTGCCACTGTTGCCTTCGCCTTTTGGCTTGCTTAGTTGGGGACATTTAATTTTCAATTGAACAATACTATTACAACATTGTTTTCCTGTTATCTCTGTAAAGCTGCTTTGAAACAATTTGTATTGTAAAAAGCGCTATATAAATAAAGGTGACTTGACTTGACTTGACTAGTACTTATTTTTTAGATACTAGTATCTATTCCATTAAGTACTCATTCATTAGTGACTAGTGCTTATTCTGTTTAGAATATTTAAAGTGCTTATTCAATTTTTATGCTTATTTATATTTTCAGAGCAGAAAATCCGATTTTTCTGCTTATTCAATATTGCATCTAAAATGTAAGTGACTTGATGTGTGTGTGTGTGTGTGTGTGTGTGTGTGTGTGTGTGTGTGTGTGTGTGTGTGTGTGTGTGTGAGAGAGAGAGAGAGAGAGATTGTGTCTGTTACAGTGACAAGAGTTTAACCCTTTAAGGCAGGGGTCTCAAACTCAACTCAACTGGTGGCCGCTGGAGGTAGAGTCTGGGTCAGGCTGGGCCGCATTAAGAATTCCACAAAAAATAGTATTCAAGTATTATAAAAAAGGAGCACAACTGATCCAATCTTCTCAATATTTATTATTAACGTTTCTTCTGAACTGTTCCTCTGAATTTGAACATTCCTTTCTGTACATGACTGGTTCTTCATGAGCTGTCCTTCTGACAGTTGAAGTTCATTTTTACAAACTTTCTTCGTCTTTTCACTATAACACATATTTGTGATATTTATATTTGCTTATGTCCTTTTTATTTTCTTTATACAACACATTAATGATATTGAATGTTTTTTTTTTTTGTTTTTTTTTTGGAAGGCACATTTCCTTTTATTATACTTAGAAAAACAATTATTGCTTTTGAAATACAAATATTTGCAGTAATGTCTACACATATATGTGTCTCAAATTACTGACTTTACACAAATCAAAGCAAACCTTCTTATCAACCTGCTGGACACATATTACAAGCTCAAAATGATTATTCTCACATTGTTTTAGAGCAGGGTTCTCCAACACGTCGCTCGCGAGCGGCCAGTAGCTCGTGGCCTGATTGGTGGTAACTCGCCAAGGGGCCTGTGCACATATCGCGCTCACATATTCTGCGCGCTCAAGTTCGTTATTTCAAATGTAGGCGCGCGGCAAGCGCGCTCATAATTGAAGCGACGCACGCAGTATGTTTGCACTTCGCGGTTGTCTATGACAACTGACAACAAGCCCACCGTAAGCTGTCACGAGACTATCTATGGTAGCCCATAAGGGATAAAAAAAAATTCATTTTTTTAAAACGCGGCACGCGCAACGACGGGCCGCACTAAACTTTAATGTCAAGTAGGGGGCCACAAAATATCACCGGCCCGCGGGCCGCGAGTTTGAGACCCCTGCTTTAAGGCCTTGTCTTTTTGGATATATATTTTTTTTTATTAAAAAGAAAATATGCATACAACCCATATATTTTAAATGCATTGTTTGCTTTAAATTAAATTAAGATTGTATGTTTGGTAATTGAACCTAAATAAATTTAAAATTAATGTGCTATATTTCAGATCAATATATTTGTTTTCCTTCATTTTAATCAACACTAACTTTATTCTCATTTGAGTTATAAATAACTTATTTCTGTATGAAATAAAAAATCCCGAATAATCCAGACCAACCAGAGTGCACTATTTCTACAACATCATCAGTGCTGAAGCGGAACTACCAGAGCCGTTCGGCAGATAGCAAGCAGATATTTTGTGTCACGTCGTGCACAATAACCCTAAAGGCACCAGGGTGGCGGTGCCACCGGCTTTATATATATATATATATATATAAATATAGCTGCGAGCAGCGATGAAGGGCCAAAGCCGGCGGCACCGTTGGTAGCGCTATAACTTTGACTCACAATAGTCACATTCATGTGATCGGACTCTTACAGCGAACACACTGCTGAAGTTTCATCAAGATCAGTTAATGTATGCAGAAGTTATAAAACACTTCCTGTTTCCATTATTCGCCATAAATTTGTTTCCTCGCCACGGCCAAACCGTTCAAGATATCAAAAATCCCCTGGCAATTTTCATCTTCAATGTCTTGACTTCATGCTGACCGAGTTTCGTGGCGATTGGTTGAATTCTCTAGGAGGAGTATATCGAATTCCAGGGGCATACGCTTCCAAACAAACCATAATAGCTGACTTCCTGTTGGGCTGGGGTAAAAAGTAAAAGTACAAATGATATATGAATCGATGAGATCTATACCGAGTGTACCGAGATTCATATTATTACATGCAAGCGTGTTTGATTTATGGACCAAGTTTTCGGACCTCGTTCCAGGGGGCGCTGTCACTCTTAATTGCGTTAAGAGTCTCAAAAGCATCCAAAAAGAATTTTTTAGGGTTATTGTGTCACGTCGTGCACAATAACCCTAAAGGCACCAGGGTGGCGGTGCCACCGGCTTTATATATATATATATATATATATATATGCGATGAAGGGCCAAAGCCGACGGCACCGCAACCCCGGTGCCTTTAGGTAACTAATGGCACCGGGGTTGCGGTGCCACCGGCTTGGGCCCGTAATTGCTGCTCGCAGCTATATTTTTTCTTTTGTATTCCATGGAAAAATAATTGGTTTGAAAATGGTCTGCTACTGAGAATAAAAAATTACAGAATTTGTCTGTTTGGAGTAAACTATTCTTTTAAACAGGAACTGAGAGTGCCTGCAGAGGCCTGAGAGGGGCTGAAAGGCTTCCCCTGGCTTCAGCTCAGATTCTGCAGAACTAACAGTGTGTAACCCAACCCTGATTTGGCACCGGTCAACACAGAAACTCACATAAGAGACCACACACACACACACACACACACACACACACACACACACACACACACACACACACACACACACACACACACACACACACACACACACACACACACACACACAGAACTGTAACATCAATCTGAATTGCTTATGAAAGGCCCTGTCAGACATGTGTGTGTTTGAAGGACATTACTGTCTAAGGGTGTGTCTTTGTTGTCATTTTCAAAGTACACCTGCAATTCTATAGACACGTGAAGTGTGAACAAGAGGAAGTGTTTGACACTGTCTGACACTGTATTTCCAAATGTTTGTATTTTTTCCCCCATGAAGGCACTCAAAACTCTCATAACCAGTTCCTGCAGTAAGCTGTTCCAGTGAACTCCTGTGTATTGGGAAAAGAAGGGGGGTATTATGGATTTTGAAGAATTTCCCACTGCTGGTGGAGTTTGGATGTGCCAGAAAGAGGGAGGGCGGGTGGAAAAAAATAGGGCAGTATGTGAAGTTTACACAAGCCCACAAAAGGAAGTAGAATTGTGTTGTAGGTCTAGAAGGTGAATGTGTAGGACCGGGAAATGATAGACCAAGACCCACAACTTACTAGTTAACAACTGCATTAAACACACAGAGAAAGGAATAGCAATACATTTCTGTAGCTCTGTGTGCGGTACCGAGTGGCCCCCAAAATATTGGGATGTGCAGGCTCACTGGCTTTGGGTGGTGGAGGTGGAAAAGACGGTTACCAGAGCTCAATTTGTTCCAAAAAATAAAATAAAGTTTATTTATATTTGAACTCAGAAGTCAAGAAAACAAAATAAACAAAATAAATCAAAACAGCACAATGTTTCTGGCTTTCAATGATAATACAGCAAATACTTTGTACATAGCCTCACAGCAAGCTAGTACTCACCCTCACTCTCCCTAATGCAGAATGAGGCCCTCTTAAATAGGCCAAAGCATTAAGCCAAATTGGACCATACCAATCATCAGGGTATTACATTTAGCCTAAGGCCATAAATAAGCTATAAGGTAAGTAGAAAATTAACATGACATGAAAATAAAATCGTATCATCATATCACTATCATTTTATACCACATTTACACCACCTATTCACACCACCCATATACCTATAAAACATTATTACAAACAAACCCCCCTCTGAACAATGCTCTGCACCCTCTGCCTTATGACAAGCATAAATACTGCCCCTACAGCGGCGCGCGCTTCCGCCGAGGAGCAGTCGAACCGGACCACCGGACCGGGATGCCGGAAATGCGTGAGTTGTAATATGTGCAGTATGAATTCACTAGGATTTTAGTCAGAAAAAGGGAGTAAATGGGACATGAGCTAGTGGGTACCGCACTACATGTCAGGGAGGTGGTAAAGTATGAAGTTAGAAGCAATGACAAATTCGTTTTGAGTGTTGTGAATGAAATCGCGGACAAACCGTGCTACAAACAAAACAACGCGAATAAGTTAATGGCGCCTAGCCTCGCGTGAGCCTTCTCTTTAAACACAACTTCCCCCCGTGTTCATTAGCCATCCATACACCTTCACAAAATAACACAATTAGCCTAAGCAAGGCATCATTTTTATCAAGGAGCGTGCGGGTGTATGTGTGTGCAACTGTCCATAGTCTCTCCCGCTCTCGCGTGTAACGCCATTCACCGTCAATGCGGGAGTGTGTAACAGTGAGAAGTAAGTTTCAGTTTCTCACACTCTGCCTTAAGACAATTTTAAGAGAGAATGAGAGAAGAGAAACATACTGACAACAATCCTGCAGTGTCCAGTTTGTAAGCTTCCACCTAGATAGAGGAACGACCAATAACATGGCAATTTTACACTTGCCATAAATTTAGCAATAAACTCATGCTTAAATAGCCATAAAATGTAGTCTTGTCTGTCTCTTGCAAGGCTCAGTGTGCATGGAAATGAAGGCTTGCAGTGTAATAAGACTGTAAAACACAGTATAAAAAATTACCCTGTAAATCTACAGTAAAATACTGGCAACAGTGGTTCCAGTCATTTACTGTAATTCTACAGTTTCAGGACTGTTTTACATTTTACAGCTTTACTGTAATTTTACAATAAAGTACTTGCAGCAACTTCTACAATATATATACTTTTTTTTAAGTAATACAAGTACTATTTTCTCTTTACTCTAATTTTTTACTCTGATGTCCATTAACATCTCAAGTATATGCTGCAATATAATGTATACAAGCATGTCAAAAAGATGTTTCACTAAATGGAAAGAATATAAATAAAGTAGAAATATTATTGTATTTGATTTTAGTTTTCATTGTGACCCAGTTTCCTAGTGTGTACCCATTTTCCTGCGTGTTCCTGAGTGAGGTTTATATTAAATACTGTTTCTTGATCCCTTTCACTTTGTGCGATACTTACAAAAAACCACCTGTTACAGGTATATCATTTGCCATTTATTAAACGCAGGCAAAAAAATGGCATTGGCAAATTGGCTGAAACAGATTCAAACTGAATTTCTGTATAAATACAAACAAGTCAAGGAAAAACTAAATAATTTTTCTTCATATCTTTAAAGGATTCATTCAAAATTATAATGATCTCATTATTCACTTACCCTGATGCTATCCCAGATGTGTACAACGGTCTTTCTTCAGCAATACACAGAGATTTTTACTGAAGAAATCGTCTCAAGTCAAGTCAAGTCACCTTTATTTATATAGCGCTTTTTACAATACAAATTGTTTCAAAGCAGCTTTACAGAGATAACAGGAAAACAATGTTGTAATAGTATTGTTCAATTGAAAATTAAATGTCCCCAACTAAGCAAGCCAAAAGGCGAAGGCAACAGTGGCAAGGAACCAAAACTCCATCAGGTGACAGAATGGAGAAAAAAACCTTGGGAGAACCCAGGCTCAGTCGGGGGGCCAGTCCTCCTTTGGCCAACGAATGAACAGTGTATGATTATGAGTTAGGCAGCATAATGCCAGGAGTCAGATGGGATCAGAACTTTCACGATATTATCCAGTTCATCTGGTTGGGTAGGGTCATCCGGCCGGTGAGGAGATGAGTGGTGAGGTGTCCATGGACCTTCACAGCCCTGATAATGCGTGTCGACGTGTCCATGTGATGGTCCTTCATCAGATCTGGATATGCCCTGGATCCGGCGGTCTGCGGTAAACCTCGGGATAAACAGAGAGACTAATATTAGCGTAGACGCCATCCTTCTTATGATGTACAAAGTACATCAGGAATTATGGGAAGTGTTCCCGGTTCCGGCTGATCTAATCTATGCAGCCTAACATTGAATTATAGAAATCTATAATGTGTTATGTGTATGCTAAGCCAAAGAGATGTGTTTTTAGTCTAGATTTAAACTGACAGACTGTATCTGCTCCCCGGACCGTGTTAGGAAGATTGTTCCAAAGTTTTGGTGCTAAATAGGAAAAGGATCTACCGCCAGCAGTCGATTTTGATATTCTAGGTATTATCAACTGGCCAGAATTTTGAGATCGCAATAGACGTGAAGGACTATAATGCGTTAAGAGCTCGCTCAAGTACTGGGGAGCTAAACCATTTAGTGCTTTGTAAGTAATCAGCAATATTTTAAAATTTATACGATGTTTAATAGGCAGCCAATGCAGTGTTGACAGAACCGGACTAATATGGTCATACTTCCTGGTTCTGGTAAGAACTCTAGCGGCTGCATTTTGAACTAGCTGTAGTTTGTTTAATAAGCGTGCAGGGCAACCACCCAGTAGAGCATTACAATAATCTAGCCTTGAGGTCATGAACGCATGAACTAATTGTTCCGCATTTGTCAGTGAGAGCATATGACGTAATTTAGATATATTTTTAAGATGGAAAAATGCGGTTTTACAGATACTAGACACGTGACTTTCAAATGAAAGATTGGTATCAAAGAGCACACCCAGGTTCCTAACTAACGTCGAAGACTTAACAGAGCAGCCATCAAGTGTTAGACAGTATTCTAGGTTATTAGGTGAGGAAGTTTTTTGTCCAATGATTAGAATCTCTGTTTTTTCAGAATTTAGTAATAGGAAATTACTGGTCATCCAATTTTTTATATCAGCTATGCATTCCGTTAATTTTGTGAATTGGTAAGTTTCGTTAGGTTTTGAAGAAATATACAGCTGAGTATCATCAGCATAACAGTGAAAGCTAATTCCATATTTCCTAATTATATCTCCTAATGGTAGCATGTACAGAGTGAAGAGCAGCGGTCCTAGTACTGAGCCTTGTGGTACGCCATACTGAACTTGTGATCGATAAGACATCTCTTCATTTACTGCTACAAACTGATATCGGTCAGATAAGTATGATTTAAACCATGCTAGTGCAATTCCGCTAATGCCAAGATAGTTTTCTAGTCTATTTAAAAGAATGTTGTGGTCGATAGTATCAAATGCAGCACTAAGATCAAGTAACACTAATAGAGAGATACAACCACGATCGGATGATAGGAGCAAATCATTTGTGACTTTAATGAGAGCAGTCTCAGTACTATGGTACGGTCTATTGTAACCATAGTTCCCTGAGAAACAGGGAACGAGACGATGCGTCGAACGACACGGTGGGAACGCCTCTTGCGTGATTGCGTCTGAAGCATCTATGCCAACTAGTCCAATGGAATGAGAGAATGAGCGTCACGGGCGGGTGACGTCATGAACCAGGAAAGGATAAGAGCACTTCCGCTGCTCGCCGGCATTTAGCTTCGACAGTTGCCGAAGCAAGCCGATCGCAGGGACGCAGGAAGTATGGCAGGGGGACGCATCGTCTCGTTCCCTGTTTCTCAGGGAACTATGGTTACAATAGTAACCTGAGACGTTCCCTTTATCGAAAAAGGGAACTTCGAGATGCGTCGAACGACACGGTGGGAACGAGAATACCCAACCCGCCATAATTACAAGTACCTGAGTGTCAGTCTGTTGATCTAAGCACTCAGCACCTGAGAACCTGGGGCAGCATCCAGGTCCAAACTGTAAAAACTCACGAATGTGAGCGGAGAGGACCAGCCCGCCGCATCACAAACATCTTGAAGAGATACCCCCTGCAATATGGCTTTAGAAGCCGCCATACTCCTGGTCGAGTGAGCTCGGACCACCAAAGGACAAGGCTGGCCCGAGTACTCGTATGCCAGTGAAATAGCCTCGACTATCCACTTACTGACTGTCTGTTTTGAAGCAGGAAGACCTTTCTTAGGTGATCCAAAGCAAATCAGTAATTGGTCGGACTTCCTGATTGAGGATGTCCGACGTACATACGTGTCCAATGCTCGCACTGGACACAAGAGGTGCAGTCTTTCCTGGTCCGCAGTTGCAAAAGGAGGACAGAAAGCCTGCAGCACAATAGGCCTCGGAGTCAAGGTTGGAACCTTAGGGACGTATCCCTGTTTTGGATATAGGAACGCCTTGACCATCCCCGATGCAAATTCAAGGCAGGTGGGGGAGACCGAAAGAGCCTGAAGGTCACCAACTCTCTTTAGGGACGAAATAGCTAGCAGAAAGAAGTCTTGAAAGTAAGGAACTTTTCTGAGACCGAATCTAAGGGCTCGAATGGAGCCCTAGACAGGCCTACTAGAACTACAGTCAAATCCCAAGCTGGCACCTTAGTGCGAATTGCAGGCCTCAGCCTCAAAGTGCCACGAAGGAAACGTGTAATCAGGGGGTCTCGACCCAAAGATATACCTCCCACCATGGTATGGTAAGCCGCAATGGCTGCTACGTAAACTTTTAGTGTGGAAGGACATAGACCTGACACAAAGCGCTCCTGCAGGAACTCGATTACTGTGTTGACAGAACAATTAACCGGATCCCACTGATGTCGGTGACACCATAAGGAGAAAACTCTCCATTTAAGCGCATACAGTTTCCTCGTAGCTGGAGCTCTGGAGCTTAGGATGGTCTCAACAGCCTCAGCTGAAAGACCACTATCTATAAGTTGGGCCCCCTCAGAGGCCAAACCCAAAGATTCCACATGTCTGGTCGAGGGTGAAATATTGTGCCCCCGGCCTGAGACAGAAGGTCCCTCCTCAAAGGGATCTCCAATGGAGGCCCGTCTAGCAGAAGGATCAGGTCCGCAAACCAGATCCGACTTGGCCAGCGTGGTGCTACTAGCAGTAGGCTTATTCCATACCGACGGACCCGCTCCAGAACTCCTGGGAGCAGAGCAACAGGGGGAAAGGCGTACAGACGTAGCCTCGGCCACGTCTGCACCATGGCGTCCAGCCCCAGGGGGGCTGGGTGCGTCAGAGAATACCAGAGAGGACAGTGCGTCGTGTTCTGAGACGCGAACAGATCCACCTCTGCCTGACCATATGCCTCCCAGATTTTCTCCACCGCCTCGGGGTGGAGTCTCCAATCCCCTGGCCTCAGCTCCTGCCTCGACAGGATGTCTGCTCCTATATTCTGGTCCCCAGGAATATACACTGCCCTCAGGGAGAGTACCTTCCCCAGAGACCACAGGAGGATCTGGTGCGCCCGTTTGCAAAGCGGACGCGAGCGCAGACCCCCCTGGCGGTTCAGATAAGAGACCACTGATGTGTTGTCTGTTCGAACGAGCACATGATGGCCTCTTAGGTCCGGAAGGAAATGTCTCAACGCATTGAAGACGGCCATCATCTCCAGGCAATTTATGTGCCACGAAAGATGATGGCTTTTCCACAGACCCTGAACCGAGCGGCCTTCCATTACCGCTCCCCAGCCGGTGAGGGAAGCATCTGTCGAGATCACAACTCGATGGCAAAGAGCTCCCAACACCGGACCCTGGGTTAAGAACCAGTGTTTACTACATATAACTAAGGCACGAAAGCATCGCCGCGTGACCTTGATATGCAAGTGGGTTTCCCCTCGGGGAGAACCCTCTGGTCCTGAGCCAGCACTGTAAAGGTCTCATGTACAGCATGCCAAAAGGAATTCCGTTGGACACTGCTGCCAGTAGACCCAACAGTCTCTCGAACTGTTTACAATGCGTGACTGGTTTTGGGTTAAGAACCAGTGTTTACTACATATAACTAAGGCACGAAAGCATCGCCGCGTGACCTTGATATGCAAAGTGGGTTTCCCCTCGGGGAGAACCCTCTGGTCCTGAGCCAGCGCTGTAAAGGTCTCATGTACAGCATGCCAAAAGGAATTCCGTTGGACGCTGCTGCAACAAGACCCAACAGTCTCTTGAACTGTTTTACAGTGCGTGACTGGCCTAGCCTCAGCTCTTCTGTGGCTGTTAGGATACTAAATCCCGTACCACACCAAGGAAAGTGGTTCTCAATACTGGAGAAAGCAACTCTTCTTGGTATTGAGCCTCAACCCCAACGTCTGCATATGAGCGAGAACGACACCTCGGTGCCGAACCGCCAACTGCTCTGATTCCGCTAGAATCAGCCAGTCGTCGATATAATTCAGAATGCGAACGGGGTGACAAAGCTAGGCCGAAAGGAAGAACCCGATATTGGTATTCTTTGCCCCTGAAAGAAAACCATAGGAACTTCCTGTGCTGAGGGAGGATGGAGATATGGAAGTATGCATCCTTTAGATCTATCGTGACAAACCAGTCCTCGGAACTGATTTGGGTCACGATCTGTTTGAGGGTCAGCTATCTTGAACTTTAGTTTCTGAACTGACCGAATAAACAGGCGAAGATCTAAAAGGGACGCAACCCTCCATCCTTTTTTGGAACAATGAAATAATGGCTGTAAAAACCCGACTCTCTGACGGGTGAGTACACCTGTTCTATAGCTTCTTTGCTAACAGGGCCTTTACTTCTTGTCCCATTACCAGAGCCTGCTCGGGATGCACCACTGTGGGCAGCACCCCGCTGTAATGAGGAGGACGAGAGCCAAACTGGATTCTGTATCCCTTCTCTACAAACTGCAGGACCCAATGAGAAATATTCGGCAGAAGCATCCACGCTGCCAGAAAATTTACTAAGGGAACCAGCCCCTCGAGGCTGGTCTCTGGTGTTACTGAGGGAGCCAAATCTGGAGCCTGAAACATAATGGCAGGAACTACCTGACCTGACTACTCAAAAGCCCCCCTCAGAGGGCGCGAAACCAATGCTGTACCGCAGCATAGCATCAGCGACTCGCTGGAGACCGCTGCGCCCTGAAGCACCGGAGGTGGCAGGGTTGGCAGGAGGGTCTCGTGAGGACCCCGAAATGGAACGGGCACCGTGAAATGAGGTGTACACCACTCTACTTCGGTCGGGGCTGTCCTCACAGGCCTGATGCCTAAGCATCAGAACCTTTTTTTTTTTTTTTTTTTGAACCGAAGCTTTCTTCGCCTGAAGAACGGTCCTCAGATCCGGCTTAGGCGACTTCGGTTGAGAGGGTTGCGTCTGTCTCCAGTATCTACATGGAGGAACACGAGACGCAGCACTCTCTTTCTGTGCACATAATATGATGAACTCGACGGCTGGGGCTGCTCACGCCCAGCAGCCCCAGGGGGGCTGGACACAGCGAGGGAGAAACCTTATTATATATATTTTTTTTATATATATATATCTTCTATCACCTAACAACGACCGCATGGAATGCGTCGCCGAAGAGACCCGAAGGCTCAAATTTCGCTATATCCAGAACCCCAGCAGATCGGCCTGATAAGCCTGGAGCATTATAATATAGATTTCTATAAACATTCTCCAGCTGACCTGCTGCCGTATAAGCTTTACCCATAAAACCAAAGTAGTTCTGCTTAAACCTACGCGCTGCCTCGGCAAACGCGAGATCCCAGCCACAGAATCTTATTTTTGCAAAATACACTCGAAATCTAAGCGGTGCCTCGGCAAACGCGAGATCCGAGCTAGATTCTGATTACAACATTAAACCTACACGCTGCCTCGGCAAACGCGAGATTCTTTAGTATAGGCTTATGAGCAAAGCAGAGACTTAAATGATGATACTGGACCAGGTGAAAAAATAGCATTTTCCTATTTTTATTTCTGTTCAGCCTGGGGCATCATATCATAACCGTAATCTTTCAACCCTCTAATCTTGAATAAACATTTAACACGAGGGCTGAAAGTGGTGATAAATACGGTTTATTCCATAATTTAAATATTCAGTGTGTAAATCAGGGAAAAAATGGAAGCCTCGTGGTGGAGATAATGTGATAGAAATAAGAAAACGCTCGTCAAGTTTCTTAGGACGAGCGTTCCTTTTTCTCAGCTGGCCATTAAATATTTAATTTACTAACAGCACGGGACAAAACCTCCACCAGTTCATCATATACTGGAAAAATAGATGGCGAATCTAATTCAACAGTGTGTGTGCTTGCTTTCACTTTCAATATTCTCAACACAAACCTCCTCGGAGGAAGAAATGAAGGAAAAAAGGGCTCTCTCTCCCCGAGCGGAAGAAACCGCAGAGCGTGCTTCCAACACCGGGGAGATAGAGCTGGATCTTCCGGGCAAGGAAGAAGAAAAGGCCCTCGGACCGTTCTCCCACCCCTCCAAAAGATCCTTTTGCGATCCCCAGGAATGCATTCTCCGCGCCGCCTCGGCAAACGCGGGTCCTGTCATCCCGTGAGAATCGCGAGCCTGCCACTATCATACAGAGTGACAGGCGAGAGCAGAGCATGCTAATCTGGTAGTTTCACTTTCACAATGTTAGCACTCAGCATGCTCTTACTCTCAAACAAAATGCCACAAAGCTGTGTGTGTCCCCACCCGTTTAAATAAACGCGGGCAGGGAGGAACACACTGTTTGTACATTTGTTTCGCCATAACGTTTCCGACAATATTGTAACAGACAACAATAAATAGACAGAGACAGTTTGACACAGATCGCTTGCTGAGGCAACAGAAGCTAAATGCCGGCGAGCAGCGGAAGTGCTCTTATCCTTTCCTGGTTCATGACGTCACCCGCCCGTGACGCTCATTCTCTCATTCCATTGGACTAGTTGGCATAGATGCTTCAGACGCAATCACGCAAGAGGCGTTCCCACCGTGTCGTTCGACGCATCTCGAAGTTCCCTTTTTCGATAAAGGGAACGGAGATCTGTATATGCATACTAGGCAAATAAAAGGGCAAAATGCATAAAGGCTGTATCAAACTATCAAAAGCATGCTCCACATGATCAGTTAATATCATATGTAAAAAAAACGTGTATGGTTACTCATGTAACCCGGGTTCCCTGAGATATAGGAAATGAGCTTTTCGTCAGTTCGCTGACGCTGATGAGGAAAACTCAGTTTTCTCTGAATTCTGAAGCCTGATTGGTTCATGTCTGTGTAACTGCACAGACAAATAGCATTTCAGCCCGCCAAAAGGGGCGGGGTTGGCTGCCTATATTAGTCATGCAGAATTTCCTATTTGTCAGAATCTTTCGATTGAGGAGCGGTTAGCATGACTTGCTGTTCAGTGAATGCTCGTTCCTGTTATCTCAGGGAACGTCTCGGTTACGTTATGTAACCCTCGTTCCCTGAGTAGGGAACGGAGACGTTACGACAGATGTCGACGAATGGGGTTTCACTTAGAAAGCCTATCCACTTTGAGTATTCCAAAACGGCAATGAAATGCCATGGGTCTGCGGTATTTGCATGGCGCAACTCCACCCCACCTCGTGGGTATAAAAGAAGGCAACATGCAGATATGTTTCTTCGCTGAGGAGCCAAGACTGAGCTCAGGCGATACCCGCGGTACAGCGGAAGTGGCAGGAAGTCGTAACGTCTCTGTTCCCTATTCAGGGAACCAAGACGTTCCCTTTCGTTGTCACTCCGAGTTACATCGGATGACGGCGAATGGGGTTACCAGTCTAATCATGCCACCATCACAGCTGTCTTCCAGTGCCCTGCGTATATCTGAGATCCCTATCGTGAGACTTGCACGGACATAGGACTCCTATTTAGCACGTGAATACTAAAAATGTAGCTCATACACTGGGGAGCATATCTCATATCTCAGAGAAATATGCAATTAATGCCAACCCAGAGATGGGGGGGGGCGGGGGCGGGGGGGACTTAGAGAATACACATATGACCCGAAGGAATGCATATGGAGAACACTGGGGTGTCCAGCCGCAGGTGGAATATTTCAACCCCAGGGGTGGCAGGGTGGCTTGCCAAGGGAAAGACATATGCTCAGAGAGGCTTACAGTGGAAATACGCATGTGGGGGGCACCTAGCCAACGCACAGGCAATAGACACTGGTGTCGATGTCAGCAGTGCTGGAGGAACTCAGGGCTTGCGGGAAGCTTACCTGAGGAATATATCGCACGTATCCAGTCCGTGGAGTGGAATAGCGAGCAAGCGAAGACACCTGAGCGGGTCCGGTACTGGCTGGTTGAAGCTGGTTGACACAGGCTCCACTCGGAGATTGTAGAATCTGGCGAATGTGTTGGGTGTCGCCCAGCCTGCAGCTCTGCAGATGTCTGTTAGTGAGGCGCCATGCGCTAGAGCCCAAAAGGACGCCACATCGTCGACCACGGTTGACCTTGCTGCTGGTATGCCAAAGCAATGGCGTCCACTATCCAGTGAGACAGCTTTTGCTTGGAGAGAGTCTTTCCCTTCAGCTTCCCACCATAAAAGACAAAGAGCTGGTCTGAGGCCCTGAAACACTGCGTTCTGTCTACATAGGTGCGGAGAGCACGTACTGGACAGAGCAATGCCAAGGCTGGGTCTGCCTCCTCCAGGGGTAGCGCTTGCAAGTTCACCACCTGGTCCCGGAAGGGAGTGGTGGGAACCTTGGGCACATATCCAGGCCGGGTCTCAGGATCACGTGAGAGTAAGCCGGTCAGAATTCCAGGCACGCTTCGTCAATGGAGAATGCGTGCAGGTCCCCTACCCTCTAGATGGAGGCCAGTGCAACCAGCAGAGCTGTCTTTATAGACACGAAATTAATCTCCACTGATTGCAGAGGCTCAAAGGGAGCACTCTGCAGGACAGTTAGAATAACTGAGAGGTCCCAAGAGGGAACACGAGGAGGGCGAGGAGGATTCAGTCTCAGCCTCAGGAATCTGACGATCAGGTCGTGCTTCCCTACAGACTTACCTTCCACTGTATCATGGTATGCGGCAATAGCGGCAACGTGTACTTTGAGCGTGGAGGGAGACAGCCTTTGCTCCAACCCGTCTTGAAGGAAGGAAAGCACGACACTGATCGAACATCTCCGGGGGTCTTCTCGGAGAGAAGAGCACCAGTTGACGAAGAGGTTCCACTTCAACGCGTAGGCGTGTCTAGTGGACGACGCTCTAGCGGAAGAGATGGTAGCCACCACCGCTGGTGCTAGGGTACTCAAACCTGCCTTGTCCCATCCAGGAACCACACGTGGAGGTTCCAAAGATCGGAACGAGGATGCCATAGGGTGCTCCGTTCCTGAGAAAGGAGGTCCTTCCTCAGAGGAATTGGCCAGAGAAGGTGCTGTCGCGAGGAGTACAAGTTCGGAGAACCAGGTCCGGGTGGGCCAGTGCGGCACGACCAGAATGACCTGCTCCTCGTCCTCCCTGACCTTGCGCAGGGTCTGCGCAAGAAGGCTCACTGGGGGAAACGTATATCTGTGGCCCCGCGGTCAGCTGTGCGCCAGTGCATCCATGCCCTTGGCACGGGAATAATACAGGGCGCAATGGGTCGAGTCGTGAGAGGCAAACAGATCTATCTGTGCGTCCCCGAACTGGTCCCAAATCAGCTGAAGCGACTGGGGATGGAGTCACCATTCTCCAGGGAGGGGCTGAAGCCGTGAGAGCTCGTCGGCTGCACAGTTCAAGGCTCTGGGAATGTAAATGGCTCGAAGCGACCTCAGATACTTCTGACTCCATATGAGGAGGTGGCGGGCGAGTTGCGACATACGGCGCGAGCGTAGACCACCTTGATGGTTGATGTATGCTACAGTGGCAGTATTGTCTGATCAGACTAGTACGTGTTGACCCTTGAGCAACGCCCGGAAGCGGTGCAGAGCAAGACGTACTGCCAGCAACTCGAGGCAATTGACATGCCATAGGCGCTGGGGTCCTGTCCAGGAGCCCGCGGCAACATGTCCATTGCACATGGTGCCCCAACCCGTGGTGGAGGCATCTGTTGAGACAACAACATGTCGGGAAGCTCATTCCAGGGGCACTCCAGCCCGCAGATAACTGAGGTTCGACCACGGGGAGAAGGTCTGATGGCAGGTTGGAGTAACTGGTACTCAGAGGGTGCCGTGTTGCAATGCACACCTCGGGACTCAGTCGCGAAACCAAACCTGAAGCGGTCTCATATGAAGCAATCCGAGCGGCGTTGCCGCGGCTGCAGATGCCATATTCCCCAGGAGCCACTGAAATAGTTTCAGTGGAACCGCACTCTTGCCCTCGAATTGTCTCAGGCAAGTCAGCAGTAACTGCGCACGCTCGCTCGCAAGCTGCAAGGACATGGCTACCGAGTAGATGTCCATACCGAGAAAAGAGATCCTCTGCACCAGGCAAAGTTTTCTCTTCTTCGTAAAGACGCGAGGAGACAGGGCTAGGCCGAAAAGGAGAACCACGTACTGGTATGCCTGCCCCTCGAAAGCAAACCGTAGGAACGGTCTGTGTCGAGGAAGAATGGAGACATGGAAGTTGGCATCCTTCAGGTCGATCGCTGCAAACCAATCCTGGGGCCGCACACATTCGAAAATGCGTTTGACAGTGAGCATCTTGAACGGCATCCTGTGAAGGGAGCGGTTCAGAACGCGCAGGTCCAGGATTGGCCGTAACCCACCGGTTTTCTTCGGGACAATGAAGTAAGGGCTGTAGAAGCCGGACCTCATTTCGGCTGGAGGGACAGTCTAGATCGCACCCTTCGCCAGTAGGGTGGCAACCTCCGCTCTCATGTCCGGGGCATTGCCACCGACCATAGTGAAGCGGACTCCCCTGTAGCAGAGAGGAGACCGCGCGAACTGAATCGCATAGCCGAGCCTGATAGTTTGTTCGGCCCAGCGGGACAGATGGTGAAGCTCTTGCCAGGCTCCCAAGAACTGCACCAGCGGGGTCATGCGAACCACAGACGTCCCCTTGGTGGGGCAGCGAAGCGGAGTGACCGGCCCGGGTGTGGACGGCATAACGGCCCGTCGTCTCGAGCGGCGCAAAGGGAGGTTCCCAAGGACTGTGGAGAGGTCCCATGATGGGACCGAACACAGGCGGGGAGGATTCAACCTCCTAGCTCCCCTGAAAAATGTAACGACCAGGTCGTGATTCCTAATCGACTGACCGACCACCAGGGTGTGATTTAGCCACCCACGATAGCCACCACATATACTTTAAGCGTGGTGGGGGCATGCCCAGCGTCCAGCATCTCCTGCAGAAACATGAGAACTGACACAGTTTAGCATTTGGAGGGGTCTATTTTCCGAGCTAAGCACTAGGGTTGCCCCCTAATGGTTGACTAAGCCTTACATTTGGACATGAGAACTGTCACCTGTGACCGAAGTATGAATCACACCCAAAAACTCTTAAACTCATCAGCTCATTATCACATATATCCCCATGTGATAATGAGCTGATGAGGTGAATCAGGTGTGTTTGATTAGGGAGACAAAGAAACTGTGCAGTGTTGGGGGTCCTTCAAGAGCAGGGTTGAGGAACACTGATCTAGCGTAAATGATAAATCATGTTTGAGATTTGTGCTGGCTACTGTATACAGACTTTATCAAAGAATTTACTGATTTTCTATCAGTTAAAAAGTCCTAATTGTTGGTGATTTTAATATACATGTAGACAGTGTTGTGCCTGAACGCGTTCAATGAACGATAGTTCATGAACTCGTTCATATTTTGGGCGAACGTGAACTGAACGTACTGAATTACTGCCTGATGAACGTTACTGTGAACGCGTTCATTCTGGTGTCTGTGAACGCATGCTCTCTCAGTTTAACTTCGTTCAATAGGGTGCCAGATTTCTATAAAGCCTTCCAGGCGAAAACGCCTTAATATGTAGCGAAAAAAACACCCAATCTGGCAACATCAGCCACCAGTGTACGCACGCACTGCCGCATGCGTCGTCAAAACAAAAAAGCAGCATGTAGTCGACAAAGCAGCGAGCGAGGCGTCGTATGATCATTTAAACGAGTTTTATGACAAGGTCGGTGAGGATGGGAAAATCTTACATTTCTGTGCAAACTTTGCCAGTCGATAAAATAATTGCTGTCTGTGGTTGTATATGGGCTGTGGCAATAAAAAAGAAGAAGCTCGCAGCAACATATGGACTATGAACTAGAAAAAAAGAACTATGAACTAGTTCATTTTTTGAAGTATGAACTATGAACTGAACTAGTTCATTTTAAAATGTGTGAACTGAACTTTGAACCAGTTCATGTAGAAAATGAACTTTCCCAACACTGCATGTAGATAATGAAAAAGATGCATTGGGATTGGCATTTAAAGACATTCTGAACTCTATTGGAGTTAGACAACCCGTGTCAGGACCTACTCATTGTCGTAATCATACTCTAGATCTAATATTATCACATCCATGGAATCAATGTTGATGCAGTTGAAATTCTACAGCAGAGTGATGACATCTCAGATCATTATCTAGTCTCATGTATACTTCATTTAGCCAAGGCTGCAAAGTCGACTCCATGTTACAAATATGTTAGACCAATAACTTCCGCCACTAAAGATTGCTTTATTAATAATAGAAGCTTAGAAGAACCCCCATATTGTGACAGAAACTTTTGACTCTCTTTTCCAGCATTTTAGACACAGTTTCTCCTTTGTGCTTCAAGAAGATTAAAGAAAATAGTCCAACCCCGTCGTACAACAAGCACACTCAGGCCCTTAAAGGCAGGGTAGGCCGTTTGTTTCTAAAACACTTTTTCCCAAATTTGTTTAAACTGTCTTTATATACCAATACATATCTATAATGTAAGTACTCTGAAAAGGATAATATAACAATTGAGTGTCTGTAGTCCTCTCAGGGCTGCAATAAACACAGCTACTCTTTCCAGCCGGGACGAATTAAATTATTTGATGTTTTATTAACAAGGTTCGGGAGGAACACGTTCTAATGATCAACAATCAAGTCATTCCAACCAACTGTCAGCAATCAGTAATCAACAGGTCCACTCAATCAGCATGAGTAAAGCCTATAAATATACGCAGTCGACTCACCCATAGTTCTTTACAGTTTTCTGCATCCCTCCACCACCCCATCTCCTCACACTTGCCTGATTATCTTCTTAAACAGAGATACGGGAGTAGTACTCTGGGTTCGGGCCCAATTTACGAGCTTGGAGCCCGCCCCCGGACAACACGCCAAATACGCATAACCATTTACTCTCTGATCATTCGTAACTGTGAACTCGTGAATGGCTGGGCGACTGTGACTCTCCCTCGCTACCATGGCTACCACCCCTGCTGCTACAGGAGCTGCCCACATGCGCACACCCCGTTGAATCGCTCATTTCGAAAGAGGAGAGGCACGTACCGACCAGAAGCTAGGAAGTCTCACAATTATTGCAGAGAAAGAGCAGTCAAAATTCTCAGTACCACCTGCACCTCCCGATAAACGGGGGAGGACAGAAACCTGCAGCACAATAGGCCTCGGAATAATGGTAGGCACCTTAGGAACATATCCATGGGGTAAGATTGCATTGGCCATCCCCGGTGCATTCAAGGCAGGTGGAAAGGACCTGAAGGTCTCGACTCTTAGAGGTACAAAATAGCTAGCAGAAAATAGTCTTAAAGAAAGGAACTTCTCTGAGACCAAATCTAAGGGCTTGAAGGGAGCCCCAGATAGGCCTTCTAGAACTATTGCAAGGTCCCAAGCCAGCACCCTTAGTGCAAGTTGCAGACCTCAGCCTCAAAGTGCCACGAAAGAAACGAGTGATCAGGGGGTCTCGACCAAAAAATGTACCACCCACCAGGGCGTGCAAAGCCGCAATGGCTGTCACGTATACCTAAAGAGTGGAAGGACATAGACCTAATAAAAATTGTTCTTGCAGAAACTCGAATACTGTGTTTACTGTACAGTTAACCGGATCCGACTGACGCTGGTAACACAAAGAAGTGAAAAACTCTCCAAATAGTAAATATAGTTTCCTAGTAGCGGGAGCTCTGGAGCTTAGAATGGTCTCAACAACCTCGGTTGAGAGAGCAGTTTTTATGAGTTGGGCCCCCTCAGAGGCCAAACCTACAGTTTCCAAATACCCTGCCGGTGGTGCAATATTGCAACCCCTGCCTGAGACAGAAGGTCTCTCCTGATCTCCAAGGGGAGTCCTCAGCACCAGACCCTGGGGAAGAAGGTACCAGAGATTAGGGAATGGTTTGAGTAGGGAGACGTGAAATGAAGGAGAAATTTTGTAGTGAGAAGGAAGGGTAAACTGGTACATGACATCATTGATCTGCCTCTGTATTGCGAAGGGAGTCAGCTTACGGCAGGGCAGTCGAAGACGGATATCCCTGGTTTAGAGCCAGACCTTTTGCCCTGGATGGTATCGGGGTGTCGCTGATCTTCTTGCATCGGCCTGGCTCTTGTGTCTCCGAACTGCCTGCTGTAGATGAACCTGCGCTGAGTCCCAGACCCTCTCGCTCGCTTGGAACCAGTTGTGGACAGCTGGAACGTCCAAAGGCTCTCCTGACCAGGGAAACAGGCGCGGTTAGTAGCTGAGTATGCACTAGAAGGGGGCAAGTCCTGTGGTGACTTGTCACAGGGAGTTCTGTGCATACTCAGCCCAGGGAAGAAAACGGCTCCAGCTCTCCTGATGGTTGTGACAATATGACCGCAGGTACCTCCCAATCTCTTGTATCTTCCGATCAGTCTGGCCGTTGGACTGCGGATGATATCCAGATGTGTGACTCCGAGTAGGTTGAAGAAAGCTTGACATTCTCGGGAGATAAACTGAGGGCCACGGTCTGAGAAAATGTCTTCGGTAATTCCAAAGTGACGAAAGAGTTGCTGGAAGAGGGTTTCGGCCATCTTGAAGGCAGTGGGTAGTCCCTGCAGCGGGATTAATTTACAGGCTTTGGAGGACGAGGTTGCAGGTGTGAGAATTAGAAAATGGGAGGTCGGTGATGAAGTCCACTCCAATATGCGACCAGGGTCGGTTCGGAACGTGGAGAGGGACTAGTTTGCCTTCCGGAAGGCAATGGGGATATGGCGCAGACTGAGCATCCCTGAACATATTAGGAGACTTACTGGGTCATATTGGGTCAACAGTATGCTGATGAGTGAGAGGGTTTTCTGGCTGCCTGGGTGTCCAGAGCCCGGTGATGTGTGGACTGAGTCCATGAGGGACAGATGGAGATGAGTGGGCACATAGGTCTATCCTTCAGCAGATCAATGATGTCATGTACCATGATGGCTGTAGGGAGAATGGGTTCAGGGGTGCGGGATGGATTCAGGATGGTATAACTGGGAGAGTGCATTCGCTTTCTGGTTCTTGTTACCAGGTTGGTATGTCACGGTGAAGTTAAATCTGGTGAAGAAGAGGGACCAGCGTGTGTTCAATTTTTAGGCGTTGCGAAGGTATTCAATATTGCGCTAGTCAGTGATGACTTCAAACGGGTGTTTAACTCCCTCCAGCCAATGTCGCCACTCTTCAAGAGCTAGTTTGATCGCCAGTAGTCTCCTGGGGCCCGTTCTTCGTACATTGCTTAAAACATCAGAGATCAAACGAGAGACATCCAAGATAATATCATCGTGCTCATCATGATCCGGCTAATTGGGTTCTTCGAACACTCCTGCCGGTTATGATTAGTATAGCTGGATTGGGTTATCTGAGATAATTGCGCGTTCATGCGCTGGGTTAAAAGGGGATACGTATCGATAGTAGAAACATTGATCAGCAACGCTGCTATTGGCTGCTCACCGTAGCCAAAGAGCGCGCTCAGTTTTTTTCTCCACAGAAGAGCAAGAGTTATTGCTTGAAGGATAAGCTGTCTCACTTGTCTCCAAGCAGGATCCTGCTGTAATCACCTGTTTAATGGAAAAATTCAGTTCTGTTAGGATAAGCATAAGTGTATGTAATGCAGTGAGTTTGATATTTATTTTTTTCCTTACCACATTCAAATAATGCGCATAAATCTGTGAGTCATGCACAGATCCTGGCCATATTTGTGATATGGAACATAGTCACACACCATAAGAGATTTTAGTCAGTCAACTGCCTTTTTAAAATTTGAGATTACTAATCTGGATAAGAATCGCAATAGTAACTTGCCTTGCCTGCACTGTTATTAAAGCCCGACTCCGACGAGTCGAACATTTATGCGTTTCCAACAAATTAATGATGTAAACGACATCCTCACGAGTCATGAGAAAAATGATATATCTCAAAAAGTACACTATCGCGCTGCGCTAAAAGACTTCCCGTATCAGCTCCGCTTAAGAAGCCGCAATCTAATCCTGTTAACATGAAATAAGCCTGCTTGTGAGCAGGTTCAAGCTAGTGCACCTGTTGCTATGACAGCAAGTCCAGGATGAGCGTCGAAGAACCAAACAATCCAAGATCATGCCAAATCGCCAACAATCAAATCCAGCTAAGTGAGTTAGCGACGTACGAAGAACAGGCCCCTGGTTACTAGTGCTGTAGCGGCGCGTCGATGACCTCGACACTTCGACGTCAAAATTATGTCGACGCCATTTTTTTTGCGTCGTCACTTTTTTATTTATTTATTTTTTGCACCGTTTCCGGCAGTACAGCTCGCCAGTACAGGGCAGATTTGGCTTGAACGTGGCGCCGCGCACGTGCCGTGCACACAGCCAAGCGAAATGGGGTCTTGCCGGTCTTGCGCACCCAACGCGTCATTTTTGCCGCGCGCACCTTCGCGCTCGTGCGGACGTGTCGACAAGGCTTTAAACAAGGCTTATAAACAAGGCTTTACTCCGTGTCAACGCGCGCTCTGATCGGTAAAGGGGCACAGACCCTCTCCTGAATCATCTCCAGCAGTAGCAGCCTCCGCACCACTAACTCTGCCTTCGTTTCCCTCGTAAGCTGATATTAGTATTTAAACATTCTCTATGATAAAAAAGGTTTGTAAAAAATATTTTAATAACACGGTTTTGGCGCTTATAGTGTTCTAATGACGGTGTTCAAATACATAACATTAGACTAACGTTAGCCAGCTTATACAGTATCATGATTCAGTACGCTAGTACGTATATACATTATGTTTTTTTATTAATCAGGCAGCAGAAAAATTATCTTTATTTTAATCGTCCAATTAGTCGATAGATTAGTCGACTAATCGATAAAATAATCGCCCAACTAATCGTTTAGTTAATAATCGTTTACCCCAGCCCTACCAGTGGTTACCAATATCATAGTTTTGCTCTGCCGGGGACAACTTTTAGAATAGAAGGCGCATGGATGGAGTTTGGGAGGCCCACCCTGCCACTATAGCACAGCTCCTACCCCATTGGTGGAGGCGTCTACCTCTACGACAAAGGGGAGATCCGGATTGGGATGAACAAGGGTTGAAGCTGTACTGAAGGCTTTCTTAAGTTGGTTGAAGGCTGTGTTAGCTTCGTAGTTCCAGGACAGAGACTTGGAACCATTGCTCAGTAAGGAGGTGAGTGATGAGCTGAGTTTACTGAAGCCATTGATGAATCGAGTGTAAAAGTTGGCGAACCCCAGGAAGCGTTGGAGTTCTTTGATGGAAGTGGGTTGTGGCCAGTTCTCCACCGTCTCTACGTGCCTCAGGTCCATCTTTATGCCATGTTGATCGATGACGTACCAGAGGAAGTGGACGTGTCATGGTGGAATTCACATTTTTCGAGTTTCAAGAAGAGGTGGAACTTTCGAAGCTTTTGTAGGACCTGGGTTACATGGTGGTGGCGGTAGTCGGCCTTCGGCCAGGTTCCGGGAATAGATGAGATTATTGCCTATATACACGATGACAAAGCTGTGAAGGAATTCCCGGAACACCTTGTTCATGAACCCTTGGAAGACAGAAGGTGCGTTGGAAAGCCCGTACAGCATAAGTCAAGTCAAGTCACCTTTAATTTTATCTCGCTTTTTACAATACAGATTGTTTCAAAGCAGCTTTAAAGAGATCACAGGAAAATAATGTTGTAATACTATTGTTAAATATAAAATTATATGTACCCAACTAAGCAAGCCAAAGGCGAAGAAAGGCGAAAAAGGCAACAGTGGCAAGGAATCAAAACTCCATCAGGTGACAGAATGCAGAAAAAACCTTGGGAGAAACCAGGCTCAGTCAGGGGGCCAGTTCTACTGTGGCCAATGAACGAACAGTGTATGATTCAGGCACCATTATAGGTCAGAAGTCAGATTGGATCAGAACTATCACAATATTTATCCAGTTCCATCTGGTTGGGGGTCGGAGTCATCTTGCCGGTATGGAGATGAGATTGTTGAGGTGTCCATGAGGCCCTCACAGGGCTGATGAGGCTGGCACTTCAGGGATGCGTTGTCGTTGTGTCCATGCGATGGTCCTTAATCTGGATATGGCCTGGATCCGGTGGATTGCCGTAAACTGTGTGCCCTGATAGAGTGACAAATGCAGTCTTCCACGCGTCACCTTAGCGGATTCGAACAAGTTTATAATGTATGCGCTCCACAGGTCCAACTTCGTGAAAATACGAGCAGGAGTTACTGCTTCAGGGCAGCTGGAACCAGAGGAAGAGGGTAGCGAAATTTGACAGTTTGAGAGTTGAGAGCACGATAATCGATACAGGGGCGCAAGCCTCCGTCCTTTTTACCCACAAAGAAGAAACTCAAAGCGGCAGGGTAAGTAGATGAACGGATGAACTCCTGCTGAAGAGCCTCCTAGATGTACTCCTCCATGGCCTTCTGTTCACATCTGTTCTCATAGACAGTAGATAGATCTTACCACGTGGTAGGGTGGCCCCAGGCACCCTACCACGATCGCACAGTCCCACAGGTCGATCGCACAGTCCCATGGCCGATGAGGAGATAGTGTGGTCAACTGCTTGCTGTAGACAACCTGGAACGCCCGGTATGCAAGGGGGATTTTGTGCTGCGTTGTGGTGGTCGGACTCTCGATGGAAGTGGAACAAAGCTTCACTTTGGGTGAAGATGAAAGTTGATGGCAGGTAGAGCGCTGGTAGGTGACTTTCTTAATGGATTGCAGACAGTGGTTAAAGCAGTTTTACCCCCACTGTTGGATCACACTAGTGCTCCGGCAGATGAGAGATGAATGCTATTGTTACCACTGATGATGTCACGGCCCTGTGGTTTTCCCAGGATCGAATGCACATGAAGAACTTGATCAAAGTGTTTCTGACAGAGAAACATTAAGTTTTCGAAAGAAGTTGAGTGACATGAAGTTACCAGCAGAACCTGAGTCTATGAGGGCTTTCTCTGAAAGAGATCATTGATGGGAGATTAATATAATACCAGTGCTTTTTAGCGAAGATATGGGAGGTGGTAATTGGAGGGTGGGCAGGTGGGCAGAAGACGTCCTTCCACTTCGCAGTAAAAGCAGAGACGATTTACTATGCAACGTGACGCTCAGCATAAGACAGGTGAGTGGAGTCAAGTTGCATAGCCTCCAGCACGAAGGGGCAAAAGATGTTGAAGTGGGCAGTGGATGCAGCACGGGTTGATCAGAGGCACAGGCAGTGAGCTGGTGGGATATCCTGATGGCACGTTGAATGAAGTTCTCTATGCCAATGACTTCATCATACATAGCATCTGTTGACGGATGTTAATGTTGAGTACCTGGCTAAATGCCTTGATCAATCAGTCTCATTCCACCCACTGACGGCAGCCAGAGTGCGATATTGAAGAACATATTTGTTCACTGAAGACTTCCCTTGACGAAGACGGAACAGCTGGTCATGAACCTAAAGGGAACTGGCCAAATACCTCTTTATAATTCATGGCGAATGCCGCCAGCATGTGAATGACAGACACTATATAACTGATGAATATAGTGTTCAGGGTGGATATTTGAATGAGTAATGGTCTTATCTGTTGGAGGTTCTGAAATGGAGATTGAGGCAGATGACTGAATACGGATGAAGGAAGCGGATGACTGAAGACAAATCGTACTGGTAGGTATCGTGCAGGTAAGGAGTCAGGTAAGTGTTCTTTGAGGGAACGACAAGACCAGACAATGGTGAACTGCAGTGGGGTGAGTTAAATAGTACTGGATGATGATCAGTGAAGATTGGTGACAGGTGACGGTGATTAGTACTCTGGTGACTGGGAACGAGTGGGTGGAGTGTAGAGGTCTGGTGCTGTCGTGTTGTTGACTCTGTGACAGGAGGAGGATATAAGGAAAGAGCACTCCTGACATTATGGGAAGGCAACTTAGCACTAATGTCTTTTTTTTTTTCGGGAGTGTACAGTATTTGGGTGAATCATTGACTAATATATAACAAAATCCCAAGAGCCTTCAAAGGCCTAGAACTTGCTTCCAAACCATTGTCCTCCCCCAGGAATTAAACAGAAAAGACACACACACACACACACACACACACACACACACACACACACACACACACACACACACACACACACACACACACACACACACACACACACACACACACACACACACACACACACACACACACACACACACACACACACACACACACACACACACACACACACAGGAAGTGGATCCTAAGGAGAAAAGAAACTTCTCTTTGTTTAAAGACATTTAAACAAATATATTCAATGTGTTCTATGCGTGTTTGTTTGTCATT
The DNA here is from genome assembly GCA_036326025.1 of Chrosomus eos. NCBI lineage: Eukaryota > Metazoa > Chordata > Actinopteri > Cypriniformes > Leuciscidae > Chrosomus > Chrosomus eos. Next base: position 18,154,910 of record CM070828.1, on the reverse strand, counting down.
GTTACATTGGAATAACTGTGATTTCTATCATTAGGCATTTTACATATAACTGTCTATTTCCAGAAGCGTTATACATCGTTCTTGGTCTCGTTTTAATTCTCAGGGTCCAGCTGGATTAACCAGATACAAGAAATTACAGTAAAATGTATGATTCTATGTGCACCAGCTTTTTGGGACAGTAAGAACCAAAACTTACTGTCAGAGCCTGCCGTTCTTAGATTACAGCGTTTACGACCTCCCAGAGGAATGTCATCAAGGGTGGGGGTCTCCCTCCCCTTCTCTCTCTCTCTCTGAATCCTAACGAAGGAGAAATGAATTCTGCATTCATATATATATCTATATATATTCTATTATATTTCCCCTTTAGAATTGTACGAACAATGTATCTAATATCATCTTACGATTTGTCTTTTATTTTGTTTGGTCTGTTTCCCAAACTCTAATGGGATAATGTTTCATTCTTTGCCAACTAATGTTTAACCAAATCCATTTGTGGCAAGTTCGGTCTTGATAAACTCCAATCTTCGTTCCCCATTTGTTAATTGACATTACATTTTGCTAAACTTGGTGACATACTAGTATTATAAGAATCGTGAAGATTCTTCCCTTAATCACCCAATGAAATTAGGGAGTCAAATGCCTGGTTAGAACACAAAGGGCCATAAAACCTCCCTCCAAAGAGAAAGCTCCTGATTGGACCCTCTTCCAAAAGAAGGCGGAAATTGTCAGGGCTTCAAAAGGACTGAACACCAGTTTAAACGCTTTCTTACGTGCTCATCCTGGTCTCAGAATGTAACGTCTCGTCTCTAGGCGAGCCTTTCGCCTTTCTTTTATGTGTTTCTAGTTTAGTTTGTGTTTTTCAGTCTAGATAAGCCTCCGTGTTTAATTCCCATCGACGAAGGAAAGGAACACTGCGTGGCATATCTCTTCAGCAAATCCACCTACCAAGGACTTTGAAACGCGCGCGCTCGCTCTGAAAGGAGGAACACGCGCACGTGATGCGCGGAACCGAGACACGCGCTTCTTCACCAGGCTGCACCATGTAACCCGATCTCGTGGTCTCCTCCGGAGACCCGATCCGATCGTTATACCTTTTCTTTGTAAGTCAAAGTTTTGTTTTCCATAGTCTACTCTGTTCACTTCCACGAAGTGAAACAAACGTAGCCGAGCTACTTTCATTGGTAATGTTACTCAAAGACTTTAAACCGGCGCGCAACACGCGCGCCCAGAAACACCACGTGACGCTTACACACACAAAGGACTCCGCTCACGCACGCGGCCGGGACAGGCCTTCAGGAATGCAGCAACACAGCGAGACCCATAACTTGTGCAAGTATAATCTGTTTATAGAGCTTCTAAGAAGCATTAAGATGATGTTTCGTGTTGTAATCAGAAAAGGTGAATGTCTTAGGAGGAAGTATGCCAATGTTCTCTCTCTCTCACCCTCTCTCTCTCTCTCCCTCTCTTACTCGCTCACGCGTGTAAGTTATCTATTGCCCAAACTTTACGCATTTCTCGTTCATTGATGTTTTATTGTATTGTCTATGTCTATGTGTTTGTAAATACATATATCTCCCGTGTAAACGTAGTAAATATATAAGTAGACATGCCTTTATTAAATCATTATATTCACTTGACTGATGAACTTTCTCTTTGCTCATTTTCAAGTCCCTTAAGTGCCAAAGGTCTAAGTTATGCTACAAGCTTTACATATTTGTTTATAGGGCAGAAAACCCAATTCTTCTGGCCAGAGAATTGCGTTTCCTGAAATCCTATAAAGTAAGATGATATTGGGGATCCCCTCAATATTATTCTGACAATTGAGCTAATTAATTTTGCCTGCTTTGTAAGACGTGATCTGTGTAATTAACTGCAATCAACTTGTCGTTAAAATGAAAGGATTCACATGTATGCATGCAGGTAAAATGACAGATTCTCCCTTAGAGGGAGATTTATTAACATGTAAGACTGATCTAATCCAAACATGTATGAATAATTATTAATTACCAATTATTAATTATGATATGCAAATTCCCCACGGATTAGATCCGCCCAGAGTCTTTACAGGAGCATGTCTTCATGCTGGTTGGGAATGAGAGAGTTCCGGTGCAGAGAAACAAAAGGAATGAGAAAATAGCAGCAGTACTACAACAAACGTCACAGGGCCCGGCCCCTACAAGTTTTGTAGCCGGACAAAATATGTGGTTGCTATATTGTAGAAAATGCAGGAATCTGTGCTGTCTCAGTCATCAGCCCCGAGTCTTATCTGATTACCATGAAATGATTAAGAAAAAACGGGCTCATCTCCACCCGATCCATCAGTCAGAACAAGTGCCAGCATCAGATACGGAGACTGAGAGTAACGGGCAGCCCATGCCTGTTGTAGAACAAACTGTTGCAGAACAAACTGAGGGACGTTCTTATGTGACTGCTTCAGGAAGAGTGTCACACCCACCTAAGAGGATGGACTTGTAGAAATGGAAGCAAAAAGAGGTTAAAGCAGCTGCCTCGCTGCTTGTTGCTGCCTGTTGTGAGTTGGTTTGCTTCGAGGCTGTAAGCTCCATCTAAGCCTCGTATCTAAGCCTCGTATCATTTCTAGTTTTTTTATACTACTAACTACATCTTACCTAACATCTCAGATTAACCTTACATCGCTAGCTTCCATTATTTTTAGCACAACACGCTATTAACTCGCTCGCCTGTTAACGCCGTGCGCTCATTTATTTATTTATTTATTTTTCTCTCGCGCGCCCGCGCCTCTGACTTCATAAAAAGCCCAGGTGAGTGAGAATCAGTCAACAAACACAGTGAGTAATGTCTTGTCCTGTTATTGTCACCTGCACTTCATGCCACATGTTTAGTATAGCCTTCCCCATTGGCAATATAGGATATATATGTGATAAATGCAAGGAGACAGTCAGGCTGACGGAGACGATTTCAGAATTAGAGACACGCATCCAAACTTTAATTGAGGATAGTAAGAGTGCAAGGGCTTTAGATACTGCTTTGGATGCGCCTAGCATAGTGAACTCTTTACATGGTTCGGTTCCGGCTGAGTTATTGCCTGTGCAGCAAGGCGGATGGGTGACTGTCAGAGATCGCTCTAGTCGCGGATCAAAAAAACACTCTTCAGTTCCGATTACTATAACAAATCGATTTGCCCCACTCAGTGAAACAGTGAATTCTGTTGATTGTGCCCTGGTAATTGGCGATTCTATTACACGGAACGTGAAAATAGAGACACCAGCCACCATAGTCCATGTTTTCTATGTTTGCCGGGAGCCAGAGCGCCTGACATCAAAGCAAATTTAAAAGTGCTTGCTAATGCTAATCGTAAATTCTCTAAGATTGTTATTCACGTCGGCACTAATGATGTTCGACTTCACCAGTCGGAGATCACCAAAATTAATATTAAATATGTGTTTGAACTCGCAAGTACGATGTCAGGCACTGTAATTTGCTCTGGCCCTCTTTCTGTTCGAAGGAGTGATGAGATAGTTACTAGATTGTGTTCACTCAATGGCTGGTTGTCAAAGTGGTGTCCGCAAAATAATATAGAGTTCATAGACAATTGGAAAAGTTTTTGGGGCAGACCTGACCTGTTGAAAAGAGATGGTATTCATCCCTCCTGGGATGGTGCTGCTCTTCTCTCTAGTAATTTGGCTCATAGTCTTAGAGATAAAACATGACAATCTGGGGCTCAGGTCAGGAAACAGACAGACTGGCTAAACCGACGTCTGCTAGCGGCCTTGCATCACCAAGGTCAGATAAATCCCATCACATAGAGACACTTTCACCTAGATATCATCATATTGAGACTGTGTCTGTTCCCCGAATTTGGAAATCCAAAAAACTGCCAAACCTTTCTAAGGTTAAAAATTTAATTGATGTTCAACAAATAAAAAAACAGATATAATACAGATGAGCAAACAATAAAGCTTGGCTTGTTGAATATTCGATCCCTTAATTCAAAAGCGCTCATAGTTAATGATATGATTTCAGATTATAACCTAGATGTGCTGTGTTTGACAGAAACCTGGCTAAAACCAAACGATTACATTACTTTAAATGAGTCCGTCCCACAAGATTACTGTTATAAACATGAGCCTCGTCCGAAAGGCAAAGGGGGAGGTGTTGCTGTAATTTATAGTAATATTTTCAAAACCACTAAGAATTGTAGTTTTAAATATACTTCTTTTGAAATGTTGGTGCTTAATGTAAAAATATATAGTGTAAACAATAAATCACGTTTGAGAATTCTGCTGGCTACTGTATACAGGCCACCAGGGCACCATAAAGATTTTATCAAAGAATTTGCTGACTTTCTATCAGAATTATTATTGGCTGCAGATAAAGTCCTAATTGTTGGTGATTTTAATATACATGTAGATAATGAAAAAGATGCATTGGGATTGGCATTTAAAGACATTGTAAACTCAATTGGAGTTAGAAAACACGTGTCAAGATCTACTCATTGTAGTAATCATACTCTAAATCTAATACTATCACATGGAATAGATGTTGATGCCGTTGAAATTCTGCAGCAGAGCGACGACATGTCAGATCATTATCTAGTATTGTGTAAATTACATTTAGCCAAGGCTGCAAAGCCGACTCCATGTTATAAATATGTTAGACCAATCACTTCTGCACACTAAAGATTGCTTTATTAATAAACTTCCTAATCAGTTTCATCATCTCAGCATCCCGGATAGCTTAGAAGAACTTGAGATTGCAACAGAAACGTTTAACTCTCTCTTTTCCAGCACTTTAGACACAGTTGCTCCGTTGCGCTTAAAGAAGATTAAAGAAAATAGTCCAACGCCATGGTACAACGCGCACACCCGGCCCTTAAAGGTGCTCTAAGCGATGTCACGCGTTTTTATGGCCAAAACATTTTTTGTCACATACAGCAAACATCTACTCACGATCCGCTAGCTGCCTGTCCCCTGAACACACTGTAAAACAAAAACGCGGTCTCTGCAGACACCCCAGGCTCCACAAACGGCTACAAAAACAAACTCTAGCGACCCGCTCTAAGAAACATAAAAAACTGTTCCAGCCAATAACCGACAAGAATGGTTTGGGGGTGGGTTTGAGGGGTTAGTGCGTGGATGAGGAGGAGGGAGGGTCTAGCTAGCCTCAGTTTTGTTTGACAATAGTTCGAACGTCAACAAGAAGTGACGTCACCCAGGATCGCTTAGAGATCCTTTAAGAGAGTAGCCAGAAAAATGGAGCGCAACTGGAAGAAAACAAAACTAGAGGTATTTCGGATTTCATGGAAGGAGAGCTCGATTGCTTACAGAGAGGCCTTAAAAGCTGCTAGATCTGATTATTTTTCACACCTATTAGAAGAAAATAAACATAATTCTAGGTATTTATTTGAACAAGTGGCTAAACTAATGAAAAAGAAAGCTTCAAGCCCAGAAGTTTCCAAGAAACACAGCAGCAATGAGTTTATGAAATTCTTCACTTATAAGATATATATTATCAGGGATAAAATTATAACTATGCAACCGTCTACTACAGTATCGCATCAGGGAGTGAATTCATCTAAATCGACAACTTGTATGTTAGACCCTATACCGACTAAGCTACTGAAAGAGATGCTTCCAGATGTCATATATCCTCTTCTAAATATCATTAATTCGTCTTTGTCTCTAGGATACGTAACAAAAACCTTTAAGCTGGCTATGATTAAACCACTTGTTAAAAAAACGCAACTTGATCCTACAAAATGAGTCAATTACAGGCCGATCTTGTCATGTTGGTCAAAGATATTAGAAAAGGCAGTATCCCCACAACTGTTCTTATCATCCGATCGTGGTTGTATCTCTCTATTAGTGTTACTCAATCTTAGTGCTGCATTTGATACTATCGACCACAACATTCTTTTAAATAGACTAGAAAACTATGTTAGCATTATTGGAATTGCACTAGCATAGTTTAAAGTAACACTAGGTAACTTTTCAACCTTCATAATATATTTCCAAGTCTCTTGTGATGGTACATCGACTTAGGTTGAATGACACGTCTGCCATAGCCTAACAGGGTCTGTAGCGTTTTTAATCGTTCTTTTAAACTTCATGGTTCGGGTAGTAACCCGGGCACAAAAAGAACTACAAAATTCGACTGCTTTATCGTTCTTTTAAACTTCATGGTTCGGGTAGTAACCCGAGCACAAAAAGAACTACAAAATTCGACTGCTTTACGGCATAGGCTACCTCTCTTCCCCCAACACGTCCTCACATGCTGTTGGACTTGTAAGTATATTGCTTATATATATTGTATATCACTCGGACAAGCTTTCACTCGTTGATGTGAGCTAAAAAGCACCTGGCGTTCTTGTTGATGAACAAGTCAACTTGCCTCAAGTTACCTCAGTAACTTAAACATCTTCAGAGGCTAGCTGTGCTTGTTCGATGTCCGACGATTTGTACCGCGTTGTGTTTATTCCCCAATCGAACTTGTGTAACTGTCTGTCACACGTTCTACTGTCCACAGCATTACTTGATAGACAAAAATAGGAGCATCAAACAGAAACAACTCGCTTACGGGGGTGTGAGGCGCACATACAATACAGACTGCCGACAGTTATTAACAGGGCGCACACAGCTCTTAAAGGGGACACACCTTATTTCCACTCGTTACAACTTCCACCCAACTGAACAGGGACCGGTATACAGGGTGGAGGGGATCAGGCCGTGAGTGAAGAGACTGCTCTGCATGAGTAGTATTTACGACAGTAACGTTAAATACAAGTAGTCAACAGCGACTCTAGGGGTCTTTGTTTGACCAAAACGGAAATCCTACCTAGTGGGGCTTTAAATCATATTTATCTGACCGTTATCAGTTTGTTGCAGTAAATGAAGAGATGTCTTATCGATCACAAGTTCAGTATGGCGTACCACAAGGCTCAGTACTAGGACCGCTGCTCTTCACTCTTTACATGCTACCATTAGGAGATATTATTAGGAAACATGGAATTATCTTTCACTGTTATGCTGATGATACTCAGCTGTATATTTCTTCAAAACCTAACGAAACTTACCAATTCAAAAAATTTACGGAATGCATAGCTGATATAAAAAATTGGATGACCAGTAATTTCCTACTACTAAATTCTGAAAAAGCAGAGATTCTAATTATTGGACAAAAAACCTCCAAACGTAATAACCTAGAATACTGTTTAACACTTGATGGCTGCTCTGTTAAGTCTTCGACGTCAGTTAGGAACCTGGGTGTGCTCTTTGATACCAATCTTTCATTTGAACGTCACATGTCTAGTATCTGTAAAACCGCATTTTTCCATCTTACAAATATATCTAAATATATGCTCTCACTGACAAATGCGGAACAATTAGTTCATGCGTTCATGACCTCAAGGCTAGATTATTGTAATGCTCTACTGGGTGGTTGCCCTGCACGCTTAATAAACAAACTACAGCTAGTTCAAAACGCAGCAGCCAGAGTTCTTACCAGGAAGTATGACCATATTAGCCCGGTTCTGTCAACACTGCATTGGCTGCCTATTAAACATCCTATAAATTTTAAAATATTGCTGATTACTTGCAAAGCACTAAAGGATTTAGCTCCCCAGTACTTGAGCGAGCTCTTAACGCAGTACAGTCCTTCACGTCTATTGCGATCTCAAAGTTCTGGCCAGTTGATAATACCTAGAATATCAAAATCAACTGCTGGCGGTAGATCCTTTTTCTATTTAGCACCAAAACTTTGGAACAATCTTCCTAACATGGTCCGGGAAGCAGATACAGTCTGTCAGTTTAAATCTAGACTAAAAACACATCTCTTTGACTTAGCATACACATATCACATTATAGATTACTATAATTCAATGTAAGGCTGCATAGTTTAGATTAGCCGGAACCGGGAACACTTCCCATAATTCCTGATCTACTTTGTACATCATAAGAAGGATGGCGTCTACACTAATTTTAGTCTCTCTGTTTATCCCAAGGTTTACCGCAAACCGCTGGATCCAGGCCATATCCAGATCTGAGGAAGGACCATCACCTGGACACGACAACGCATCCCTGATGTGCCAGCCTCATCAACACCGTGAAGGCCTCATGGACACCTCAACAAACCCATCTCCACTCCGGCCTGATGACTTCGACCCCCAACCAGATGAACTGGATAAATATCGTGAAAGTTCTGATCCCATCTGACTTCTGACCTATTATGCTGCCTAAATCATAATCATAGACTGATCGTTTGTTGGCCAAAGGAGGACTGGCCCCCTGACTGAGCCTGGGTTCTCCCAAGGTTTTTTTCTCCATTCTGTCACCTGATGGAGTTTTGGTTCCTTGCCACTGATGCCTTTTTCCCCTCTCTTCGCCTTTGTCGCCATTGGCTTTGGGCTTGCTTAGTTGGGGACATTTAACATTTAATTTTGTATTTAACAATAGTATTACAACATTATTTTCCTGTTATCTCTGTAAAGCTGCTTTGAAACAATTTGTTTTGTAAAAAGCACTATATAAATAAAGGTGACTTGACTTGACTTAAAGAAAAAGTTGTGAAATAAGCGGAAAGATAATGTGTTGAATTATTAGAGTATATTGCTTTTTGCATAAAGTTAAAAGGGGGGGTTCTTAATTTAACAGGGGAGGTGTTCTGTAAAAAGTACAGAACCGAGAGGAAGTAAAGTTGGTTACGATATGCTACCCCCTGTGTCCTGTCTCTTGCTTCCCATTAACATTACACACGTAACTCAAGCCAAGTAACACAGTCAAAGAGCCGTTACCACCAGGGACAAGTTCCATCCTATAATTAGAAATGCCCCCCCCCCCCCCTCAAATATTATAAATAATTGCACTGCTATGCTGTACTCCATTACGCAGTGTTCTTTATGTTGTCAGGATGACAAAAAGTTTATTCAAGTGTGCTATTGGTATACTTCTTTTAAACTAAAATAAGAAAGTATACTTTCAGTATACTTTTTATGTATTTTTCAGCCATATACTTTATGTACTTTTCAGAAAAATACTTAAAAATGCACTTAAAAAGTCTAAGTATTTGTGGGATGTATGATGTAGACATGGGTTCTTGTAACCACAAGGGAGGGTTGTGGAATCCAGAATTATTTGGGGACAAGACTATGTTGTGTGAGTGATCAATCTGTGCATGGCTTGTTGGGAGAGACTTCGACCTAAGGAAACGTTGTTGTAAAATTCGCGATCAAGAGCCCCCCGATATGGGCACTGATTCCAATGGGTGATGTGAGGCACATTTTGCAGAAAAAAATTATGGTACATGTAGAAATGACTACCGCCAAAAGAGAGGCAGAGTTGGGCTATAATGGAGAGATATTAATTTAGCTCTTTGAGTCTTGTGGGAAAGACGGCACATATGAATTCTGTTAAACTATTGAAAGCTATGCAGAATTCTGAAAAGGTGAGTTCTCATTTGGTTGTGTGGATGAAGTCTTTAAGGTGCATGGTCAAGGCCGGGACTGCATTCGAAAGAGCGATGGGATTCGTTGGTAGAAACTAAGGAGAGTAAGGTAAGGAGAGATGGTAGATTGACATCAGCACCAGCTAGGATTAGAGGGCTGTGAAGATACTGGTGGAGGTTCCTGGGCTACTGCACAAGGAGGGGGTGGAAGAAGTTCTGCTGATGCGAGGGTATGAGATGGCCAGCGAGCTGGGGCTGTAGACATGGAGGGCTGAACTAGGCATCCTCACTGATGCTCGGCGGCCGTTGTTGCTGGCAGATTAAATTTGGTGGTGTTGTGTGTTTACCTCGAATTTTGAGGTCACACATCAATATCTACATACTCATACTGAAAATATCTGTAGGTGCGAAAACTTTACATATAAGCAGGGAAGAGAACTGTGCAACGCTCACAGGAACAAACTGATCTTTATCTTCACAGCATGCATGCTGGATTTAAATAGACACACAGTTTTTTTTTTTTTTTTAGCAGTTACACACATTAGACCACAGGGGTAAGAGATCAGTGTAGAAATGGCAAATTCTGCTTCAACATATACTATGTAGTTGAGCTGTAACACACAAGAACAATGTTGTTGAACCATGGATTGTTCTATATAAGATCATCTTTGATGTAGTAAAAACACTGTGCAAATATCACTATGCAAATAGAATAAAACATGTATCGGTCATTCTGACCTGCAGCATTTATCTGCAGCTTACGTGCAGATCACAGGAGTAGCAACATTCCACAGTTTTTAAAACAGAATGTTGACACATGACATTCCATTTTTCTCTCTGTTATGATCTTTTATCACAGGCAGAATGACTTGTCAAAGGGATATGATCTCTTTTCAAGTCTAAAGGAGCAGGTACATTTCAACAAATAAACATGCACACACCCATATGTGTATTCTAAATGAGACGATAAGCATGCAGTTTCTGCTACATTTAATACTTTTTGTTTGACAGGTTGTAAGAAGTAAAAAAAAAAAAAAAAAAACAGTCTCCAGGTGTGAGTGACTCAGGTTGGGATGATGAGTCACCCGTTGCTCTGGCTTCACACCCACAGGCCTATTAGTTAATCAGAAAGCATACCAGCCTCCTACAAACGTGTCGATACTAACCAAAACAAATGTATGAAAGTACTATTGAAACTATTTATCCACAGTCTTGGTTTTAGCATAATTAAAACTAGACAAGATGAAACTCAACTCATCCCAAAATTATGTCACATATCATCAACCCAGACTGTGGTCAGTTTATCTCTTGTAACCTTTCCCTCTATGAGAATTGTGTGCCTTTTTTATGAAAACAGCATATAATGAAAACTACTTTTCTTTTCAAGATTTTCATTTTTTTTCTTCATTGTCATAATGAGATGTATTTTAATTTAGACATGTATTCAAGTAACTTATGAACTGCATTTTAATATATTACATATATTACAAATAGCATTAAAAAAATGCCCACACTCTAAAAAATGCTGGGTTGTTTTAACCCATTTTGGGTCAAATATCGACAAACCCAGCCATTGGGTTACAATTTTAAATTACATTTTTAAACCCAATGTTTGAGTTTGTCCATATTTGACCCAAAATGTATTAAAACAACCCAGCATTTTTTAGAGTGCATTATTGATAGTGTAGATGTCAGATGCTTAAACTAAAATTAGTTTAAATTATATTTAGATTTTTACTATCATCAATATATTAAAAATAATTAATGTTTTATGACAGAGAAAAGGCTTGTCCAAAAACTTGTTATTATTAAAGCTCTGGAACTCAAGAATACTAAAAATGTGCCAGATATGGGTTTTGGAAATGCTTTATGTATTCTACTGTGTATATACTTGATTGAGTCAGTCAGTTCTGTCCAGTTCTGTTCCCCACAAAGTAAAATAAACCTGCACACACACACACACACACACACACACACACACACACACACACACACACACACACACACACACACACACACACACACACACACACACACACACGCACGCACGCAACACGCACGCACACACACACACACACACACACACTGCCCTCCCCCTCTAGTTTTCAGCCCCCCCCCCCCCCCCCCCCCCCCCCCTCTTTTGGAGGTCATGGGTGCAGGTAATTAAAATGGAGAGGGAGAGGTTTTCCAGCTCTCTCTGCCATCTGCTATGGGCCAGTATTATACATACTGCTGCTGACCCAGCGCCCTGACAGAAACACGGAGGCTATGAGAGAACACACACACACACACACACACAAAAAAACTATTCCTGCCCAGTAGAGGACAAACACAGATTCACTCACACATAAACAAACACACATGTTGGGTTTTTGTGCTTTATGGGGACATTCCATTGACATGATGATTTTTACACAGTACAAACTGTATATTCTATCCCTAAACCTACCCATCAAAGAAAACTTTCTGCATATTTACATTTTCAAAAAAAAAAATACTTAAAAAAAAAACGATTTAGAAGCTGTTTGCCTCATTGGGACCAAACAATTTCCCCACAAGAATTTCAGACATTGCAATCATTGTGTGTACATTTTGTCCCCATAACATAGGGTGTACCAGGACAACACACACACATGGAGACAATGGAACTGTGGTCCTTTCATTTTATTACAGTGCTTAAAAGACTGTGTATTGACATTTCCCCAAACATCTCTGGTCAGGGTTTTCGTTTCTTGAGATAGAATATAATATTATAAGATAAGCACTAATATTTTCTCATTCAATTTCTATAGGATTTATTTGTTGTTGCTTTTACTGTCAGTTTCTGTATTGTGCATTGTTCTTGTGTCTTAAAGTTATTATTGACAGTTTGTGTAGAAATTGTAGCTGCTGTATTCATGTGTTCCACCTCATGGTTGTGGTTTTCTGTAAAAATTTTGTCTGTTTTCTGTCCATCTGCCAATTATTACAGTAGGAGAATTTTCCACTTAAGGATTCTCACACAGATGTACATGATTGCAATTTCAGAAATATTTAGGCCTACATATACTATTTGTTTACATACCGGTATACATATTTACATATATTTCCCCACAACGTTTTCCCAATGATGTTGTCGGGACTTTCCATAGACATAATGATTTTTATACAACAAAAATGATAAAAATATAAATATATTTATATAAAAAAATAAAAAATGTTATTCGCTTCGCATCGGGGTCATAATCAGCCTGTCGGGTTTGTATTCGCTATAACAACTGCCTCGCTATACATTATCCCTTACATATATTCTATGTTCTATGTATAACCCTACCCCTAAACCTTCTCACCAATGAAAACTTTCTGCATTTTTCAAATTAAAAAAAAAACCCATAATTTTTTTATCATGCCTTTCCCTCGTCGTGACCGCTGGCATTTCCCCATGTAGATGATCTCAGGTTTTACTACACTTATGGGGACATTTGGTCCCCACAAAGTAATGTAAACCTGCACACACTCACACACGCATCTGAAAAAGAAACAGGATACAACAAAAACCTGCTCCTCAACATGCAGCTTGATTATTATCTTTAAAAATGTTGTTTTTAAGCTTGTCACATGCTTGTAGTTGAAGGATAGTGATTAAGAGAATGAATTACATCTCATGTTTAAAAAAAATACCAGGGTCTAAATTCTTAAAATATTCCCAACCCCACACTGACTGCTCTTCGATTGTGTTTTCATTCCGGTTGTCTTTTTTCCAATTGCTTAAGCACCTTTTTAAAAATGAGCCCTCTCTCTCTCTCTCTCTCTCTCTCTCTCTCTCTCTCTCTCTCTCTCTCTCTCTCTCTCTCTCTCTCTCTCTCTCTCTCTCTCTCTCTCTCCTCTCTCCCTCTCTCTCCCTCCACACACACACACACACACACACACACACACACACACACACACACACACACACACACACACACACACACACACACACACACACACACTAATAACAATAATTTAACAAAAACCCATTTTGACACACAACTTGACCAATTTTGACATAATTTATGGCACACACATGGTTCATACAATCTGATTCTGTTTAACTGCTTTGCTCTATCTTAAACACTTGTCATAATTCTAATGATACAGTCTGGATTTGATTTTTTCATGTTTATAAGTTTACACTTACAAATACTTTCTGAAAACCTTAAACAAAACCAAATCTTCAACTAGATTCAACTACGTTCAGAGAACATTGCCTCAAATTGCCTCAAAACCATTTTATCTGTGTAATACCTGTAAAATATTAACTCTACAGATCTTTACAAGACACTACATCCAAAAAAAAAAAAAAAAAAAAAAAAAAAAAGAGGGGGGGAGGGTGGGGACAGAATCCAAAGCATGCAGTTAAAAAAATATATATATTTTGTAACTCATTAAACTAATTTGTCAATAATGTAAAAAAATATAATAGTAATCGCAACTTACAGTAGGAAGAGGATGAGGGATGAGAAAGAGCAAGGTGTGGACAGGCTTTTTTAAACTGTACAAACTGTATATTCTATATATGTACCTCCCCACCACAGAAAACGTTCATCATTTTTACATAAAAAACCCAACATGATTTAGTATGTTTATTAATGCCTTTCCCTTGCGAGGACCGCTGGTCTCCACAATGAAGGTGATTGCATGTTTTACTACGCTTGTGTCCCCACAATTTGGTCTCAACAAAGTAATATAAACCTGTACACAGACACACACACAAACAAAATAAGTATTTTTATAACTCAGTAAACCAATTTTTCAATAACATAAAATAAATTAATCACAATGTACAGTATGAAGAGGCTGAGGATGAGAAAGAGCAAGGTGGACAGTGTTGTCAAGGCTGGATCCGGGTCACTAGAGGGTTTTTACCTTTGCCTGGCAAGAGACATCATTGCCTGTGATGTGGACAAAGTCCTCAGACTAGACCCAACACAAAGACGTGATGCCGAGGCAGAATGAATCTCTAGCTGACTTTGATTTTGCAGTTGCTCAACTCAGTTGCTCAAGTCAATTGTAACATGGTTTTCATTTAGTTTTTTTTTTTTAGTTTTTTTTTTACCTTTTTGGCATTTGCAATTGGACTACTGTAATTTTACAGTATGCAAGTGCTGAATATACAGATATTTAGCAATATTCAGTATAATACTATACTTCAGTGTACAATTTATTCACCTTACTCCTCGTCCATCACCTCTTACTTGTACTCTTCTTTTCAGATTGTTTCCATCTATTGTTCGTATCAACATTCAGTAACCCTGTGTCACCTGTGCATTGTGAGCTGGCTTATTTTGTACAGTTGGTTTGATCACATCATTAGAAACAAGTGTGAACAATTTTGAGCCTTTATAAACGATGACAACAGTGTGTTTAACTTTTGCCTGCCTGTGGAGGAAGATGATGTTGAAAGCATTTTGCAAAACAAGTGGTTCACAGTGTGATAAGTGTTTTAGTCAGTGAGAATGTACTTAGATTTTTGCAAAAAAGAGTGCATGAGATTTGCAAATGGACCCTAACTGCCTGAACGTTTTTAAGGTTTTACAGAAAAAGGGATTTATTAGACAAATTGGTTTAGGCTCTTGGGAATTTTTTTCAGAGAATGGGGTTTAGTGTTTTAGCAATTCAGAAAAACTAAAAACTAACTAAATAAAACACCTAAGGATTTTTTATTCGCCTAGTTGGATCTGGCCATAGCACTTCATCCACATCACAGGCGATGTGTTCTTTCGCAAGACAGCGAGGGAAGAATCTTCTTGAATGGTGAATCCATGCGCAGACCCTGCGTCAAAAAGGTCACAGGCTTCCTCCATGGCTTGAATTAGGGATATCCTAACATAGGGCTGGAGATCATAAACCTTCCACCGCCATGCCAAAAACAAATCCTCAGTGGGGTTAAGGAAGGGGAAGAATGGTGGGAGGTATTAGAGTGAAAATTGTGGAGGCTCATGAAACCAGTTTTGGACCAGAGCAGATTGATGGAAAGATACATTATCCCAGGTGACAATGTATGTCATTTGCTCTGCATTCATTTGGTCTTTTGCTGTGACAATGTTGTGTAGTCTGTCTAAAAATGTGAGTATGTGGGACGTGTTGTAAGGATAAGTTGCATGCTGGACCCCATTCTGCATGATTGCAGCGCACATTGTTACCTTCAGTTGGCCTGGGACATTCAAAATAGCTGTGGCCAATAATGTTTCTCCCTCTTCCTCTTTCTCTTCCTCTTACTGGCCTCCATTTTTGTTGAAAACAGGTAAACTCACCAGTTGCCTTATTGCCTTTTTATAGTGCTTACACCTGATTGTTGAGTTTATATTTAAGCATAAATAGGTGTCTGCACACTT
Source organism: Chrosomus eos (assembly GCA_036326025.1). Classification (NCBI taxonomy): domain Eukaryota; kingdom Metazoa; phylum Chordata; class Actinopteri; order Cypriniformes; family Leuciscidae; genus Chrosomus; species Chrosomus eos. Next base: position 18,139,137 of record CM070828.1, on the reverse strand, counting down.
GATTGCAGTGTTTGATTACAGCATTGTAACTTTACAATGCTGTAAGTAACAAGGTCATATATAGCTGATTATAACATGTAATATCTCCACCAAACACATGCTTTCATTTCAAACACACAGCACGTTCACACAATATTAAAAGATGCTTTCTGTCCAAATGAACCAAGCTACATGTATGACATTTTGAAAAAAGCCAACAGCAGAGCAGGATGAAATGGACAGAAAAATGAAAAAATTGTGCGAGAGAAAAAAAAATGTGAAATGCTAAGAGAAGACAAAAACAGAGACAAAGAGAAAGAGAAAGAGAAAGAGAAGTTCATGTGGTATTTTGGAAAGCAGTGCCTTGAAATGGCAAAAAAGTGACATCATGTTAGATTTCTGTGTCTAATTTAGTGTTTTGCCTTTTTGTGTACGTTTAGTTTTTTTTGCAAAAAGTGTAAGGCTGAGAATGTGCTTATACTTAGGCCTCAGTGTGGAGATTTATTTAATATCAGAATAGAGATGACAAAGGTTGAATTACAGCAGTTTTTTTCTGTCCGGCTTGAGAAAAGAGTGTTTCATCGTAGAGAAGAGAGCATGTCTTTCACATGTTAATTGAATTTTTATCTCGCTGTTCTAATTGATGGCTGTAGCAACGCGATTATACAGCTAATGACACACGTGCACACACACATTTACACAGGTTAATAGGGCAGCCGTCTCACCGTCTCACACTCCTGACAATGGGATCATTTAACTTACACTTGCACCCTCTTTAAACACAATCACATTCATGTGCATAAAATGTGCACATGCACATAAAAACAAAAACAAAGGATGAATCATTTACTCTCTCACACCCCTTTATGATCCTATATCGATTTTCATCATTTTCCTCATAGACACATGCTCACTCATGTGAAACTGAGTGTCTACATGTATACTGGCTCCATATATAGATAATGATACTGATTCAGTTGCTTCTGGTAAACTCATTGTTGTGACAAAGAATTATTGTGGAGAATACAAATGGAGCACGTCTATACCTGCACACACACACACACACACAACACACACACACACACACACACACACACACACACACACAACACACACACACACACACACACACACACACACACACACACACACACACACCAACACCACACACACACACACACACCATGTACGCACGCTCGCACACACGCACACTCTCTCTCTCGCTCTCTCTTTCGCTCTCTCTCTCGCTCTTTTTGTGGTATTTTATTTGATAGTTTGATTAGAGCTGCCTTATTTCGATTTATGACCTGTCATTACCCAAACACGTGTCACAGCACAACTTTACAATGCTGTAAGTAACAAGGTCATATATAGCTGATTATAACATGTAATATCTTCACCAAACACATTCTTTCATTTCAAACACGTTGTGTGTTCACACAATATTAAAAGATGCTCTCTGTCCAAATGAACCAATGAAAATAAAAAAATTTATGAAAAAAACAAAACAAAAAAAAGCAGCAGAGCAGGATGAAATGAGAAAAAAAATGAGAAAATTGTGTGAGAGAAAAAATATGTGGAATTCTAAGAGAAGACAAAAACAGAGACAAAGAGAAAGAGAAAGAATAGGAGAGAAAAAATACAAAGAAACAACAACCATTTCATTTTTCTCTCCACAATTGCATCAGAGTTTGTGTATTCATGTTCCGGTGAAATGTCATTGCTCAGTTTTAATGGATCAGGAGAGAATGGCTTAGGTTCTGACCAAAACAAACCCTCCATTTTATCATTCCACAGCAAAACCACACGCAAACGGGAGACTGAACAGCCGAGTCAACAAAAAAAAATGCCGTAAGGCACAAACAATAATCCCTTTCATTCTTATCAAGAGATTCCGAGATTACCGTAACAGTACATTCAAGGTCCTGTTGACTGTGGGGTAAAGAATTTGCTTCGGGGAGTGATCAAACATGCTTTGTTTCAGAACAAACAATGAACAAACATGCACAGAAAACAATTTGAATGTAATTGCAGCTTTTTAAAGACATACATTTGGAATTGTATTTTACAGTAACAAAGACATAAATCAAGAGTAACAAGACTATAGTTTTGGTCTTTACTCTTCACACAGTTTTTTATTGGCAGAACTGAAAAGACTTTAAAGCAAATTATCCACAGGGTGGATGTAATTAGATCACTTAGCATAGTTATTATTGTGTTACAGTATTTGCACTCAGCTAAACCCAAAACTAAATATGTTCAAACAACAAGAAAAAAAACCCCCTCCAGAATCATTCAGGGTTAACACATTTATAAATGTGCATGTACATTTACCTATGAAAACAGACTGTCACAGAGGTGCCCTGGACCATTTAGATCAGAAAACAAAGGCAAATGTGGCATTGAAGGTCTGATGGCACACGTGAGGACGCATATCTGGAAACATTTAATTCCTGCTGTCAATGTGACAGGGTTAACGAGAGCTAATGGGTGTCTGGGGACGTTTGGCAGAGAGAGAGAGAGAGAGAGAGAGGAGAGAGAGAGAGAGGAGAGAGAGAGAGGAGAGAGAGAGAGAGAGAGAGAGAGAGGAGAGAGAGAGAGAGAGAGAGAGAGAGAGAGAGAGAGAGAGAGAGAGAGAGAGAGAGAGAGAGAGAGAGAGAGAGAGAGAGAGAGAGAGAGAGAGAGAGAGAGAGAAGAGAGAGAGAGAGAGAGAGAGAGAGAGAGAGAGAGAGAGAGAGAGAGAGAGGAGAGAGAGAGAGAGAGAGAGAGAAAATTACATGAAAAACATGAAAATTAGTAGAAATAAAATATTTCAAGATATGCATCCTTACATGTGACTGGACCCTGAATTCAAGGAATAAATTTTTTCTTCATTTTGCCTTTTTAGATTTTTGGATTCTAAGTGCAGACAAAGCACCTCCATTTTCTTGCTGAATAATACCTAAATATCACACATAATTACAAAGAAATGGCATTTGGCACATAAATGTGATAATAAATGTGAAATTTAAGTGATGTGGGTAAGTAAGTGATGATTACAAAAAAATTACAATAGTATAATTACAATTGGGGTTGGTGTGGATTTGTGCAGTCACGGTTCGTCTGAATGGGCAGAATATTAATATTAATCCAAACATAGACCTATATATGCACTGAATAACTTATGAATGTGTTCAGCATTCTGCAATAAACTATTTTTTGGATTTTCTAGACTATTTTTATTTGTAAAGTCACCAGGATTTCTTAAATTGTAAAAAAAAAAAAAAAAAATACATGGCAGGCATGTATTTATGCTACTAAGCAGGGCAGCCAGTCTTGGAGCCCTCCCTGGCTCTACAACGCCCCACAAATTTCCAATGTAAAGCTGTGGTGAAAAATGATACTGCAGCTCGCTCTCGTAGAGAGGCATTAGGGCAGATTTCTGGCTGCCCCGCCTATTTTCACATGATGTTACGTAAACCTCGCTCCTGACCAAGACGATATCAGTCCTCCTCAGCTATGTGTCTGCATCAGGTCACTCAGTATTTATTTGTTATGGTTGTTCTTCCTATGTGGAGTAGCGTATCAAATTAATTAAACCCTTTAGTTTAAATGTGCTCATGTGAATAGTCTTTATATACAGTAGTTCTGTTGTGTTCGTTTTATGTTTGTTCTGAGAATAGATATGACGTTGTTTTCCTCACTAGAGTTCTTGACTTGCAACATTTTAAAACAACATTCGGATGCAATAAATACATTACAGTTTTTCTCAATTGTTTACACACATTTTCTGAAAGAATGCCTCATATTCTCAGAACTCTACACACAAATCAAAAAACACACACACAATTGGCAAAACCCCTCAATTCTCCAGCAAAATGAAACTTTACATTCAAAACAATGTTATTTCTTCTCAAAATGGTATTTTGTTTTCAAATGACACACACAAACCATCATATGAATAGACATTTATAAGAACCAGTTGAACACTGATGTGCTCAATGTAAAACACTGTGATGAATGGAAAACACTTCTTCTCCATTCATCATAATGACTCAGGCCTTTTTTGTTCAGTGTTACACTTACTACAGACAGTACATACATAAGTGTGTTGTAAAATATTTGAGAATATTGTTTTTATACCCAGAACACACAAATACACGGCAAAAAATATATTTTATTTTTCCCACAAAAACAATGGGAGATAGATCGCACATTTCGTACATCCCAACCAACACAAAGTTGCACATACAGTGGTCTACATACAAAACAACAGAAAAATGTACTGTATGCAGTTACAGTAAAAAAAACTTAAAATAAATAACTATGCTGCATCTTCTCTTCTGCTTCGGTCTTTTATTCTAAAGCTCTGATCGCTAATTGTAAAACTGTGTGACATGTGTTTGCCCATGTGACGAGTCAGTGTGCAGATCTGAATGGCAGTGTGTTCCTTGTGAAAACAAGAGATTTTGTGCATGAAAATTGTGCCAAATGCAGAGAATTGTGTGTAGTGTTTTGAAAAATGTGTGTTTTAGAACTGCAATTTGAGTGTAAAGCAGGAATTGTGCTTGTAGTTTAGCAGAATTGGTTCAGGGGGTTGGTGAATGAGTTACATGTTGTGGTCATTGTGTCTCTAGTACCAGAAATTGTGTGTAAACAATCGAGAAAAACTGTAATACACCCGACAAACGCATAGAAGGCCATTTAGAATTGCCTTAAAGTATGTCAATCATCATTAGAGCTCCACCCTCAGGCTGATTAAAGCAATGACATTAGAATTCTGCCAAAAGTGTGTCTGAAGTATTCAGTAATTAACTTACAAAATGTTTATCATAAACTAGCTCTAGAATCTGCCCTACCTAAATTTGTGGCCAGGATCCGCTACTGGATTTGTGTGTCAAAAAGCCATTATTGACAGTGCAATGCTCTCTGGGTTGGGCTGGGGTATTTCCCCCACAGGAACGAACTGGGGAATTTCTCTCACTTCAATGGACTCAGGAATTTTTCTCACTGTAGCGGACTTTGTAATTTCACTCACTGGAAGCATTGTGACCGTTTGCACTGACAATGATTGGAAGGGGAATTTTTCTCACTGGAACAGACTCTGTATTTTCTCTCACTGGAACAGACTCAGGAATTCACTCATCGGAAACATTGTGCCCCATTTGTATAGGCAAAGCAATGATGCAGTCCTTGGATTTGGAGACACTGTGACCATTTGCATTGGCAGTGCTGTTAAATCCATCTGAAGTATGAGTCTTGCACATAGTGGACGCCATCTCTCTGGCATATACCTCGGTGGGCCAGGATTGTCCCATAGGCGCTAGAGCCCACTCTACAAGAGGCATGACCTCTTCATGGGCCTGGTCCAGTGGTGTGCCAATTCAAGACATATGTGCGGCGGCCAGCTGGTCCCTGCTGTCCACATTTGTTAGATTCTATAACATGGAGGTACCTTGCCTGCAGGCTCGAGTCCTCTCAATATGATAATTAGACTCGACGGTGTCCGGTCTTAGTCTAGCATGATTACTGTACATAAGCACAAGTTGTCAGCCTCTCTTTTATGAGACCTGACTTGGGTCCGGTCCCTGTTCTTGTGAGGGTTTATTATGGCTTGTTTCTGTGAGCCTCGGGATGCTTCCCTAGGCTAGTTGGATTAGAGCCAGTTGATAATAGTGCGGCGTGTTACATTGCGTCCCCACTGCATATTAGCTACGCAATATAAAGTGACCATTCTCAAAAGGGAACGTACTCGGTTACTAACGTAACCTCGGTTCCCTGAGAGTAGGGAACGAGTATTGCGTAGCCTGCCGCACTATTGGAATCTGTCAGTGTTTTTCGCTTCAGACGATTTAACCTATATATAGCGAAAAATAGGGGCTTCTTATAGCCATAAGCCACGCCCATTCTGGCAGGCTCTGGCGCCAAATCACCTGATTGGTTCGCGCATGAGAGGTGCTTTGCCATAGGATGTGCAGTTTCCGCAGCACAGCCAATGGGCGAGCAAGACGCTCTGCTATGTTCGCTGTGCAGCTGCACTGCGTTTTAAAATATATGCTTCAATATTTCTTGAGGAAAGGAGTAGCTACGCAATTCTCGTTCCCTACTCTCAGGGAACCGTGGTACTTTAGTATCAGAGTACTTTTTTTAGTTTGTTCTTTATTTGTTGCACAGCACTTTGGTTTCAACATCTATTGTTCTTAGTGCTTTATAAATTAATAAACTAAACTAAACTAAACTAAAGAAGTTCAAAAAGTCACCACTGTGCTGTTTGGAAATGTCAGAAGTTGAAGCTTTATTATTTTATTTATTTATTTATTTTGTTAATTTAGCCACTGTATCAAACCTAGGGTTGTGATTGTTTTCTTCTAAGAGAATTTAAACAAATTTACCATTAATACAGATGCTGCATATATTCCATCCAACTTCACACTTGTAATTTGTGGTGACGTTTATGTGTGTTAAACAATCTTTCCAACATGGCGAGCATACCATTATATTTTGACAAATATGATTGTGTGTAGCAACTTTGGAGGAACCAGTGGCACCATTGCCTCGGTCCTGTTAAGAACACAGTTCAACTAACAAGGTCTAGATGTCAAGTTGAACCCGATGTGAATTGTCCGTACATCAGTTGTGTCCTTTTAGCTTGATATATGTGATTCGATAAGATGACTTGTCTCTGTAGAACTACATGGCTCACTGCAAAGATATGATCAGACCTGTATAAGCTTGTGGGATTACAGTAACTTGAATAGCTTGATTACAATTGTGAAAATGTCACCACATGAAAGAAGCTCACTTAAGCACACATTTACGTAAACACACACACACACACACACACACACACACACACACACACACACACACACACACACACACACACACACACACACACACACACACACACACACACACACACACACACACACACACACACACACACACACACACACACACACACACACACACACACACACACACATTCCATAGGCGTAATGGTTTTTATACTGGACAAACTATATATTCTATCCCCCTACACTGCCCCTGTCCCTAAACCTACCCCCTTACAGGAGACATGCTGGATTTTAACATTTAAAAAAAACATTGTTTTTTATGTTTTTTAAGCTGTTTGAAATATGAGGACGCATGCAATGTCCTCATATTTCACGTGTAAGTTGTTATACCAGTGTAATACCCATGTCATTATACACATTTGTGTCCTCATATATCACAAAAACAAGCACACACACACACACACACAACACATCCTTGCTCGAGTTTAATGTATTTAATAGAAACCATATTGTATAATACATGGTCATAAAAACAGATATTTTGTTGGTGAAGAGAAAGAGAGAGAGATTGAGTGAAGAGGAGGAGGGTCTGAGAAGACAAAAGAGAAATGTAGAGGGGCCAGGAAAGGAAGAGAAAACAGGAGATGGTACACAGAGAAGCAGAAGATGGAGGGAGAGGGGAGAGAGAGCTGATGGTGATGGATGAGTAAATTGTAGGCGTATGATGGGTGGGTGTGTTGGGGGGTGGGTAGGTGAAGAGAGAAAGGGAGTGTGTGAGCGATTCAGCGTTCCAGAGCATTTGTGACTACGAGAGTTAAGCCCCATTAGAGCCTCAGTCTGCTCTCTGCTCACTAACATGGCTGCTGATTACTCCACATTTCCCTCGGCTCCATACCAATAAATGTGTTATTAACACACCTACAGAGAGAAAGAGAGAGCGAGGGAGAGTGGGTGGGTTTGTTTAAATAAGATCTGTGAAGAGAATGGTGGTCTGAGCGAAATATGGGGGAGGCAACATAGTTGTACAATCCGTAAAAACTATTTCACATTTTGGTGACTTGGTGGCAATGCTTTTTATTTGTACATTTTTGTACAATCTGCTTACACCTGACAGTTAGGCTTAGGGATGGACCTAGGGTGAACCTGCTTACTTTTTTCATAAAATAATACAATTTCGTACGAATCAGATCCTTTAAATTGACACGCAATAGCCAACTCGTAAAATACTTGTGTTTTCTTATAAGATTGGGTTGTTCATCTAATGTCATTCACAACAAAAAGGAAATCAATAAGTCTCTTAATACCCTCTGACAATTCACCTGGCATCCCACAGCTACCAAATCTCAACCTCCATTTCTATTCACTTCTTTAATGTATTAAATAAAAGTTCAGCATTTAGCTTGTGTATTATTTTTTTTTACATTACCTTTTTGAACTAATTACATTTTGAACTAACTTTGAACTTTCAATCGACAGAACTCGTGGCATAATGTTGGCACAATTTGGCTTGATTGCGTTTAACAAACAACAAATGGTGCTATTATACACTGATTGTGTGATGTAATACTACCAAAAAAATAAGGATCCTAACCTTTATCTTCATAACAAAATCTCAGATGGCCAGATATTTCAACTTTTATAAATTGTTAAAATAATACTGTGTAAACTGTACTAATGCAGTAAACACCATAACTTTTAAAAAGCTTAGCTTAAATGGGTGATATGAATAAACAGTGCTCATAAATGGCGGTTGAGAAAGTATTCTCAATGGAAACAGAAATAGTATCCCTTACATCACAACTTAACAAGTGGATTGACATTAGATTTAAACAAAATGAATTTTGAGTGAAAAAAAAAAAACTTATCAACTTTAACTGTGTAAAGCTGTATCTATTTTTACAGTTTTGCATGACTGTCTCACCTAAAGCCTAATGACCACAAAACTTACGAGAACTACTTTACAGCTCAATTAATACAGAAGTTAACAGGGTAATTGAAGTGCTTTTATAACATTATTTCGCTTTTTTTATTGGCCCCATTTATTTCCATGGTGGGACAACTCAAACTTAACTTGAACCGGGTAATATCAAAATATTTTGCTATTTTTTTGACACATTGAAGACCACAGCCACAAAAAAAAAAAAAAAAAACATACGCACACCCCAACACAAAGCAATGGGCAGGAGCAACCATACAGAAATGAAAAGATCATAAAAGTCTACACACGTATTGTGAATACCACAGCAGGGGTCAGACACACATACACACACCTCACCGTCTGTTAAGATCTCATTAGCAAGACGTGTTGATACCTATTGTCTCTTCACAAAACCTCAGCAAATAGATTCATTAGGAGTGAATCGTTGTTGAGGTTTAATGACACAGATAATCAATACTGTCATTGTGACCTTTCTCAACACAGTACATTTATTATGATTTATTCAGTCCTTTTTAGGAAATCAAAGGAACTTAAAAAAACATGCAACTGATAAACGGATAAAAGAAACATCAGTTAAAAATATGTCAAACTCTAGTATTAGTATTACTTAAATGGAAGAAAATGTTTTAAGGCATTTAAAATAAAAAATATACTTGAAATTATATGTGAAATTGGTGAATGAAGAAAAAAAAACTAATTCATTTATTTATTTATATATTTGAAAGAATGAAAGAAGTCAGGTTTTAACATCCCAATGTGACAACATACTCTGCTACTGTATATATCTATATATATCTATTATATATATATATATATATATATATATCTATATATATCTATATATATATATATAATCAAAATTAAAATATTAAAAAATCAAAAGGCAATGATAGTTGCTCATTTGTGAAGAAAAAAAAATCAGCCTATGTGCTTTAGGAATCAGCATACACACTGAGCTGGACTTAAAGCTATAGAAAACTGTGTTCTGTAAGCTGATTGTCTCCGTAACAGCAGGAAAAGTGCTCTGCCATTTAGACCTGAGTCTCCTTCACACCCACATCATTACGCATCACATGGATCCCAGCAGGCCAATAAACACATTGTAGACTCTTTGGAAAGCATTTATTGATATTATTTATTGAATTATTGATAATCGAAACATACATGCTGAATCATATTATTGTATTTGTACCATTTCAACTGCATGAACTATTCTCAGTAAATTAAATTTCCATATTTAAATTAATGGAGGCTTGATAAAACCTTCTGTATACATACCATTTGAAGGACATAAAGATTTTAAACTTTGATATAGAGAAATCTGACTGTATACACTACATGGTCATGACATGAATATTATGAATGGAATATTTTTATTTTTATAGAATATTACATGATAGAATATTTAAGTAGAATAAATGTGCAATAGATTGTTTAAGGGTAGGCTATTGTGACAATACTGCTATAGTGTTGATGGATTGTTAAATAAAACAGAATCTATGACAAGGTAGCGAGAGAGGGTGGTGGTTCTTATCACCAACTATTTTTAGGCCTGGTTGATTGCAGATTTATACTCCCAGGGGAGTGTGTGTGTGTTTGCGTGAGAGAGAGTGAGTGAGCAGGAGAGAGAGAGAAATGGGAGGAGAAGAAAACTGCTCTGGGAGACACAGCTGTCACTCAGCACAAGAATGAAATGGCTAATTTCCACTTGTAAGCTCCCTGGTGTGCAGTACTAATGTCTGCATGCATTAAACACACCTTTATGAGACAGAAAGAGAGAGACACAGAACGGTGTAAAAGGACAATAAGCACAATGCTTATGTGTATATAAGCATCAGAGTGCTGGACAAAGGTCAGAAGGAATAACACGTGAGAGAAAGCAGCTGTGAAAAGAGCAAGTATATTGGAGACAAGAGAATCCAGCTTGACAGAACAAAGGCAGCTCTCACTAGTAGGATTGTTTTGTAGCTGTCAGCACCAATGCCAGAGAGTGTATGTGTGAGAGAGATTTCAGGGATTTAAATGTCTCCTTTGCTCCTCCTCCAACTAAAAAGAGAATTTGCCAGCTTTGTAGCTCAGCAAAGGAGGGAAGGACAGACCTTCAGTGAGTGAAGAGAGAACACAAAGATAATTCATCATAATACAGCAAACGAGCGAGCAGAGAGCGAGAGAAGGGGGTGATGCTGGGGAAAGCCACCAGCCTGTTCCCCTCCCCTGCCTCTCTCTCACACAGCAGCTTAATAAGTCTGTGTCATCTGCCTGAAGTGTGTGAATGTGTGTCTGTCTGTCTGTCTGTGTGTGTGTGACTACATGTGTCTGGACAAACATGCCTGCATACAGACACACAGGTGAGATTTTAATGGTTGCACGTGTGTGTGTGTGTGTGTGTGTGTGTGTGTGTGTGTGTGTGTGTGTGTGTGTGTGTGTGTGTGTGTGTGTGTGTGTGTGTGTGTGTGTGTGTGTGTGTGTGTGTGTGTGTGTGTGTGTGTGTGTGTGTGTGTGTGTGCACCGAGCACATTTGTGTTTGGCAGTTATTTTGGGATGTCTTGCATGCTGGCATGCAGAATAATGGCATTCATCATGTCCAATCTGTCAATGGCAACAAAGACAGAGAGACAAACATGCTCAGATAGCGAGAGGGAATTACCACACTGTTCCCTATGGACACACTAGCCACAACTGAAGACACACCACCAATCACACACATACACCATACACACATACTGTACACCACAAGACAATATTACACAATCATTTACTGAAAGAGAGAGAGAGAGAGAGAGAGAGAGGAGAGAGGGAGAGAGAGAGAGAGAGAGAGAGAGAGAGGAGAGAGAGAGAGAGAGAGAGAGAGAGAGAGAGGAGAGTGTGTGTGTGTTTGTGTGTGTGTGTGTGGTGTGTGTGTGTGTGTGTGTGTGTGTGGAGAGAGAGAGAGAGAGAGAGAGAGAGAGAGAGAGGAGAGAGAGAGAGAGAGAGAGAGAGAGAGAGAGAGAGAGAGAGAGAGAGAGAGAGAGAGAGAGAGAGAGAGAGAGAGCAGGTTGGTTTTTCTTCTAAGTTCTAAGTTTTTTGTGTGGTCTCGTTGAACTGGATAGACACAATACAGATAACATAGTCACCTTTATTTATATAGCGCTTTTTACAATGTAAATTGTTTCAAAGCAGCTTTACAGAGATAACAGGAAAATAATGTTGTAATAATATTGTTAAATATAAAATAAAATGTCCCTAACTAACGAACATACATCACACAAAGAAACAATCATAAACTATCATAGAAAGGGTTTACTTAGAGAACAAAAAGGAATCCTCCTCATTGTCCTCATCACCAGATAAACACATGCTTTAAAAAAGCAGAAATCACCATCATTATTTCTTTACTTTCATTTGAGGCTTTCACAAAACTATTCTAAACTGATTTCCCACTGCCATTGTTAGTTGCTTTCACAGGTCTGATAAACTGAAAAATCTGAAGTCTATCTCTTTTCCCATGGATTAGAGATGATACAGAGGATACTCTGTCTGCTTCATATGTATGTCACATTACATTATGTAACACAGTGACTGCGCTGCATTATGTGGAACTCTTACAATTAGATTCTTATAGAAGTCGGATGCCCTAGGTGTATGTGTATTTATGTACTTACTTAGTTAAGAAAAAAATACTGGTGAAATTTTCACAGGTATGGATTCCCTGTAAATTCAAAGATTCCCTTTCACCCTTTCACATACTTTTTTTTATTTAAATAATTTGGAAGCCAGCACTGATCTGAGGTAACTATAATAAAATAAAATAACAATTAATTTACAATAAAACATTTTTGATCTACAATCTTGCTTTTTTATCTTGCACTGTCTGATGCACCTGTTCTTTCGTGTGCGTCAGCACTGCTCGTTCGTCATCATGCAACAGTAAACCTCGATCACTTTTACAATAAATCGACAGATGCAAACTTATCAGTTGATTTTTAACATTTTTAGTAAAAGACAAAGAGATTTAAACACTTTCCAACACAGATATAACAAAATTGGACATTCGGTTTACAGCAAGGCAGTGATTGTTTATTTATTGTCTCATATTTGTCTTTCATGCAAGAATATGTAAATTATTACCCGAGGAATAAAAACATAGCATAAGCTATAGCCTATTTAATGTCTTTAAAAACTTACATAAAAAAACTAGGCTTTACTTTAATTTAGCTAGACAATAATTATTCTAGAGCTGATGTAATGCCTAAACAATCTAATTTGCTTTGAAACAATTTATGTTGTATAAATAAAGGTGACTTGACTTGACTAGCTACTAGGGGTGTAACGAGACGCTTATCTCACGAGACGAGACAGACACGAGATTGGGTTCACGAGAACGAGACGAGACGAGATTTTTGCACAATTTTACAGAAATCCTCAATGACACAATTCATGACTGGAAAAGTATGCAGGTGCATTTTGCAATGTTTAACTAATAATCTTACTAAGTAGACCTGAAATGACATGCATTAGGAGTATGAATTATCAAATGCATTGAAAGAAAACAATATACAACAATATAACCTTTTAATAATAAAAGGTTTTTATTGACTGGCTTTTCTCCTGTATGATTTCACATTAGTCTCTTCAGACCTTACTGTACATTTAAGAGCTTTCAGAACTTCTGATTGAGGCTGTGTGTGACCTCCTAACTGAACTCTAGAAGTCTTATTAAGTGCAAACAATAAGTGCAAGTGCAACCATAATCAAAGTTAGCGCACAGACTCTTTATAATTGTTTTGAAATTGCTGTTTTATTTTGCACCGGCAGTTATAGGGTTAATGCGGTGAGTTCGGGAAAGGCCGGGTAGAGAGAAACGAGCCTGGTGTGTTTGTCTCCACAGTTGTTCTTGCGTTCCGATTATAAGTTCAGAAACGGAGCCTCTTGTCTGTTGTCTTTAAGACATTACAGTACTCTCTCAATATTCGAAGTGCAAACTGAGACGATAGCCGCAAATAAACAGTCCAGTGATGGGTATTGGGAGACGGACGATTGTATGTTCGCGGCCTAATTTGTGCGCAATGCAAATCAGCGAGCTTGTGTTTTACTTTCACTATCGTGATCACGCGTACTCTGTGTATAGCAGCGGTGCTGAGCGTGCATTATACAACATAAGATCAGACGTTTAGTCTATGTTGCGCAACGAATCTTCCGCCATCCTCACGCGACCAGTGAACTGTGATTCGTGCTGCACTGATTGCAACTGCAACTCGTGCTGGATGAGCAGAGCAGACTTTTACATTAGTTTATAATGGTTTTTAATTATTTTTATAAAAACAGCAAAACGATAGTTTAGGCGAATGTGAGTGTAGCGGTGGAATATTCTATGGTAATAGAAATCGTGAGACAGCTTTTCACTCGACTGGAAATCTCGTCATGTTTTAGTCTCTCGTTACACCCATACTAGCTACAGTTCATTAAGCGTGAAAATGGGAGTTCTAAAATCATCATCATTTATCTGTGCGCAAAAAGTGTTTAATGATTTCGTTAAAGGAAAAAGAATGTATGATATTGTAATTATTGTGTGCTGTTTGGCACAATGCCATCATGTCAGGTTGGCAGTGGCAGAACATGTGACAGAGCTCTGGCTGATGCCGTCAATGTTTCTCTTCCCATCTTACCAATTAAAGTGCTCAAGTAACGTGACACTTTGTTAGATGACTGCAGCTGTATTGCACCATGATTTCAAACACCGTCAAGCTGCGAGCATGAGGCTAGGGCAGTGAAATATTGCCACGTTTAATATTTTAAAGGTGGGGTGGGGCAATTAAAACTGCACCTTAAGGACTGCAATTTTTTTTCTGTGAAACGAAAGTTAAATGCATCCAGAATAGTTATCCTAGTTTTCAGTGACAATGACAAAAATTATAAACCAAGTACGAAAAATGTCCAAAGGTTTCTTGTTATTAGATTTTTAACAAAAATGTTGGTCCCCGAAGAAAACCAAATTTAAAGTCACCATTTTGGAGACACCTGACACCTGAGCATTATTGAAGACACCTGATGTTAACAAGCAGAATCACTGAAGGAGAAAACCGGAATTCCAGGTCACCATTATGGAGATCAGTATTTGTTTTAGTTGGGCTCTTGACCCTCACATCATTAACTTTAGATTTTGTTTTGGTTGCTGTATCTGAGTTATAACAGCCAGATGATCAAATAGAAAATGTGATCTGTAGATGTTGGTTGTGTTTTAACATAATCATTATATACACAACCATCATCAGATCACCTTTTCTAATTGATCATCTGTTATAACTCAGATACAGCAGCCAAACATAATCTAAATTTAATAATGTGAGGGTCAAGAGCCCAACTACAACAAACACCGATCTCCATAATGGTGACCTGGAATTCCGGTTTTCTCCTTCAGTGATTCTGCTTGTTAACATCAGGTGTCTTCAATAATGCTTAATCATCACTCAATAATTCACTTAATTATATCATTAACTTTAACACTGCTTCAGTGTTCATTTAACAGTCAGAGTTTAATTGGATCACTTAAAATGACTTCCGTGATGTTGAAGTTACATGAACAAATTATGTTTATTTAACGAGACCCAGTTATGTGGAACCTGTGGAACCTGTTTACATAAAAAAGTTAAGTAAAGCCAACACATCGCTGCAGTGTTTGTTTGTTGTTATAGACATTGTTTATAGACAATGTCTATAACAACAAACAAACATTGCAGCGATAGACTATTTAGGCTAATATATGGAGTAGCATAGTTAACTGTAAATTGACACTGTGACTTCTTTGTTTCAAGTTTTCTCTCAGTTTTTTGTATAGCTACCAGTTTCTTGTTATTCTAAACATTGCGTTTCTTGGTTTAACTGAGTACTCCTGAGTAGGTCTATCAAAGGTTTATACTTACCATTTGAACATTGTTACATTGTCGTTACTATATGTTACTACATGTAGTCATAGTAATTGACTGTTCAACTGTTCAATCAATTGATTGTTCAGTTCAAGTCCTTCTGTTAAGTTCATTTTTACCAGTTGGAAAGTCATGTTTACAACATCAGATGTGTTCAAGTCCCTTTCGTTGGGGGAAAATGGAGGTGGACCTTCATTAACTAACGTCTCGGGTTACGTATGTAACCCTTGTTCCCTGAGAAGGGAACGAGACACTGCATCGGTGACGATGCTAGGGGAACGCCCTTCAGCGTAGCGCGTCTAAATTTAGAAAATGAATGAAACCGAAACCAATCCTATTGGCGTTGCGTGATGACGTAGCGTGTGACGGCATATGCGGATGTGTACAAAAGCACGCCGGCACACAGAAGATGTCAGCTTTTGCTATGAAGCAAGTGCTCCAGGCGGGGTGAGGTGTGGCGAACCGATGCAGTGTCTCGTTCCCTTCTCAGGGAACAAGGGTTACATACGTAACCCGAGACGTTCCCTTTCGAGGAACTCAAACTGCATCGGTGACGACGCTAGGGGAACGAGATACCCACTATACCACAACGTACCCCGCTCATCCTAGTGTGAAGCTGTCTTCAGGCACAATCTAGGACGAAAGCACTCGTGCACCGGGTGTAGAGGGAAGGTCCAGACTGTAAAGCCTCATGAATGTGTGCGGAGTGGCCCAGCCAGCCGCCTCACATATGTCATGGATAGAAAGCCCTGAAAGGAGGGCTCTAGAGGACACCATGCCTCTGGTGGAGTGAGCCCTCACGGCCATAGGTGAAGGCAAATTGCGCACCTGATAGGCCAGGGAAATAGTCTGAACAATCCAGTTGCTGATGGTCTGCTAAGAGGCGAGAAGCCCCTTCTTGGGCGACCCAAAACACACCAGCAACTGGTCCGACTTCCGCCATGAGGGGGACCTCTGGATATAACATCGCAGTGCTCTGACAGGGCAGAAAAAACATTCCACTTAAGGCCGTATAACTTCCTCGTGGAGGGAGCTCTGGAAGTGAGTATGGTCAGTGCTTAATTTGTAAAGTGGGAGGTCCCGGAGCGCAGAGGGGGGGTGGATCCGGCGAATCAAAACGGGGGTTGGAGGTAACGGAACAAATTTTTTTTTACACTGCCTACATATGGTTACAGCCGCGGACTCCGGGCGGATGACGTGACAAAAAAAAATATTTTAATTAAATTCGGGCGGGTGGCGGGCGGTTGAACCAATCAAATTAAAAATATATGTTCAAGCGTCTAACTAGACGCGTATTTGACGCTCTATTCGTGTTCGGTGAACACACATAGAGTCGCTGTCCATTCGCGAAGTGCTGAAATACAAATGAAAAATATTTTGTAAATTAATTCAGTTTTACCATGATTAAATCAGCTTTGCATTTGCACTCGCGACAGGCGATTAAATAACGTCACTATAGCAGCTTGTAATTTATTGTAAAAAATCCCCATGTTTTCGGTGTTGATGTTGTGGTGACGCGTTCATGTAACATGTAAGGGTGGAGCGCTGCCAATAAAGCACCTAAAAGTTGTCACAAAGAACCGGCAAAAGTAATGATTATGATTATGTCGAATAGGCCTATAGCAAGGAGACAATTTAATTGTTTATAAACGTGTTTTCTGTGTCATTGTCGCCTGCAAAGATGAAGTTGAAGATGCTGATCGTGATCTTCGCAGTGAACGCGCCAGAGAGAAATGCACATTTCATACGGATTACATAAACAGAGAGCAGTCTGTTTTCTTTCGTTTTGAAATGTTCTTTTTAGAAGTAGACATTTTAGATATATTTCTCGGTCTGTGAGTTTGGCTGTGAGGCTGAGTTTTGAGACACGCACCAGTTCACACGCCGGCGGTTTCGTGATTAGCGTATATGCTATCTGCTATATTTACTTATTATTTATTAAATACAGGCAATTGGTGGATGAAACATGGATTAAAATTAAGATACAATTAAAACAAAATGAAATTCACTTTAAAGAAAGGCTTTGTGCTTTCTGTTTTATGTTAAGTTTTAAAGCAGTATTTTAGTGGCGCTTTCAGAGTGCTCACGTCTGTAATGGATTCCCCTATTTTAAAGAATTTATCCTCAACTAGTTTTGTGGTGTAGTAAGTAGGTCTACGTATATTGTATAATGTTAACTTCAAATAATAGTAATTTGAAGGTGAGGCTTATTCCAACGTAAAACGCTGTATAATAATCAAATAAGGTTGGATTATTTATATGTTGAGCTGCCTGTTCATGAAGCTGAAAGTGCACGTAATAAAATAATATACAATTGATGCAAACCAACAGGAATCCTTGCCTTTTCTGCTCTATGTTTATGTTTTATGTGGGTAATGCTATACGTTGTTGAAACGGGCCCCCAGATACTTAAGGCCGCCACTGCCTATCAGATAAGGTCAGGTTTGCCGAAGTGCGTTTAATTTGGGCTATTTATTTATTTTTATCCCTGCGCGCCGATCGGAGACGGAGTTCACAGCTGATATTCTGAGAGCTTTCTAGTCTCGCGGCTGTCATCAGCAGCGCCTCGTATCGCCCAATCAGCAATGGCGGGTGCGGTTTTGAAAATTGGTCAAAAACGTTGGTGCGGATGGATGGCGGACAGATGAGTTTTGTGATGCGGTTGCGGATGAAATAATAGCCCATCCGCGCATCTCTAATACACACACACACACACAGCTATGTAGCTTCTCTGACAAAAAAATAAGACAGACTGGTTTTCACTTTCACACACACACACACACACAGAGCGCTTGCTGAATAGCAAAAAGCTGACATCTTCTGTGTGCCGGCGTGCTTTTGTACACATCCGCATATGCTGTCACACGCTACGTCATCACGCAACGCCAATAGGATTGGTTTCGGTTTCATTCATAAATTCAGACGCGCTACACTGAAGGGCGTTCCCCTAGCGTCGTCACCGATGCAGTTCGAGTTCCTCGAAAGGGAACTACATTATGGCGTGTAATACGCACGCACCCCCCTCCCCCCTCCCCCTAATCTTACCCAATGGGTTTTAAGTGCGTAGCATATGTACGCAAAAAAACATTTTTGGCGTATAAATGGCACGAGAAATAACATTCGTGGTATACATACGCACTTACATGAGACTGTGTTGCGTATTCTGCCACCTTTTCATTGACACGCCCCCAAATCGTAAACTCTGGGCTTAAAGAAAGTCTGAGCTTCCAACTCGTGTTCATCTATCTATCTATATCTAATACAGACATCCCACCTCTCCCAGAAGTTTTAGGAGTCTCCTGCATATTGATAGCGGCTCTCTGACGCACCTAAATTATATACAATATCCTAGAAATCGACCGAGGAGAGAGAAGCCGTGCTTCCACCTAGCATTATGCGTTTTTGGTGATCCAATCACAAGTGGTAAACCAAAACACATTGCAGTTTACTCCTGGTATTAATCTATCTCTAAACGCCTCTCTTGTGACCACTAGCTTTTGGATTTTGTTGAGATCCTCCACTCTTTCGTCACACTCTTATTCTTATTCTCTGATTCTTAAAGGAACACTCCACTGTTTTTTGAAATAGGGCTTATTCACATACTTTCCTACATGCATTGTTTTAGTTTGACAGGGTCGGTGCTAGCTTAGCTTAGCACAATGAATGGAATCCTTTGTTGCCAGCTATCATGTCCTGGCGAAGCACTGCTACTTGGGATTTCATGTGTTGTGTAATATCTCTGCGCCCAAGTAGCAGTGCTTCGCCTAAGCAGCAGTGCTTCGCCTGTGCTTTCCCCTAATATAGTCCCAAGTCAATATCTGCCAAGGAAATCGCCTAGTGTTAATCTGCATCGCTATTTGTACTCGTTGTGAATACGCAGGCCACAAGAAGTAATTACGTGTTTTTTTTTTTTTTTTTTTAATCACTTTTACTCAGGACATGCTAGCTGGCAACAAATGATTCCATTTATTGTGCTAAGCTAAGCTAGCGCTGACCCTGTCAAACTAAAACAATGCATGCACTGAGACAAAAATGCATTTGCTCACCTATCTAAATATAGGAAAGAATATGAATAAGCCCTATTTCAAAAAACGGTGGAGTGTTCCTTTAAAATGTGTTAGCGTTTGACTGCCTGAGTGGGATATTTCAAATGTGTTTGCTTAATTTTGGTCTGGCCTATTTCATGAACACATTATAACCAACCACCAAAACCCCCGCCCACGCCCACCCCCCCCCCCCCACCCCCACACACACACAGACACACCTACCGCAACCACACTTAACTGTGTGTATTTTAATGCTTCCTCTGTTTTCATTAGCACCTCTTCTTCTCTTGGCCCACTGTTGCAGCAGTAATTGATAATTAAAGAGCAATAACTCAGCAGTCAGTGCAATCTCTCAGCAGGAGCTGCCCACCCTCAGAACACACACACACACACACACACACACACACACACACACACACACACACACACACACACACACACACACACACACACACACACACACACACACACACACACACACACACACACACACACACACACACACACACACACACACACACACACACACACACACTTATGCCAGAATGTGCCCAGACAGCACAGCACAGACATACACAGTTTTTGGTGTATATGTATTTCAATTGTCAGTGTGTGTGTGTAATGTTAATACATTACACACACACACACACACACACACACACACACACACACTGACAATTGGAATACATATACACAAAGAACTGTGGTGTGTAAAGGTTGGATGGATTATGACTACACTGTATGGAATTAAATATTAGCATATTTGAAATGCATGATAAAATACAAATATTGATCACCACACACACACACACACACACACACACACACACACACACACACACACACACACACACACACACACACACACACACACACAACACACACACACACACACACACACACACACACACACACACACACACACACACACACACACACACACACACACACACACACACACACACACACACACACACACACACACACACACACACACACACCACAATCATTACTCTCCCAGGTATCCTCTCCAAGTACATAATGGTTTGGCAGGGGCTGGCAGTGTAATAGAGGTAATTTTAGGATATAGCACATCCAGGGTGAAAGGGGATTTAATGTTTCATTTTAGAAGCGATTTGCTGAAATTTTCCCCCCACAAGAGACTCTTAATGCTCCTCTCAAATGATCGCCTCTAGGTGCTTTTATAGTTGAGGTTCCTTGTTGGATATCTACAGAGGCAGGGGGTGTCTTTAAACATCAGTCGGGAATCTTGGCTGACAAAGTGTAAATGTTCATTTTATTGTTCAGATCAGGGAAACAACACAAAGCTCTATATATCATCTATCAATCTATCAATCATATTTTTCAGAAAGGACCAGAAATCCATGTGGATTGTTTTGAAGTTAAATATTAAGAAAAGTATCATCCTTCACAGATGCTTTTAATGGTTTCATGTTGAAATGCTTACTACAAGATTTTTGTAAAGCCCACAAAATGGCATGTTACGTTTTTTTCTCAGTCGCTTTGGTTTATGTCAGTGAACAGATAAGTGCTATCAGAATGTCAAGTCCTTGTGTCATTGTTCACAAACAAGATAGTCAAAATGCCTAGTTGTATGTTAATAACAGTATACTCTGTCAGTATTTTCAGATGTAAACTATACCAACGATTTTGTTGACAATGATTAAAAAGTTCACAAGACTGATCTGTATGGGATATATGAATTTCAACAGTACGAATTAACAAATTGCTCCATGTGGGATATTGATTGCAAGCGACTGGACAGGATTCACAGTTACACTTTACTGTTGGTCTGTCAACAAATTACAGTACAATATCTCTGTGATATAAAGAAGGAAAATACAAGACTATATATGTCACAGGGATGAAGATGATGAAGACGAACAACAGGATTAGAAAACATAAAAAAGGTTTAATTAAAATAAATCTTTCATTTAATTACACACATTTAATTTTAGCTGCTGAAAGCATTGCAGGCATTTTTAATAATATTGTAAATAAAGTTGGAGATCAGCCGGTGTTTTTGCTCAGAGATTTTAATCGATGTGAAATTGCTACACACCTGCCGAATCTGGAGCAATATGTCACGTCTGTCACTAGGTTGGACAAAACACGGGACTTGTGCTATGGAAATATACCAAGTGCTTACATCTCCAAGGCACGCCCGCCTCTTGGTCGTTCCGATTATAATGCTGTTATTTACCTCGATATAGCCAAAAACTAAAAACTGAGAAAGAGCAAACTAGGACTATCCAGGTATGGGACTTTGATTCCACTGAAAAACTAAAAGGATGCTTTGAAGTAACAGATTGGAATGTATTTTTTAAGGACTGTGTAAATGGTGTAGATATGCTCAATGCTTCCATATCTGGGTATGTAGATTTTTGAGTAGATAGTGATATTCCTGTAAAACATGTTAGGTGTTACCCTAACAATAAGCCTTGGATTACAAAAGATCTGAAACATTGTTTAAATCTTAAAAAGATAGATATGGTTTTAACCTTTTACAGAAAGAATTTAAGCTAAAAATTAAGGGGGCCAAACAGCAATATAAACGTAAGGTTGAGGAAAAGTTTACAAGAGGTAATGCACGGATGGCCTGGCAGGGCCTAAACACTATGATGGTAAGAAACCAGAAGCAACACAATATCCAATGCCCTGACTCTGCCTGCTTTGCCAAACTGAATCAGTTTTATGCTCGTTTTTATAATAGCTATTCAGATGAGCACTGGACTCCGACAGAGCATTCAGACTTTTCCCCCATAATAATTGAGAAACAGATTGTGGAAAAGGTTTTAATGAAAGTCAAACCCCAAAAGACATCGGGGCCGGATGGAAAAAGGGCAAGGTGCTGAGGGAATGTGCATTTCAGTTTAAGGGTGTGTTGACACAACTTTATCAGCTGTCTCTTGACTTTAATGTTGTACCACAGTCCTGGAAGGAAAGTACCATCATCCCGTTACCAATAAAGGATCATGCTAAGGTGCTTGAAGACTATAGACCAGTGGCCTTAACATCAGTGCTCTGTAAGTGTATGGAGAGAGTGGTTTGTCAGCAACTCTCCCAGACAATGACTTGCAAACTTGGCCCTTTACAATTTGCTTATAAAACGGTTTGCAGAGTTGAAGATGCCACCCTCACTCTGCTGGACAGGGCTGGAAAGCATTTGGACTTGGCAAATTCGTATGTTAGGATTTTACTTCTGCCTTTAATACTGTGAATATAAACACATTTCTGAGGCGTCTTTAGGAGCTACAGGTGCATCAAACCTTGATCTTATGGATTAATTGTTTTTTAAGGGACCGCCCACAACATGTGATGGTAAATGGCGAAAAGTCAGGGAATGTGATTTTAAAATCCGGTCTCCCACAGGGATGTGTTTTATCCCCAAAGCTTTTCTCTATTTATACAAACGAGATAACCTGTAATAATGATAAGCTGATGCTTATAAAATATGCAGATGATATGGCACTGGTGGGATGTGTGAAGGATACGCAATCACTGGAAATTTATTTTGATTTTGTAAATTCTCTCACAGCCTGGACAGAGGAGAGTTCTTTGCAGCTTAATATTAACAAAACCAATTAAATGTGTTGTGGGGCTAATAATGCACGTAGACTTTTTAAAGGAACACTTCGACTTTTTGGGACTTTAGCTTATTCAACGTATCCCCCAGAGTTAGATAAGTCCATACATACCTTTTTCATCTCCGTGCGTGCTGTTAGTCTGTTTGACGCACCCACCGCTAGCCTAGCTTAGCACAAAGACTGGATGTAAATGGATATAGCTAGCATACTAATCCCAATAAGTGACAAAATAACGGCAACATTTTCCTATTTACATGTTGTGATTTGTATAGTCACAGTGTGTACAAATAACAAGGTAATATGAGACACAGACACTTTTTAAACGTTTAAATACTGGGAACTATTTTCTCAGAAGGCGAAGCACTGCTACTTGGGCGGATATTTGATATCTGCTACTTTATAACCGCAGCACCAGAGACGCACCGTGCTGAGAAGCAGAGAGTTTGCTCAGAGTTGGAGTAATAGAGTCAGCAATTACTAATAAATGCAAAGTTTATAATCATGGGTGTTCGCTGTATTGTGAAGAGCTGCGACAATAAATAGGGGAGACCAGGTAATACCATGATGTTTCATAGAATTCCAATCAAAAATGCTGATCTGATGAATCAATGGCTACTTGCTCTGGATATCGATCCAAACACACCTGTAGACATCATCAAGGACTATTTCGTTTGCTCAGAAAATTTCACTGAGGACGACTATTTTAAAAAAAAATGCAATTTGCCACACGGACCATGAAACGTGTGCTGAAGGATACGGTCATCCCATCGATAGTAAATTCAGGACAAAGTGGATCACCTGAGGCCGCGGTAAGTGTTCCGTTATGTTTTTAGATGACTAGCCTACTGTTACAGTGCCATTAGCTAGATGTAATGTAACCTTAGTGACACTATTACATGAATAGGGTGCGCACTACTATTACAGTTATTACCGGGCTCCATGTATCCCCTATAATGAAAAAAACGATATGGTTCTGGATCTTGGTTTGATACCAAATAAAAATCCTCTGACAATTCCTCAAAGTCAGCCATGATCACGAATCACGTTCACTACTAGCTAGTCATGTTGGTTTTGTTGACAGAACGGCACTTCGGGTGCTGCGGTAATCACTCCGCCTAAGTAGCCTAAGTAGCAGTGCTTCGCCTTCTGAGAAAATAGTTCCCAGTATTTCAACGTTTAAAAAGTGGCTGTGTCTCATATTACCTTGTTATTTGTACACACTGTGACTATACAAATCACAACATGTAAATAGGAAAATGTTGGCGTTATTTTGTTATTCTGGGATTAGTATGCTAGCTATATCCATTTACATCCAGTCTTTGTGCTAAGCTAGGCTAGGGATGGGTGCGTCAAACAGACTTACAGCACGCACGGAGATGAAAAAGGTATGTATGGACTTATCTAACTCTGGGGGATACAGTGAATAAGCTAAAGTCCCAAAAAGTCGAAGTGTTCCTTTAAGCTTTTGATACTTAATGGAGATGAAGTTGAGCGGGTGGGATCTTTTAAATACCTGGCTACAGAGATTGACTCCCAGTTTATATTTGATAAGCACTCAGAAAGTGTTTTTAAGAAGGCTTATCAACGTCTAGGTTTATTGAGGAAATTGAGGAGTTTTGATATTGAAAAGGACATTCTGATAGTGGTGTATATTAATCACTTATCGAATCTGTGTTTACTTTTAACATTGTATCCTGGTTCAACTCTCTTTCTGAAAAATACAAAAATAGACTTTTAAGGATTATAATTATGGCTGGTAAAATGATTGGTGAGAAACAAGTAACTCTGTCTGTGTCACGGTGTCGTTCAGGCAGAGGAACGAGGAGTCCGGAATAACGGGAACAAACACTTTTAATATATTCACAACACAGGCAGAAAGACAGGAACACGGGCGCCACACGGGCTAACAACAAACATTGACCGACAAAGACTGAATGAACCAAGGGAACTAAATACAGGCATGAATCAAACATAACAAGGTGAAAACAGGTGACACAGATGATAATAACGAGGGACAGGTGGATAATGAGGGAGTGAGTTCAGGTGTGGAAACGAGGAGGATTCTGGGTAGTGTAGTGAAGGAGACTCAGACGGGACGGTGAAGACGGAGATCGTGACAGTCTGATCTTTACACTGTGGCAGTGAAAAGGAAAGCCTCCGTTATTGTGACAGACTCTTCACATCCCCTGCATAGTTCATTTAATGTACTTCCGTCTGGTAGACGATATAAAGTACCTTTGGTGAAAAAGGCCAAGTATAAGAAGACTTTTATTCCAACTGCCATTGATATTTTAAATAGGAAATCGGGGAGGGATGTATCTTAAATTGTGTGGTTGTCTCTTGTATTGTACTGTTTGTTGAGCCCTTGTCTAAAGAAAATTTTCTACCCCCTGTGGGTAGAAAAGCGGAATGATGTGCAGCTGTGGTGGAAGATTGGTGTCCATGAGAACAGATGAGTGGTGGGAAACAAAGACAATGTAACATGTGACTGATGAAAACAAACTGAAAGTCCATGAAAGTGAAACTAAAGATGAGTGAGTCCTGATAATCGTGACAGAACACTCCCTCCCAGTAGGCGCGACCTCAAGCCGTTGTAAATGGTAAATGGTAAATGGACTGCATTTATATAGCGCTTTCATAGACCCAATGGCCACCAAAGCGCTTTACATATTGCCTCTCATTCACCCATTCACTCACACATTCATACACCGACGGCGGTGTCAGCCATGCAAGGCGCCATCCAGCTCGTCGGGAGCAGCTGGGGTTAGGTGTCTTGCTCATGGACACCTCGACACTTGGTCAGGTGGAACCGGGGATTGAACCACCAACCTTTCGGTTTGTAGACAATCTACATGAACCACTGAGCCACTGTCGCCCCTGGGTGACACTGTCGTTGTAGCAGAGGTGAAGGATGGATGGAGGGGGCTTTGGAGGTGGCCGAGGTGATGACACAGTGAAGACAGAAGATGATGAGGGAATGGTGCAATACGGACGACGAGAACCTGGCGGCGATGATGAAGGGTGTCCGAGGGCGCAGACCCAGAGCCCACGGTGGAGTCGAGGAAGGAGGAGACAAGGTGGCATGGAGGCTAACGTCAACTGGGGGATGACCGACGGAGGCGGAGCCGATGGATCCCAGGGTGCAGACGGAGAGCGAATAGAGACGAGCGACATCGCTGGCACAGGAGGCCAGGGCGAGGCCGCAGCGACGATCATCTGAGGTGGAGCCAGACTTGAGGTGCAGCCGAGGAACGGAGCGCAGCGGAAGATCCACAAGTCAGTGGCGGAGGCGGTGTAACGACTGACCAAGGTGGAGCTGGTGGGCTGAGGGAACCCTCTGGAGTCGAAAGGCCGAGGGTGTCTGGTGGAGCTCAAATCTACTCAGGCACTGATGGGGGTTGTAGAACCAGAGGCTCGATGCGAGTGCTTGGCATTGCAGGAGATGGTGAATGGCTGACAACCTCCAGCAGAGGTGGGGCTGGAGGTCTGGCTGAGCAGGGCGGTGACGGAGGTGGATGAAGGCTAGACAGGTTTGAAGGTAATAATATATTGTTCATGCAAATGTCTGTGCTGTCTAGAAGCAACAATGAAAGTTAACATGAAACATGAATCAAAAAGTCCATTGTGCTGTCCAGAAACAGCGATGAAAAACCAGAAATGGGGTGGGATATGGTGGGAGATGACACCTCTGCGCTGAAGTCCATCAGCCAGTCCTCAGTCTCTATTTGCGTTCTCAAGCCACAGGCACTGTTGGTGTGCGGATGAGCGGGTTCCAGCAGTATACCCTCGGCCACAGTTGAATTTGGCTAATCCATTTGGTCAGTTATTCTGTCACAGGGATGAAGATGGACGACAGGATTATAAAACATAAACAAGGTTTTATTAAACTAGAAGGTAGCAAATGTAACAGTGTGTGTAACACGCATACACAAACAATAACCGACGACTAAAGACAGAACACAGATAATTAAATGATGTGCAGCTGTGGTGGAAGATTAGTTTCCATGGGAACAGATGAGTGGCAGGAAACAAAGACAAAGAAACATGTGACTGATAACAACAAACTGAAAGTCCATGAAAGTGAAACTAAAGATGAATGAGTCCAGATTACCGTGACAATATACAACTAGGCTATATAGTGTATGTCTACAATCTTGGCCTCTTCTACCTCTTCGTCTGTTTTGCATCCCTACCCTTCCACCACACATCCTTATTCCTCTTCCCGGCTGTTGACACTGTTTGTTTTCTTGTTGTTCTTCCATTGTCAGAATTAGTAACACTGTGTTGTGCTCTGTCTATATAATTGCCAAATTAAGCTTAATGAGATGCAACTCTGAGCTCTTTTAGATAAATTGATGATCATTGGTTGATCTAGCCCTTTACATTTCCCTTCATTAGTGAAATTCAAAATTCTCCTCCGCAATTCATCAATTCACGAAACATTTACTAAAGAAGTATAATAGAAATCTATTGAAAAAATACTTGATGCATTACTGTATGAAAACTAGTTAACCATTTTGCATTTAATGACTTGTGCAAGAAACTAATGCCTACATGTTTTGAGGGGTAAAACTATTCAACAGAGAACCAGTATAAAGCATTTTGATAAACATGACATAAGCAGTTGATAATTTGGGAAACAGCATACAATTGCACATTATCAATTGCATGAATGTACCAAAACATTTGCATTCAAAACAATAAGAAATTGCTTTTATGATGTTAACAAGTGATTAAATAATGTGGAGGTTGAACAAGTAGTTTTGAGAATTTAGGTTGTGATCTGAGAAATTCACCAAAGCAACTGAGAAAACGTCTCGGGTTATGACTATATCCCTTGTTCCCTGAGAAGGGAACTCAACACCGTGTCGAGAATCGACTCTTTGGGGACGCTCCCTTAGCGTGCGCCTCTGAAGTAAGAATGAAACTATTCCAATCCTGATTGGCGTTGCGTCATGACGTAACATGTGACGGCATACCCGGAAGTATAAAAGTGACGCTGAAACACACATACACACATACCAGCCTCGCGATGAAGCAAGACGTTCTAAGGCCTTAAGGGGCGTGGCAGAACGACACGGTGTCTCGTTCTCTTCTCAGGGACAAGGGTTATAATCATAACACGAGATGTTCCCTATCGAGGGAACTCAACACTGTGTCGAGAATCGACTCTTTGGGGAACGAATACCCACTAGGCCACGCACCGAAAAACAGGCCTGTCCCGGAGTGAAACTGACTCAGGCACTCGACTAAGACGAAAGCACGTGTGCGCCAGGTGTACTAGGGAGGTGTAAACTATAGAACCTAATAAAAGTGTGTGGGGTTGCCCATCCGGCTGCCTCACAGATCTCCTGGAGGGGCACTCCCGAAAGGAGGGCCCTAGAGGAAGCCATGCCTCTAGTGGAATGAGCCCTAACAGCTAAAGGTGAAGGTAAGTCACGCACCTTGTAGGCTGAAGTAATAGCTTGAACAATCCAATTACTAATAGTTTGCTTGGATGCCGGGAGCCCCTTCTTAGGTGACCCAAAACACACTAATAATTGGTCCGACCTCCTCCAAGAAGAGGACCTCTTGATGTACACGCTCAAAGCTCTGACGGGGCAGAGCAAATGAAGCTTCTCTTCTTCTGCCGACACATGAGGTGGAGGATGGAATGCCTGAAGGACCGTGGACCGAGCCGCATTCGTAGGAACCTTAGGCACATAGCCCGAACTCGGGTGCAAAAAGGCTTTAACTCTGCCAGGGGCAAACTCCAAGCAAGCTGGTGTCACTGCCAGGGCTTGGAGATCTCCCACCATCTTAAGAGAGGTAATAGCTAAGAGAAATACCATTTTTAGCGTAAGATCCCTAGGCAAAGCCGACTGCAGAGGTTCGAAGGGGGCCAGGGATAACCCTTCGAGAACCACCGCCAGGTCCCAGGCCGGAACCCTGGACCTGATTGTCGGTCTCATCCTCCAAGTACCACGGAGAAAACGTATGACCAACTGGTGCCTCCCCAGAGGCCCATCACTTAATGGTGCGTGGAAAGCAGCAATAGTGGCCACATACACTTTAAGCGTGGAAGGGAAGAGACCCGCAGAGAAATGGTCTTGTAAAAAATCCAGAACTGAAGACACCGGGCAGTTTACTGGATCTAACTCCTGTTCTCTACACCAAGTGACAAAAACATTCCACTTGAGGACATATAATCTCCTAGTGGACGGAACCCTAGAGCTAAGTATGGTTTCGACCACCCCAGCTGATAAACCAGCATTTAGGTACTGAGCCCCCTCAGAGACCAGACCCACAGATTCCACAGCTCCGGATGAGGGTGGAAAATTGTGCCCTCCGCCTGAGACAACAGATCCCTCCTCAGAGGAATCTGCCATGGCAGAGCTATCAGGAGTGATATCACGTCTGAAAACCACACTCAGGTCGGCCACATTGGGGCAACCAGAAGTAGACTGAAGCCCTCTTGACGTACCCTCTCCAGGACCCCAGGAAGCAGAGTGATCGGGGGAAAAGCGTACAGGCGAAGCCTCGGCCAGGCCTGTACCATAGCATCCACTCCCAATGGGGCTGGATGTGAGAGGGAGAACCAAAGTGGACAGTGGGACATCTCTCGAGACGCAAATAGATCCACTTCCATTGGTCCAAATTTCTCCCATATTAACTTCACCACATCTGGGTGAAATCTCCATTCCCCGGGCCTCAGCCCCTGCCTCGACAGGATGTCTGCTCCCTGATTCTGAACCCCCGGAATATACATTGCTCTGATAGACAGTATTTTCCTCTGGGACCAAATAATAATCTGATGAGCCAATCTGCACAGAGGGCGCGATCTGAGTCCCCCTTGTCAGTTCAGATAAGCTACTACTGATGTATTGTCCGAACGTATCAAGACATGGTAACCCTTGATGTCTGGAAGGAAGCTCCTCAGAGCCCTGAAAAAAGCCAACATCTCTAGGCAATTTACGTGCCAAGAAAGATGATGGTCCTGCCACAGACCCCTGGCAAAGCGGCCGTCCATGACCGCGCCCCAACCAGTGAGGGTTGGTTAACCTAAAGGTATTATGTTTGATGCCGCTGCCATGAGGCCCAGCATTCTTTGAAATCGCTTTACAGTGATAGCCTTACCTAGCCTTATTCCAGAGACCATGGTTAGGATAGACTCGATGTGTGCGGGAGACATTCGTGCCTGCATCGTAACGGAATCCCACACCACCCCCAGAAAAATAGTTTTCTGAACTGGTTCTAGTACACTCTTTTTCATGTTGAGTCTCAACCCTAAATTCTGAATATGAGCAAGGACGACATCTCAATGCCGAACTGCCATCTCCCGAGACTGTGCCAATATGGGCCAGTCGTCGATGTAGTTTAGTATACGAATGCCCTAAATTCTCAATGGAGCCAGAGATGCATCTATATACATTGTGAATGTTCGGGGAGAGAGTGCTAGGCCGAACGGAAGAACCCGATATTGGTATGCTTCGCCCCCGAAAGCAAACCTTAGGAACCTCCTGTGACATGGAAGTATGGAGATGTGAAAATAGGCGTCTTTTAGGTCTATCGTGACCAGAGCATGTGAGCGGAGCGGAGCGTGAGCGGAGCGTGAGCGGAGCGTGGAGCGGAGCGCTAATACTTCCTCCTGAGCGGAGAGCGGATTTCTGAAGATTCCGCTCCGCTCGCTCCGTCCGCTCAGCGCCGCTCGCTCTACCCAGATTGTAACGTCTATTGACGTTTTCAAATAGACCGCAATTACTCGCAGTTTTGGTCTATTTAAACTTTAGAACGCGCGTTTCTTTTACTAATGCCAGTAAATCATCCAGGGGTGCTTTGATAAGATGTTGTTAAGTGCATTTCACCTGTGTGTGCTTTTATGAGCATGATAGCCTAGTCCAGATGTGTTTTGTGAAGTTCTACATGCATTTCATCTTGTGTGTGTGTGTGTGTGTGTGTGTGTGTGTGTGTGTGTGTGTGTGTGTGTGTGTGTGTGTGTGTGTGTGTGTGTGTGTGTGTGTGTGTGTGTGTGTGCGTGTCCGCGCGCGCGCGTTTTAATATGCCTGTTTTGCAACTGCAGTTATGTTCATGGAAATAAAATAACGAAAATCAAATATACCTTTTCAGTTATTGTATTTAATAGGCAAGTTTGCCAAGAGGCTAGACATATTTTTTAATTAAGTTAAATTAATGCATGTAAATGAATAAAAAGAACAGACTTTTATTCAGAATCACCCCGAAATAACTTTTATTTACAATCCTAGCTACTGTAATTTATACATTTATTCCAGATATTCATTACAAAGTACAAACAGAAAGCAGGTACCCTACAGAGACATTTTATGTCTGAGCGGGATTTGTTTTACCGGTGAGCGTGAGCGATTCATCAGTGGAGTGTTAGCTTGGGACGTGAGCGACTGAGTGGAGCGCACACGCATAGAGCGGAATATTGAGCTGAGCGTCACACCGCTCCGCTTCGCTCACATGCTCTGATCGTGACAAACCAGTCCTCAGACCTGATCTGATTCACTATAATGGGAATGGTGAGCATCTTGAATCTGAACCTGTACTTCTTGTTCCATAACCCGAGCCTGTTCTGGAACCACTGTAGTCGGCACCACCCCAGCAAACTTGGGGGGTCTGTGACCGAACTGCAGTCTGTAACCATGTTCTATTATATTCAGGACCCATATAGATCTCTCTCGAGGCTGGTCTCGGGTATTTTTGAGCACTGTTCTCGACTTCCTGAAGCGATAAAACAGCAGGAACTAGATGATAAATTTTTTGTGACCATAGTGGTCGCTCTTTTTTTTTAAAAAATTTTGGGGGACACCCCGTAGGGTGGTCGCTGAAAAACGATGTCGCCCGAAGCATCAGAGATGGCGGGATAACAACTTTTTCTTGAGGGCTCCGCTGTGAGAACAGCCTCGGTTGCCTCACAGCGGGGGGAACAGCCCTCTGAGATCCTACCACTTCGGTTAGGACCTCTTCCCCGTTCTCTTGGCCTGAGTGACGGCCCTCAGGTCGCCTTTCTGGCCGGCGGGTTTTGGCTGAGCACGTTTCCTCTGTCGCCAAGCTCCAGAAGGAGGGGCTCTAGAGGCAACACTTTCTTCCTGCTCTTGCCGGTATGAGGAGCTGGTTGATGGCTGAGGCTGGCCACTTAGACCTGCCCTCCTAACAGATCTAGATCGGCGAGGAAGGAACTGCTGGAACGCCGCAGATTGTTTCTTCGCCTCCTGAAACCTGTCGACGACAGTGGAAACTGCGTCACCGAACAGGCCAGAAGGCGAAAGCGGCGCGTCCAACAGAAAAGATCTATCCCTATCCTTAATGCCTGATAAATTAAGCCATAGGTGCCTCTCTGTAGCCACCAAAGCTGCCATGGAATGGCCGATAGAGCGTGCTGTTTCACGAGTGGCTCGGAGAGATAAATCAGTGGCCCTTCTCAATTCCGCAATATCAGATGGGATGGGACCCTCGCCTTCATCTAGATCTTTAAGGAGGTCGGCCTGGTACGCCTGTAAAATCGCCATAGAATGTAAGGACGCACCAGCCCGACCAGGCTCAGAAGCAGATAGTTCCAACATCGGGCACTCGTCGCGGGCAGAAGAAGCCGCAGGGCGGGCTTCTGCACCGTGAACGGGCGTTATTGAATCTGCAGATGATGAACGAGAAAGTGCCTCAGCAGTCTCGTTCTCGTCTGCCAGATCCTTTTGCGATCCCCATGATCTCATTCTCCGTGCCGCCTCAACGGACGCGGGTCCTGAACCACAGGGATCGAGCCAAGCGCCAGCCAAGCGGGAGCGCAGCACTCTCATAGATAGTGCCTCACAGTGAGCACAAGCAGAACCCTCAAGAGCTCCTTGTGCATGCTGCGCTCCAAACAGTTCACACAAAGCTGATGTGTGTCCCCACCCGTGATGAATCTTGGGCAGGGGTGCACACATCTAACGAACTGTTCACTCGCCATAATAATATATATAAAGATCACACAAAACAACACCAAATAAGACAGACAGTTTCAACACAGAGCGCTTGCTGAAGAGCGATAGCTGGTATGTGTGTGTTTCAGCGTCACTTTTATATTTCCGGGTATGCCGTCACATGTTACGTCATGAAGCAACGCCAATCAGGATTGGAATAGTTTCATTCTTACTTCAGAGGCGCACGCTAAGGGAGCGTCCCCAAAGAGTCGATTCTCGACACGGTGTTGAGTTCCCTCGATAGGGAACCTGTGTTATGTGCCTCAAGGGAATATGCATTTCAAAGTACAATAAAGCAAGAGTTTTCATCCTGCTGGAAGATTATTATTATTACATTCAAGGATTCTGAAGGTCCCGATGAAAGGCTGTTCCATTGTGATCGATGGTACCTAATGCTTCTTCCTGAAATAATTTACAGTTCAAGCTGTGTTATAGTTTAAAATATAAAGCTCATGCCAGAGAAACTATGGTAAAAATAAGACTGAAAAAAAATCCAATGTGTTAAGTGTGTATTTTACTGTGTTTTTATTACTGTAAACTCAA
Organism: Chrosomus eos; assembly: GCA_036326025.1. Classification (NCBI taxonomy): domain Eukaryota; kingdom Metazoa; phylum Chordata; class Actinopteri; order Cypriniformes; family Leuciscidae; genus Chrosomus; species Chrosomus eos. Next base: position 18,105,382 of record CM070828.1, on the reverse strand, counting down.
GAGTATGTGCGGAATAGAACAAATTGCTTTTAGTACAATGTCATTGCAGATATAATTACTAGATTCTACATCTGACTGTCACAATCACAGGCTCAGTAACTTCCATCTCAGGCCTCCAGAGGGAGCCATCACCCGAATACTGATTCCTCCACGCACTACATCACCCATAACTCCGTTCCAGTCCTAATCACCCTCACAGCTGTCCCTCATTCACCAGGCTATTTAACCAGGACTCTCTCTCCACTCTTTGCGAAGTTTTGATTACTCCTGTGATCATTACCGAGCGTTTACCTTTGACTATTGTCTTCCTGGTTTGACCCTACTCTGATCTTCTTCCACGACTGTCTGCTGCCTGCCTACTTACCTCTGTCTGGACTCTGACCCCCGTCTGCTCGCCGCCTGCCCCGACCCTTTGCCTGGATTCTGGATTTCGACTGTCTGCCGCCCGCCTCGACCATTGCCTGGTGACTTTCCTTGGATATTCCCCTCTTGTCATTCTGCCATCACTTGCATTATCCATCTCTGCCCGTTTCTCTCTTCTTTTCTAAATAAACACGCTGCAGGATTCCACAGACTCAAGTGAGTCATTACAGAAAACTTCACCACGCACGGATCCAGCGACTGTGTCGTCCCTGGCTGCCGCCTACACGGCTCAGGCGGGCCAGCTCGATGCTCATCATCGTTAATTGTCTCGTCTCATTGCTCTGTTACGACCCCTCGGCACATTCCGTCACCTCGCACTTCAGAGACCACGGCGGTTGAGGTCGTCGAGCCGATGCAGCTCAACGCATACTATCTCGGAGGAAGAACGCGAGTGACGGATTACACACCACCTGTGTATCAATGGCAGCTGCTGGTCTTTCAAAGAGGGGAAGCTCATTTTTTTAAACTCGACTGTCAGGTGTGGGGATGGTGAAAAGAGCGAGGACTCGGGTGCAGAGTTGATAAGCTTTATTTTAATAATAAAATAAAATAAAAAATACAAACAAAAACTACGAACCAGCACAGGACTGCAAACACAAGGAGAATAAATAGGGAGCAAACAAGGCAGGTAACGAGGGAGGACAGGTGGGGCAAAATAACTAATAATCAGGAAACAAGATGGGAGTCGACACAATCGACAGGAGAGCACATGGCACAAAGGAAAACACATGACAAGCCATGTGCTCAAACCAAACATGACGAAAAACACAAGCACATGGCCAGTAAAACAAATTACAAGCCATGTGCTCACACAAAACGAGACATGAAGAACACTCATGAGCCACGTGTTCACACAGAACATGACAACATGAAAGCACACAGCTAGTTTAAAACACAAGCTGTGTGCTACACAGCACAAGACAAAACATGACATGAAAGCATGCGGCCGATGTAAACACGAACCACGTGCTACACAAAACACAACACACGTGGACAGAGCAAACACGAAACCGCACGCTCACACGACAAGACCGAACGTTATGCACAAGACTAAAATGAGTGAAAGCTTATCCTGTGCGCTCACAACAGAAAAAAACACAAGGAGCATGAATGTCCAAATCCTGACACAAAACCGAAACCAAATTAGACAGATGTGCTGTGATCCAAACACCACCACGCCCCACACATGTAACAAGGCACCTGACATCGACGGAGGAAATGTGGGAATTAGGTTAAACTGTGAAATGTATGATGAAAATTGCAAATACCAAGAAATATGTTACAGCAGTTTGACTTTCCAGTAAGTTACACTTTCAAAATCCACGATGGGACTGAGCTTGAAATCTCGAATAGCTTCCTAACTTTTTATTGTACGAAATCGCTGTCAATCAAAAGGAGATGTAGTCCTCCATTCATCACGCAGACGCCCGGACTTCAGGCCAGCCCACTTCTCTATTCACCCCAGAGACGCTGAGCGTCCGTGGGCGGGACATAATCACAGCCAGTGGCGGCTGGTGATAATTATTTTTGGTGGGGCGCATTTTTTTTATTTTAGGGGAGGGGGGCGGGGGGGGCAAAATACAAAGCAGAAACAAAAAAGCTATTTTGATCTCTTTTTATTTAAATTTCAGACCAACAAAGTAGAAACAAAAAGCATGTTTCCTACTTGAACATAATGTTGCTCTCCTTTACAGACCCTTTCCAAAAATTTGTTCTTCATCTTCATAAAGCATCTTCATAAAGCTTTTCTGCTGAAGGAAGCATGAAGTGCTCTAAATTTCCTGGTAGAGGGCTGCATTGAGCACTTCATGCTTCCTTCAGCAGAAAAGCTTTATGACATTTAGATTTTGTGGGTTTCATAAGCTGTAAGCCATAATCATCAAAATTATAACAAATAAAGGCTTGAAATCTCTTACTTTGCAAGCAATGAGCCTATATAATATATTAGTTTCACATTTTAAGTTGAATTCCTGAAATAATTAACTTTTCCATAATATTCAAATTTTTTTGGAAATGGTCTGTAGGTCTCTTAAAGGTTCTCTAAGCGATCCTGGGTGACGTCACTTCTTGTTGACGTTCGAACTATTGTCAAACAAAACGGAGGCTAGCTAGACCCTCCCTCCTCCTCATCCGCGCACTAACCCCTCAAACCCACCCCCAAACCATTCTTGTCGGTTATTGGCTGGAACAGTTTGTTATGTTTCTTAGAGCGGGTAGCTAGAGTTTGTTTTTGTAGCCGTTTGTGGAGCCTGGGGTGTCTGCAGAGACCGCATTTTTTTACAGTGTGTTCAGGGACAGGCAGCTAGCGGATCGTGAGTAGATGTTTGCTGTATGTGACAAAAAATGTTTTGGCCATAAAAACGCGTGACATCGCTTAGAGCACCTTTAAGTGAATTCTCGTTATCCCCGACGAAAGGGTCTGTACATTTCAGAGCAAGCAAGGTTATTTCCTGCCACGTACAGTTGAATGACAGGTGACGAGAACCAATCAGATTGGATAAAATAACATGTATCCAATTATGATTGGCCAGGGACGCAACGACTTGCGCCCCGAGGAGGATCTTTAAGAAACCAATCAGAGACCAGCTTCAGGTCACATGCTGCCCGAGAATTTGTGTACTCACATAGACACCCATGTGTCCGGCGTCCCTCGCCCATGAAACGTATTGAAAAACATTGTAAATAGTTAATCAATTAAAGACAGTTTTTATTAAATTCTGAGGCTCTTACTACCAGCCGGCACATGAGTAAACTATTTTTTATTTGATTATTATTTCATTTTAATATAATGTTTTTACACATGTTAATTTCTGAAATGTTGATGGGGGCGGCGCCCTATGGACTTCCCTATGGACAAGCCGCCACTGATCACAGCATTTATCCAATGACCGTCTAGTTTCGAGGCACTTAAAAAAACTGTTTAAAGCAGCGCTATTGAAGACAATGGACGCTCGGCTTCAACGGGGAAATGCACTGTGATGCTACGGGAATGTATGAGAAGGAAATCAAGTCAGCCGAACTGCTATATTAAGCTGATTCTGAACGAACTCGTCTTCGAGAGTAACGTGTTCTAACGCATTTTTAGTCAATAAAATGTACCCCCCGAAAATTCCAATTTAGAAGCTCTGCCCCCCGAATACCATGATCTAGCGGAGGCCTTCAGTAAATCCAAAGCCTCGACTCTACCACCTCATCGCTCCAGCGATTGCACCATTGATCTGCTGCCCGGCTCCGAACCTCCCAAGGGCCGAATATTCCCTCTTTCTCAGAGCGAATCAGAATATATGCAGAAATACATAAAAGAGGAGTTAGAGAAGGGTTTTATCCGTCCATCCACCTCTCCGGCGTCCGCTGGCTTTTTCTTTGTCAAGAAGAAGGACGGGTGTCTCCGGCCGTGCATCGACTATCGGGCCCTGAATAATATAACCGTCAAGATCCGCTACCCTCTGCCGCTGGTGCCCGCTGCTCTGGAGATGCTACGAACTACTAAATACTACACCAAGTTAGATCTGCGCAGCGCATATAATCTCATCCGCATCAGAGAGGGGGACGAGTGGAAGACAGCCTTTTCCACCAACGCCGGCCAATACGAATATCTGGTTATGCCGTTCGGCCTGTCCAATGGTCCTTCAATTTTCCAGTCGTTTATCAATGATGTATTCAGAGACATGCTCCATAGGTCAGTAATAGTCTACATTGATGACATTTTGATCTACTCGGACACCCTGAACGATCATGTGCAACACGTCCCAGCAGTTCTTCAGAGGCTCCTCGAGTACCAACTATATGCCAAAATAGAGAAGTGTGACTTTCACCAGACATCCACCACCTTCCTGGGGTACGTAATCAGCCCGGAGGGGATCTCCATGGATGAGGCTAAGGTCCGCGCAGTCCTTGAATGGCCACAGCCTACCACCCTAAAGGAACTTCAACGCTTCCTTGGCTTCTCCAACTTTTACCGTCGTTTTATAAGGAACTTCAGCTCGGTGGCAAACCCTCTTACATCTCTGGTCAAGAAGGGAATCAACCGCCTCCCTTGGAACGAGTCTGCTACCCAAACTTTTCATCATCTCAAACAATGTTTCACCACATCACCCATCCTGTCCTATCCAGATCCGCAGAGGCCCTTTGTAGTTGAAGTGGACGCCTCTAATACGGGAATAGGTGCCATCCTCTCACAACGCCAGGGCTCACCATCGAAGTTGCGCCCCTGCGCATATTACTCACGAAAGCTCAATTCTGCGGAGAGGAACTACAATGTAGGGGATAGGGAACTACTGGCCATGAAAGCAGCATTTGAGGAGTGGCAGCATTGGCTAGAGGGAGCCCAACACCCCTTCACCGTCTTGACCACAAGAAACTTGAATACTTACTCACCATCAAACGATTAAACCCCAGACAAGCTCGATGGTCGTTGTTCTTCAACTGGTTCCATTTTTCAGTAACCTACCGTCCAGGCTCCCAGAATGTCAAAGCAGACACACTGTCCAGACAATACGACCACGACTCTGCACCAGAGGAACCCAGAACCATTCTGAACCCCGACCTCATCGTTGCCCCCGTCCGGTGGGACATCGAAACTGAACTGGAACAACTGAACTCCTGGTCTGAAGTTCCGTCAGCCTGCCCACCAGAAAAACTCTTCGTCCCTGAAATCTTCCGGAACCAGGTCCTGGAGCTGGTCCATTCTCTCCCCAGCTCAGGTCACCCGGGAATCACGGCCACCGTTCAGCTCCTGCGGAACCGCTTCTGGTGGTCTTCCCTCACACAAGACACCATTACGTACATCTGACGCTGTCGAGTATGCTGCACTCACCACGTCAACTACCTGCCGGTCTACTTCAACCTCTACCAATTCCCCAAATGCCCATGGTCCCACATGTCAGCCTCAGGTCGGGCTACCACCCTGAATCCAATGGGCAGACTGAGCGCATGAATAAGGAGGTCATTCAGTTCCTGCGCTCCTACTGCCACCAACACCAAGAGGACTGGAGTCGCTTCCTGATTTGGACCGAATATGCCCAGAACTCCATACAGAAGCACGCCACTGGCCTTACACCTTTCCAGTGTGTTCTGGGATTCCAACCGCCCCTCTTTCCTTGGTCTGGGGAACCCACCAACGTCCCAGCGATCAATGACTGGATGCAACGAAGCGAGGAGACTTGGGACCAGGCCCATGTTCACCTGCAACAAGCCTGGTTATCCACCCGAGACCTCCGTCTACGGCTCCCCTGCAGAAAGCTTAGCCCCCGCTGAGTGGGCCCCTTCCAGATCACACAGCAGATCACCCCGTATCATTCCGTCTTGACCTGCCCAGACACTATCGCCTTGCTTCCACGTGCCATTTGTCACTGCTCAAACCCGTTACCGGTCCTGATGAGGAGAGAGAGGAGAGGCCCCAGGGGTCTAATCCACAATTCCATCCTGGTAGAGGGCGAGGAGGCTTTTCCAGTCAACAAACTTCTTGATTCAGCTGACTTTCATCGAGCCTTCACACACAAACCTGCTCCTCGACCTCGTGGCCGCCCTCGACGTCGTCAGCCCCATCGCGCCAGGAGTCGCTCCCAGGGGGCGGGCTCTGTCACAATCACAGGCTCAGTAACTTCCATCTCAGGCCTCCAGAGGGAGCCGTCACCCGAATACTGGTTCCTCCACGCACTACATCACCCATAACTCCGTTCCAGTCCTAATCACCCTCACAGCTGTCCCTCATTCACCAGGCTATTTAACCAGGACTCTCTCTCCACTCTTTGCGAAGTTTTGCATTACTCCTGTGATCATTACCGAGCGTTTACCTTTGACTATTGTCTTCCTGGTTTGACCCTACTCTGATCTTCTTCCACGACTGTCTGCTGCCTGCCTACTTACCTCTGTCTGGACTCTGACCCATGTCTGCTCGCCGCCTGCCCCGACCCTTTGCCTGTATTCTGGATTTCGACTGTCTGCAACCCGCCTTGACCATTGCCTGGTGACTTTCCTTGGATATTCGCCTCTTGTCATTCTGCCATCACTTGCATTATCCATCTCTGCCCGTTTCTCTCTTCTTTTCTAAATCAACACGCTGCACATTGATTCCACAGACTCAAGTGAATCATTACACTGACAGTTATAAATATTCACATTTGAATGCTTTAAAATCCAGTGAACAAAATGTAATGCCGGCTGTGTTCGAAAGACAAACCATGAGATTATAAATGTCTGCTCATCCGATCTGCCTTTTTGCATTCATTCACTTATGTGCTGTCTCTCTCTCCTTCATTCATTCCTTCCTTCCTTCCTGCCATCTTTCTTTTATATCTCTCTTTCCATCCTCAGAACTCTTTCTTTTTTCTCCTTTTTCTCTATCCCTCCTTCTCTCTATCTTTCTCTGGGATAGGCCTATAAACCCCTCCCCATTTTCCATTCCTGCTGGATTTATTGGTCCAGAAATCGAAGTGAGTTCAGCACCTTTGCTGGCTTTATAATGCCAAACACAGCATTAAAGATCACCAGTCACAAGCATGGTTCTAACACCAAGATGACCACTTCACATATGGATCTGGTTAACACAGCCGCAAGAGACGAATGTGCTAGACTTATAAGGTAATAATGGAAAGAGCAACTTCAATCAATAAAACACTTTAGATACACATTAAGTAATCAGAACGACATGGGCTTTTAGAGCAGTAGGGAGTGAGACAAACTTGCATTTTAAAAAGGTCAATAGCTATTTGCATGCTCACCCTAGCAGTCAGCTTGAGGGGAGGCACAAATGAAGACATTGACTCTCATTTGTCATTCACTGATCAGATTCACATCATGATGTGATCTAAACCGTGATTATAAAACTGAGAATAATTCGATGCATAATAACAGAAAATCCTTTCTCTTAAGCATTCATTCACAACTCAATAATTCAAATGCAACACTGCCTGGCATCAGTGAATGGCGTGTTTGTTTTATCCTCTGGGTCACATAACCTATTTTGAAAGCTTAGAGAGGTTTATATAATCATGCAGTCCTGAATCAAATTTCTTAAAAGCCAATTAGGAGAGCCTTTTAGACACATATATGCCCTATTGTTCATTTATTATGTTTATAATTAAAAAAGAAAGAAAGAAAGAAAGAAGAAGAAAGAAAGAAAGAAAAAGAAAGAAAGAAAGAAAGAAAGAAAGAAAGAAAGAAAGAGAGTGGGAGAAGAGAGAGTAGACAGTATGAGAAAGGATCACAAGAAGCTTTAATAGAATCCTGAGTCGGTTATGATCTGTCCTCTCCAACTGCAGCTTTAAAAAGTAAAGCTCTTTGCAGGGGGCAGATTAAAAATATCATTTCCTGACTTCAGATTTTCTTGTTGCAGGCATGCAGACGGGAAGGAAGTTCATACAGAGAGCAGAAGGTATAATAACAGAGATAAAGATAGCTTACATACGTATGTTCACATAGACACTACCATACTAATGCATCAGTCTGAAGAAAGATTCATGCATCCAGACAGACAGACAATGCAAACATGTACAAAAAACAAAACAAAAATATATATATATATATATATATATATATATATATATATATATATATATATATATATATATATATATATATATATATATATATATATATAATATATATATAAAATATACACTAACTGACACTTACAGGCATTCTAAAGCTGCTTTAATCAAAATTTGACAACATTGCTTTGATATGTTTTCATTCTATATTAATCTAGCGGACCGGCTGCCTATATGCCACACACACACACACACACACACACACACACACACACACACACACCACACACACACACACACACACACACACACACACACACACACACACACACACACACACACACACACACACACACACACACACACACACACACACACACACACACACACACACACACACACACACACACACACACACACAACACACACACACACATAAAGCTTTATAAAGACAAAGTGACAGTGCAGTGTTTACGGATCTAAATCCTTATTTCATTCTCATTCACTGATTATCATGCATTTATATATGCATAGCCTAATTATTATTTTTAATCTCTGAGCTGACGTGCATCATTGTTCAGCCTTTTTTTTTTTTTTTTTTTTTTTGTCATAAAGGGGTCCATGGACAGGTTTGTAGTCTGCATACAGGCCTGTATATGGTTAGTTCAGTATCAGGAATGAAATTTGGGAGAGTGATGAATGTTCTAGCTCACAGATGAGCCAAGCATGGCCACAAGGCATCTGCTCTTCCCGCTGGTGTCATCTGGAGATAATAAGCCAGTCCAGCTGGATTCAAGACCACAGCCAACGCACCGCCCGGCAAGGGGTTTGGAAATATATGACCACCTGCACAGTTAGAGAAGGTGTGAGTGGAATCTGGCTGCACCAGTGGTTTGACTGAGCCAGTTGCTTTGCATTAAGCTTCCTCTGAAATAGTCTAAAAAGAACATGTACAACCAAGGATAATAAAGAAAGCAACCACAGCAGACAGGGAAATTACAGCTGAACGTTGGCATTCAGTTCTGTAAAGGAAAGTGAGGGTGAGATCTGGCAACCTGTGGATGTAGGGAGTGTGTTTGAGAAGAGCCCTCTGCTAGTTGATCTGCCACCTGAGGGCACTAGTGTGGTATAAGCAAGGTACTAACACACTCTGGCTGTCACACATGCTGAGCGCAAAGTAACACGTTTCTAGTTGCACGTCTGCTGAGGCGTGACAAATACACACAGCCTCAGCATGCAAGAAGGCTGCCAAAAACCTTCACTTATACTTCTGCGTCGAACTCACGCCGTAGCTACGTCGTAGGCAGTGTGTAGCGCGCGTACCTGACGTGCACCTGTCCAAAAATGTAACGCGTCAATTCTACGCGGACACGAGCGCTGTGATTGGTCTGCTAGAAACCCTCCCTCGGGTTTCACATGCTCCCTCATCGTGTGTAATTGCGCGTCAACGCGGACAACGACGCACCAACGCGTAGTCTAGGCTAGTCTTCACTTTCACTTTGATATAGTTTAATATTTTGGATTTACTTGTACAAACCTTGCAAGTAAAACACAACCAAAATTCAGTCTGTGGATCAATAATAAAAAATTAGTGTTTATGACAAGGAAAATGAAAATCTTGTTTAAAACCTGGTTCTTAGAAATGTAGTATTAATGTTATATTCAATATAACTTTAATAATATTAATAGAATTAATAGAACTTTTATTGTTACAGAATGAAAGAACTTTTTGGTTTATATATATATATATACATATATATATATATAAAATTAGATATAGACCAAAAAAGTGTCATGTCATTTACACCAAAATCTGAATAATTATGTTGGCTATTATCACTATTTTTTATACGATATTTCTGTCATTCTTTTACAATAAACAAACCAGATTGAGAATGTGAAAGCTAATCAATACAACATCCCCACCCACAGTCTTTTTACAATGGGGTACATACAGATAGAAAAGTTAACTGAAAAGCAAAGCCACAGGAATCCTAAATCCTGAATTTCAGCAATAAAAAAATATAACTAAAAATATGAAGGGGGTGGGGGGGGGGGGGGGTAAAGTTTTAAGGTATTCATTCTAAATACTGGTCATTGCTTTGTGCAATTGGAGTTCTTTTCTGCAGCTAGTCCAGATCTTTAATGTAGAGATTTGTGCCGATTGCACCCCAGCTGTGGATATTTCCAACATTATAATGTCCCGCAGTTGTATCAAGACTATTATGATGTAATGGAACCACTAACTAACCTGTGATCTACTAAAATCAATTAAAGGCATTCTATTACGAGCTGCTTGCTACGTGGGTTTCACAAGCGACTTTGTGCTAGAGCGCTCTGAAGTAAACCGGACAGACAGTAAAATCATATTGTGTGAGCTTAATTCCCCCTGACATTGCATCTGAACTACACGTCTCCTGGCAACCTGAGGAGGGGGGCTCTGCTGTGGTAACCTAAGGAGAAGCTTCCACAACTGCAGGCTGTCTAGATACATGAAAGCTCTCAACACACACACTCACACATAGATGAACCACACACTCTCTGCTACCTGAGTGAGGGGTTCCAAACTTGTGTATAGTATCGCCAGTTATCTGTTCAGTTTCCCAGTAACTGTATGGCTACACAACAGTGTCTCAAATAACCCCGAAACAGCACCAGTGATAAAAGGGTCATGCTTTTTTCTTTCTCTGAATTTGTCTAGCTCCCTCCCCCACCCTTTTCTCCTCCAGTTTCTAAAGCTATACACATTTTCAAATTAAATTTTCAGCATCGTGAGGATAATTTCTCTATGTGCTGGATGCATGTGATTCCTTGTCCGACTCTCCTGAAAAATCAGACCTACCGTTGTGTGTTCTGAACTCATGACCCAGCAGTGTGTCAAGGTTCGCATGCAGAAGATTTAGAACCTTTGCTGATTTATTTCTGTACTTTAAAAAGTCAATGAAAGCCAGCTGATTTTACAAGTTACAATACAAGAAACCCAACTGTTTATGCCCTAGTGAAAAAAAAAAAAACATTTCAAAAGACATTTATTTCATACTAAGTATACTACAAATCCATTAACATATTTACTGACATATTGCTTGAGACTTACTGATATCATATAATTAAACTTTATTTGGAGTAGCACCTTTATTGCACAATTCTTAATATTAAGCCTAAAAAAAATGTGTTTAAGATAGTATGATCTCTGTATAATATCAGTCTTTAAATCAACCCTTTAAATATAAGATATTTAAAGAAGCCTAGGTATACTTGCAATAGTTTCATTTTAGCACAATCAAATATACTTAAGTTGGACCTCACCATTTCTGGATAACTAAAGTACATTAAGTACAAAATTAGTTGTTACAATTTAGCAGACCTTATAAGAATACCAATTTAGTTCACCAAAAGTGCAATTGCAGGGTATTAAGTACATATATATGTAAATGTATTTGTAGTGTATTTAGCATAAAATAAATGGATTTAAATATATTTTAGTATATTGATTTTTCCCTAGGGAGAGTTCAAAGCTAATGCCAACTGAAAGTATGAACATAAACCTCAGATCCTGACCATGTTACTTTTCCAGAATAGCACCACAAAAAAAAAAAAATCAACAAACAAACAAAAATAAATATACATACATATACATAGAGCTTGAGAGGTGTTTGAAAAAACTGTCTCAAAACCCCCTGAATCATTTTGAAATGATTCAGAAAAACACAAGCAGTTGGTTTGAGACAAGTTGTGGGTAAACAGAATATAAATATGTTTTAAAAAAATAATGTAAATGTTACTATACATGATTTACTGCACAGGACTCATAACTGGCAGATCTCAAAGTGAGGTTGTAACACGGTTTGTGAACATCATCTTCACTGTAATAAAACAGCATCCTTGCCAGAATGTAAAAGGTCAAACCACAACGAGTAAAACAAGTCACGAAAACAGACGAGAACAAATCTGAGTGGTTAACTGCCATGCTGCATGCATGTGTGTTTGAGCATTAGTATACGTGAATTTGATCACACAAATCATATCTGTCATCTCTTCTCTCTAATCCCAAAAGCAGTGGTTTGGCTGAATGGAGAGGGTTTGTCACCATTTCAAATTACTCTAACACACAACAAATCACTCGGGCCGTTTCCTGGCAACCAGAGGGGTTCCAGAACCCCAGTGAAACCAAGAGAAAAAAAAAATCAGCCTGAGCGAGGAAATTGATTTGGTCAACTGCTGTACAATACTTAAGTCAATATTAGAAAGGCATGCGCATTGATTTGGCTTAGTATTATTTTTTACAGAAAGAGAGAATTCAAAGCAACAGTACAATCCAACAGCTGAAAGACTATTCCAGCAAAATTATTTAGGAGCTATCTCCTGTGTATTAAAATGAGTCTCCATATCTATTTTCCTTTCTCCAGAACACCATATAATATTATTCTTCCATCAACCACTCCCTTTTAATTTTCCACTGCTCTTTGGCTCCCTCTCATGGTAGAAAATGACTATCTATCTATCTATCTATCTATCTATCTATCTATCTATCTATCTATCTATCTATCTATCTATCTATCTATCTATCTATCTATCTATCTATCTATCTATCTATCTATCTATCTATCTATCTATCTATCTATCTATCTATCTATCTATCTATCTATAGTGCCCTCCACTAATATTGGCACCGTTGGTAAATATGAGCAAAGGCGGCTGTAAAAAATTCTGCATTGTTTATCCTTTTGATTCCAAAAATGTTTCTCTAGTTCACGTTGGCCACAATTATTGCAATGTCCTTAGATAACAGCCATGAGTCTTCTTTTACAATGCCTGATGAGTTTGGAGAACAACTGACAAGAGATCAGAGACCATTCCTCTATACAGAATCTCTCCAGATCCTTTATCCAGCTCCATGTTGGTGGTGCTTCTCTTCAGTTCACCCCACTCATTTTCTATAGGGTTCAGGTCAAGGAACTGGGATGGTCATGGCAGAAACTTCCAATTATAACCCATTTTAAGACTTCTAGCAGAGGCCATCAGGTTTTGATTTTTTATTTGTTGGTATTTGCTAAAATCCATGATATTGGAACAAGATGTCCAGGATCTCCAGCAAAAAAAACAAAAAGATAATAGGCCCACAGCATATAAGATCCAGCAGTATATTTAACCGTAGGCATGGGGTACTTTTTTTTATCCCTGTTTGCACCAAACCCATCTGGTGAGTTTGCTCCCAAAAAGCTCTTTTTTAATTTCATCTGACCAGAACCAGGACCTGTTTGAAGTTCCAGTAATGTCTGACAACTGAATATCATGGAGTTGGTTTTTGGACAAGGAGAATTTTTCTTGAAACTCTCCCAAGCAACATGTGGTAATGTAAGGGTTGCTTGATATTTTTTTTTAGGCTTTCTGACCCCCAAGACTCAACTAATCTCTGCAATTCTTCAGCTATGATCCTTGGAGAGTATTTGGCCACTCTACTCCTCACCATGAATTAAAACGATATATACACGTCCTCTTCCAGGCAGATTTGTAACATCTTTAGTTGATCGGAACTTCTTAATTATTGCCCTGATGGTGTAAATGGGAATTTTCAATGCTTTAGCTATTTTCTTACAGCTACTTTCTATTTTGAGAATCTTAATCTATTGCTGCACAACAAAACTATTTTTTTGGTTTTACTCATTGTGATGAATGATTAAGGGAATTTGGCCTTTGTGTTTCCTCATATTTGTTCTCTTGTGAAACAGGAAGTCATGGCCGGATAATTTCATGTTCCTACTCACCCTGGTGTGCTAAAAAAAAAAAAAAAAAAAAAAAAAAAAAAAATATAAATATAAATATGATGGGAATATATGGGAATATATATATATATATATATATATATATATATATATATATATATATATATTATATATATATATATATATATATATATATATATATATATATATATATATATATATATATATATAACACAAGAATTTCTGGGGTGCAAATAATTGTGGAGAAAAACATTTATTTCATAATGTGAGCTTCTGCCCACTTTCAATTGTTTTACTTCAATGAAAGGTTACAATTTTGTGATTTTTTTTCAAGGATAAACAATGCAGATTCATTTCATAGGCGCCTTTGCTCATATTTACCAAGGGTGCCAAAATCAGTGGAGGGCACTGATTCTATCACTGTCTATAATTAAAGTTAAAGACTCACATCTGACCTTCACAAAGCACTTTTGTAGACTTTATAAGTCCTCTTGTGATTATTATTATTGTTATTCTTGTAACATTGTTAAAATACTTGCTAACATCTCTCACATTTTGGGAAAGTATACATTTGTGGTATAGTAACAATGAAGGGCGTGTTGCAATGAAAAAAAAGTGTTTATTTGGTGTAGTTAAGTTGGCCTATATCAATGGAGAAGAAAAATAAAAAATGATTACATATTCAAGACATACTCTACAATAGAATACAAATATAGTATACAATAATAGTACATAAATGGTGAGACAAATTTCATATGATTTCTAAGGAAATAGAATATACAATAAAAGAGGACATTTACATTGTAATGTGTATTGTCTATAATTCACTATACAATAGTTATTCAATTTCAGTTTTAAACTGGTTGTTTTCAAACTGTTAAAAGTAAAATGTTTTGTTTTACAAAGTAAAAACATTACCAATGCATGAAAGGCAGTTTGGTCTGGCGGAATGCATGCAGGGTTGTTGAGATACAAAGCTTGAGGGGAAGTCCTCATTCTTTGGATTTCTTATTTGTATTATTTGTCTTATTTGTATTTTTCGCAAGTTGAACAAAGACCTCTATTTATGAGCCTGAGTGAGGTAAACAGCACCTTTAAGTAATATTAACACTGAAGTTTGTGTTGATGCGATTGAAAGAAACAGATGTAACGTTTTGAACGTTATCTTATTTAAATTATTTAAATATCCATCAGTGGATATGATATGGAGCTTCCTGTAAATGTTCAAGTAAATGTTTAAATGTTTTTATTATTATTATTATTAGTATGATTGATGCACAAAACATTCAAAACAGTAGAACAGAATTAAAGAGAAAGAGTATATGCTATATAAAGTATAGCATGCACCTAACTATCATATCCCAATAAAGCACCTTATATTCCCGTTTCTAAGAAATACTTTAATATATAGAAAAATATTTTACTTTAAGTTCTGGTACGTATACTGCTTAATAGTCATGGAACCCTCAGGGTTCAGCACAAGACAAATGCCTAAAATGGACAAATGTTCTAAAATATAATGTTGTAGCATTACTCTTAACATAAACTACCATTCACTTATGCTCACCCTTTATCTGATCAAAAATACAGTAAAAACAGTACTATCATGAAATAATATTATAATAAAAAATAAGTGTTTTCTATTTTAGTATATTTTAAAATAAAATTCAGCTTTGCCATCATAAAAATAAATTACAAGCAGCCATTAGTCTAGTCCAATGATCCTTCAGAAATCATTCTATGTTGATTTGATACTCAAGTAACATTTTACTATTAATGTTGAAAAACTGAAGGAAAAAAACAGTTGAAAAGCTGAAAACAGAAAACATTATAAAAGTATGAATTTCTTTTTTTTTAATCCTTCTGACCTCAACACTAGTGTTGTTTGATTATTGCACTAAACACATGGTTTATACGTCTGAAACAAGGAAAAATTTCACATGTTACACTTCCTTTAGCTCTGTAGCAGATCTCCATTTTTTTGCTCTCAATGCACAGAAACGGCCCATTATACTTCTGCATTGGACCTCCTGACCTCTAAGCGGTGGTTTTTAAAAAAATGTTTACAATCCCGATCCATTTCTCAATACTTATGTCACTTTTTAAAAACTCTTCACAAAACGAGCAGTCTATGTGGGCTAAAATGTGGATCATTTATCATTATCATCTTTCAAATTGCATAAATTCTTTTTCTCACTCAAACACAACCACCGCCAAACCTCTATGTACCTACAGACTAATTTTTACATTTTACATACTTTTTTTCCAAAACTGTTAAACTTAACATATAGAACAAAATTGAACAAGATAAGAGTTTGCAACATTTGCACAGTAATACCATATTGTAAGATATTTAAAATCTAAAAAATTAAATGCTATCAAAAGAATTAGATGTAGCTGAACCCCTACACATGGACCATGCAACATATTATGCAATAAATTCTAAGCAGTAGAGATTTGTCATTCTTGTTTTGTGAAAAATGTTTTATGAGGGCCGAGGGTAAGGAGAAAACTGTGTCAAGAGTGTTGAAAAAGTGAACTAAGTACTGAGAAATGTGTCAGTGATTGTAAAAAAAAAAAAAAAAAAAATGCTTAGTGGAATTCTCTATTCATTATGTTATGACTGATATTTTTGTTATAGGGATAAACAAATATATTATTGATATATTTTGGATCACTATGTTAATTTATGGTTTATCGTCATTTCTGTCTAACTTGCTGTGTTTTAATCAGCCTCACTGCTTTATTAAAACCATCAAGCAACCCGGATATGTTATTCATTATACATGGATGCACTTTTTTCCATCATCCTGGGGGAAGTTCTGTGGTTATAAAACTGACCAATCACAGCATTTCTGGAAAGTAACCAAACTACACCGTAACCACCTTTGCTACACAGGGTCTACACAGCATAGGTTTGAAGCAGAATTATAAATTGACCTTAATACTAATAGTTAGCTGCAGGTAGTGAGGGCATTTTGAATTTATGGCCCTCACTTCCATTAGTCCCTCACCAGGGATCTGCCTCAACCCACACAATATTATTCTGCTCCTCTCTCACCACAGTTTTCACAGTGTCCACTAGGCTGGCACTGTCATTCCAGCTCTCTGGTGGAATGCTTCGATAAAGGCAGGGTAGTTTATCCAGGAGGGGCTCCTCATTGCAGGAACACTCCAGCACCTGAGACTCAGTCACAGAGTTCTGCCGTAGTTTGTGTCTAGGAAACAATGACGGAATAGATAAATACAGCAATTGTAATGCTCAGAACATAATTTTTTGTCTTATAGGGCACCTATTATGGAATTTTGAAAATTACCTTTCATGTAGTGTGTATAGATCTAAGTGAACATCCTGCAAAGTTTAAAATATCAAAGTTCACCGTATACAAAGTTATTGTCTCTTAAAAGTAAGAGTCGACTCTGAGTCGCTGATATGAATCGATAGGCGAACGATGCTTTTTCTCTAGCTTTATGACGTCAAGAAGCAAAATTATCAAATTGGCCGTGCCCACTCAATGCGCGCGCCGTGCAGACACCAGTGAGTGAAACTTGACAACATCATGTCGACGAGACGCTGTTCTGAAGTGCGAATCAAAAGCGACCTTTTTTTCACTGTCCAGGGACGAGTATGTGAAGAATCAGTGGCCAGAGTTTATATTCACAACTATACCACACAAGTATAGCTGAACCGTGCTGTGTTCGCGTCATTTTAATGAAGATCGCTTTACAAACATAAATGCTTTCAAGTGTGGATTTGTGAGCCGGTTGATACTGAAGGAAGTTCAGTACCAAATTTATTTGGATCGGCTTCATCCTCCGAATAACAACCTGTAAGTATTATTAATAATTGTTGCTTTTATGTGTTTGTAGCATGCTCAATACGTGTGTGTGTGTGTGTGTGTGGTGTGTGTGTGTGTGTGTGTGTGTGTGTGTGTGTGTGTGTGTGTGTGTGTGTGTGTGTGTGTGTGTGTGTGTGTGTGTGTGTGTGTGTGTGTGTGTGTGTGTGTGTGTGTGTGTGTGTGTGTGTGTGTTGTTACGCTCAGCGCAGCTTCTAGGTCTCCAAATTTTAAATATGTGAAATGTTTGTCGTTGTTATTGGAGTTGTCATAAAGAATAGAGCGTCTTGTAGTACTGCAGTGCTTTATCAATATGTTTAAGCGTTGGGCTGGGTCATCTGACCAATCACCGCAGATTAGCGTCACGCAAAGGAGGGGTTTGAAAAATGAGTCGAAAAACGAATCATTAGGGAGTCGGTGAGCAAATCAGGTAAAAATAAATGCATATTATAAGACAACAAAAGTGTTTTTTGTCATTGCATGCGTGTAAAACTGTTGTTGGGGACTCCCAGAACAGTATTAGGAACATTTTAAATGCCATAATAGGTGCCCTTTAAAAATCATAACCTTTATAGCAATGGCTAGAACGTGTAGATTGATTTAATAATGCTCTTACAGCCACAGAGAAAATCATAATACCTCAATTTGCGGAGACTTCTCTCTGTAGACATGATGTAGACAATGATGGGGAAGATTTCAGCACGGTGGAGACGACGCACACAGTCCAAACCCAGCGGTAACACACAGTGAGTGCCCTATACAATGGATATCAAACAGGATAGCATTATATGACCATACTTTTGTGGAAACGCATACGGTCTAATATATGGCTTATATTTTGCCTTATATATACTGTAGGTAACTATAACTATTTTTAAGTATAGGTCACTTTCAAAGCCACAAACTCTGTCATATAAAATGGTCTTACTGGAATCAGGGATGGATGCAAAATGTGGACTTTTGGTCATTAGAATGAGTTATCAATAATAATATCAATTAAAGCTGCAAGCAGCGATGAAGCGGGCCCTCGCACCCATGCCGCCACCACCCGGCCGTTTTAGGGAGACAGAGCACGGTGGGCAGTATGTAATGATAATAAATATAGGAGGACTATGTCAAAGGATTTGTATTTGCCACACTTCCTGCTACCAGCAGGTGGCGCTATTACAATAATCTAATATGAGCATGGTCATGTGTTCAGGACAGGACTCTTATCAAACATGTGAAGTTTGGGGCAGATTGGACATTGTATGCCTGAGTTACTGCAGGCTGTCTGTGGTTGCCTAGCAACACCGGAACTGCATGCAACATTTACACAGAAGTTATCTGATGATGCATATTTCACCCAGAGGCTGAAATTGGATTTGCACATCTACATTTTTGTCAGGCCGCCGAGGTCACATCCTTCGACGAAAAACTCTAGATCTTCGCAATTTAACGTCGCAAAGGCCTTAAGATTAGCCTGACAAAATATGATGTGGATCTGATTTAATCTCTAGGAGGAGTTCGTTAAAGTACAACATCAGTAAATTACGAAAAATGCACAAAATCTAGGAGGAAGTTCAAAATAGCTGACTTCCTGTTGTGTTTAGGGCTACGCTCCAAGAGACTTTTTTGTAGGTATTGGGTCATTACACGTATGTACCAAATTTCATACCTGTACATGAAGCGTAGAGCCGGGGCAAAATGTGGGGGCAATAATTTACAGAATTTGCCCCACCCAATTTTGAAAGCCATATCACACGTAAATTTTCACCACTTCTGAAGCGTGTGCAAAGTTTCATGAGTTTTCGAGCATGTTTAGGCCCTCTAAAAAGCGATTCTTTTAAGAGAAGAAGAAGAAGCGGAATTATAATAATAAACGGAGCAAAAAAAATAGGGTCCTCCCACCATCGGTGCTCGGGCCCTAATTAATCAAATAATCAAACAGCCATAAAAAATACTATGGACGTCAATGGCTACCGTCAACTGTCTGGTTACCAACATTCTTTAAAATATCTTCTTTAGTAGAAGAAAGAAACTCATACAGGTTGGGAACAACTTGAGGGTGAATAAATTATGAATAAATAATGTTTTTTGGGGGGTGAACTATCCCTTTAAGCTCACTTGGAAACTCTTTAACATTTAAAACAATACAATATTGTTTTGTTAATTTTACATATGGAATTTTCTTTTTCATTTTATAAAAATGTTCAAAGCAATTGTCTTATAACCCCTTCATGATATAGCTGTTTAAAGAAGACTTAACTTTTGTTACTTTACTTAAAGCAGACAAAGACCACTTATAAATATTATGACCACAAGTGCTTTAGATGTTTAAAAGAAGATTTTGTTTTTGTCATTTTACTTTAAGCAGTGAAAGCCTACTTCATAAAATGTAGTATGATACTGTGCAGATCTTAAGTAAACAATGTCAAGATATGAGACTTGGAAAGTAAAAGATTAAACTATGGGAAATATAATCCATTATAACTTAAGTGGATACAATTATGTGGATATATAAATCATCATATTCTTAATAGTTAACACAAAAAAAGTATGTATTATTACTGTTGTTATGATTATTCATGAGATGACACAACACTTTATAAGGTTGTTTATAAGGGATTATGTGTGTATTACAATGCATTAAGAATAATTTAACCACAACTAGGTAAGTACTATATACTAATTGATCCTGTTGTTGTGATTATTTATAAGATGATACAACATATTTTAAGGTTGTTTATAAGGCATTATGCAAATATAGGCTTCATAGAAAGTGTTAACAAACATTTTACTACAATAAATTGAATATTAATTTATATCTGTCTGACTCATATGACGTCTATCTGTCTGTCTGTCTATCTATCTATCTACCAATCATCTGTCTGTCTATGTTTGTCTGTCTGACTGTCTAATCGTAATTTTTGCAAAACATTTTTGGAGGCTTTCTCTTTCTGATTAATTATTATAAATCCTATTATTGTATTGTATTATTGTAAAACCAGTCTTCCATATTTTATTAATTACTAAATAAAATTGCTCTGAATCCTGTTGAGCAGGCAGTTATATGAAAACAATGTTTTATGACACACCCTTTTCATGATCTTCTCCACTCCCTGCAGTGTATAGCAACGGTGTGTTTTCGAGTCACATTCTTCAAGAATTTCCCCCTTCTGCATTTTTACGGCATGCTCACTTGCCATCAGCAACTCTAAAATATAAGAGATGGATGTCAGATGTGAGGAAAGGAGGGAGCAGCCAGAGATCAAAGCAGATAAATAAAACTATACAGAGGGGAAAGTAAAGTCAGACAGAAAGAAACAGAGATGACCATATCATGGGACAGAAAGAAACAAAGATGGGCATATAGGACAAAATACATCACCTCAGTTATAATTTTCATTAATGCCAGGATTTATTATAATATATAATTATAATAAGTAATTATATAATAATTTGTCTTTAAAGTTTTAAAGTAAAGTACTTGTGGTTTTTTTCTAGTCACCATTTATAGTGTATCCTATGCAAGCTTGTTTCCGCCACGGAATAAAACAGTTTAAAAGATAATTGCCACTTTGTATCTCACAATTCACTTTTTCTTACATTTTCTTAATCTTGCAATTGTGACTTTTTTTCTCTCGCAATTGTGAGTTTGTATCATACAATTCCGAGAAAAAAGGCAGAATTGTGAGATAAAAAGTCGCTATTACCTTTTTTATTTTTTATTCAGTGGCGAAAACGTCCCGGGTTACATATGTAACCCTAGCTCCCCGAAGGGACGGACGCTGCGTGTAATTGCAGTGGGAACGCCCTCCAGCGTGACGCGTCTGAAACATGAATGAATTCAGTCAATGAGGAGAATGAGCGTACGGCGAGTGACGTCATCGACCAGGAAGCTATAAATATCCCCTGAGCCCACAAGCCGACAGCTTAAAGTTACTGAAGCAAGCGACCCAAGGGGATGCCGGGAGAATGGCAGGACACGCAGCGTCCGTCCCTTCGGGGAACTAGGGTTACATACGTAACCCGGGACGTTCCCCTTCAGGGACTACCCTGCGTGTAATCGCAGTGGGTACGCAATACCTACATCCCCATACGACCAAATCCCCGCCATGTGTCATTAGGAGCCAAGGTGGAGCTAAGGTCAAGGGAATAAAATCTGACGAAAGTGTGCGGTGAGGACCAGCCTGCCGCATCACAAACGTCCTGAAGAGAAGCTCCTGAAAGAAGAGCTGTAGAAGCAGCCATACTCCGGGTGGAATGAGCCCTTACAGCCAAAGGTGAAGGTTTATGGGCCGAACCGTAAGCAAGCGAGATGGCCTCGAACACCCACTTGCTCATCCTTTGCTTAGATGCAGGACACCCTTTCTTAGGTGACCCAAAACAGACAAACAGTTGTTCCGATCTTGTCCACAGGGCAGCTCGGTGGACGTAAGCATCTAAAGCCCTAACTGGGCACAGCAAATTAAGTTTCTCCTGGTCTGACGTCAACAAAAGGCGGAGGACAGAAAGCCTGCAGAACTATAGGTCTAACAGAAACAGTTGGTACCTTAGGGACATAACCTGGTCTCGGACAGAGAAAGGCCTTAACAATACCAGGAGCAAATTCCAGGCACGAGGGAGCCACCGAAAGTGCTTGAATATCTATTCTTTTTAAAGATGAGATAGCGAGAAGAAGGATAGTCTTTAGAGTAAGAACTTTTCCGAAACTTCCTCGATGGGCTCGAAAGGAGCCCAAGACCTTCTAAGACGATGGCCAGATCCCAAGCTGGTACCCTCGTGCGAACAGCAGGCCTCAGCCTCAAGGTGCCACGAAGGAAGCGAGATATAAGTGGGTGTCTCCCTAGGGAACCTCCACTTGAAGGAGCGTGGTAAGCAGCTAAGGCCGCCACATACACCTTCAGTGTGGAGTGGGATAACCCTGTGGAGAGACGGTCCTGCAGGAAATCCAGCACTGTACCAACCGGGCAGTTAACTGGGTCCTGCTGGCTCTCTCCACACCAAGAGGTGAAAAGTTTCCATCTCGCGGCATATAACTTCCTCGTGGAGGGAGCTCTGGATTGGAGGATGGTCTCAACGACCTCAGTCGAGAGACCAGAATCTATGAGCTGGGCCCCCTCAGAGGCCAAGCCCACAGCCTCCATAGTTCTGGGTGGGGGTGAAGAATCGACCCGGCCGCCTGAGAGAGTAGGTCTCTCCTGATCGGTATCTCGAGAGGAGAGCCGTCGAGGAGAGACACTAGGTCCGCAAACCATACTCGGGCCGGCCAGAACGGGGCAATTAGCGGAAGACTGAGCCCGTCCCGGCGGGCCTCTCCAGAACTCCCGGGAGCGGAGCAATCGGGGGAAATGCGTACAGACGTGACCTCGGCCACGGATGTACCATCGCATCCAACCCCAGCGGGGCTGGATGGCTGAGAGAGAACCACAGCGGGCAGTGTGATGTTTCTCAAGAAGCAAATAGGTCTACCTCGGCACGACCGAAATGTTTCCATAGGAGTTTCACCACCTCGGGGTGAAGACTCCATTCCCCGGGCCTCGGCCCCTGTCTTGACAGGATGTCCGCCCCCTGATTAAAATACCCGGGAGATAAATAGCTCTCAGAGAAAGAATTTTCCCCTGGGACCATAGAAGGATCTGACGTGCCAGTTTGTAAAGTGGGCGAGAACGCAGCCCCCCCTGATGGTTGATATAAGAGACCACCGATGTGTTGTCTGTCCGGACAAGAACATGGTGGCCCCTTAGGTCTGGTAGGAAGTGTTTCAGAGCCTGAAACACCGTCAAAATCTCTAGGCAATTTATGTGCCATAGACGATGATGGTCCTCCCACAGACCCTGAGCCGGGCGACCATTCATGATCGCCCCCAACCCGTGAGAGAGGCATCTGTCGTTAGCATAACGCGATGACAAGGAGCTCCCAACACAGGGCTTTGGGACCGAAACCAAGGATCTTTCCACATGATCAGGGCGCGATGACAGCGTCGCGAACTCACGATCATGCGAAGCGGATTTCCCCTCGGGGAGAATCCCTTGGTTCTGAGCCCCTCGGGGAGAATTCCCCTGGGACCATAGAAGGATCTGACGTGCCAGTTTGTAAAGTGGGCGAGAACGCAGACCCCCCTGATGGTTGATATAAGAGACCACCGATGTGTTGTCTGTCCGGACAAGAACATGGTGGCCCCTTAGGTCTGGGAGGAAGTGTTTCAGAGCCTGAAACACCGCCAACATCTCTAGGCAATTTATGTGCCATAGACGATGATGGTCCTCCCACAGACCCTGAGCCGGGCGACCATTCATGATCGCCCCCCCAAACCGTGAGAGAGGCATCTGTCGTTAGCATAACGCGACGACAAGGAGCTCCCAACACAGGGCCTTGGGACCGAAACCAAGGATCTTTCCACATGATCAGGGCGCGATGACACCGTCGCGAACTCACGATCATGCGAAGCGGATTTCCCCTCTGGGAGAATCCCTTGGTTCTGAGCCACCACTGTAACGGTCTCATGTGCCAGAGGCCAAAAGGTATCACGTTGGACGCAGCTGCCATGAGACCTAACAGTCTCTGGAACTGTTTTACAGTGGATGACTGGCCTAGCTTGACCTGATCTACTGCGGCGAGAATCAAAGTATTACTAGCAGGTGACAATCGTGCCTGCATCGTCGTTGAATCCCACACTACACCTAGAAAAGTGGTTCTCTGTACTGGAGAAAGAACACTCTTTTTGGCGTTGAGCCTCAGCCCCAGTGTTTTGATGTGATCTCGATGCCGAACCTTTCCGATTGAGCTAGAATTAACCAATCGTCTATATAATTCAGAATACGGATGCCCTGCAACCTCAGCGGGGCTATAGCAGCATCCATACACTTCGTGAATGTTCGGGGTGACAATGCTAGGCCGAACGGAAGAACCCGATATTGGTACGCTTCGCCCCCGAGAGCGAACCTCAGGAACTTCCTGTGTTGAGGGAGGATAGATACATGGAAGTAAGCGTCCTATAGATCTATCGTGACAAACCAGTCCTCGGATCTGATTTGAACATCCCGAGTGACAGACACAGCGCCCTGTAACGTACTGGCAGGGAACAGCTGATCTGGGCACTCCACAACCCTCCTCGGAGGGGGCGAGCGTCCCTCGGGAAAGCACTCGCCTAGTCTTTCTACGCCCTGTATAGGCGGGGGTTAGTAGAACAGACCCCTGAGGGCATCGGGAAAGACAGGGCACCGTGTTTGTGCAGTGAACTCAAGTCTTTCACGACGGGGACCACCCTCAGAGTCCTGACGTTCAGCACATCTGGATTTTTCCGACACGGCCTTCTTGGCGATAATGACTGTCCTCAGGTCATCCCTACCGCGAGAAGGTCGCGCCGGAGAGTGCCCCGCCTCGTCCCTCCAGTTTCTCTGAGAGGGGGGGGGTGGCACGAGACGCTCTTTTTGAGGTGTGTCTCCCTGTGACCACCATGGCTGCCATAGACCTGCCGATAGATTTAGCTGTCTCCCTGGTGGCCCGGAGAGTGAGATCAGCAGTCTGCCTGAGCTCATTAATCATTTCAACAGAAATCCCCCCCCCCTTCACACGCATCTTTAAGCAGGTCAGCCTGATAAGCCTGCATAATGGCCATAGTGTGTAGACATGCAGCCGCCTGACCCACCGCCGAGTAAGCCTTCCCCACTAACACAGAAGTATTTTTTTTTAGTGGTTTAGAGGGCAGAGCCAGTGCTTTAAGTGAAGATGATGAAGCTGAAGAGAGATAGCTCGCGAGTGTCTCCTCCGCCTTCGGCATCGTCACATAACCAGCAGATTTAGCACCAACAATGTTACCATAAGCATTGGACTGATTTGTGTAAATTCTGCTTGAAACCGGTCTAACCCAGGTTTTTGAAACCTCAGCATGAAGATCTGGGAAGAACGGTAAGCACCGGCGAGAAGCTTGAGGTCGTGCAGACAGAAATCTATCATATAGTTTACTTTTATTACTAGACTACTGTCTTTCAGCTGGCCATTTGCAGTATAATGTGCATGTTCATTTGCAGTATAATGTGACAAACGAGTTTCCTCTGATGCAAAACTTTCGACATCCAGCTCCTCAGAACTGGATAATCTTAATTCAACATCATCATGTGCCTCCACCCTGGCAGAAGTAACGGCCGCAGCGCGTGCTTCCAGAGCGGGGTGAGAGGCACTAGATAGCTGAGATAGGGCGGAGCCCGTCTCAACGTTGCCAGTGAGATCCATCTGCGAGCCCCAAGACAAGCGCCGCCGCTCTGCCTCAACAGAAGCGGGACCCGAGCCTCGGGGAGCTCGCAGCAAACCACTCTCCTCGGAGAGCGATCGCCACGAGCGTAGAGTTCTCAAGGGAAAACGCTTGTAATGCTGACAATCGACTCCCTCGAGAGCCGACTGGGCATGCTGCACTCCCAAACAAGCCACACATAGCTATACTGCTCGCTCATATTGGTTTATATATATATATATATATATATATATATATATATATATATATATATATATATATATATATAGTGAGAAACTCCTGTCTAACACAGACAAACACAATCGACAGATTTCAGACACATACAGAGCTTGATGAAGTAACAAAAGCTGTCGGCTTGTGGGCTCAGGGGATATTTATAGCTTCCTGGTCAATGACGTCACTCGCCGTACGCTCATTCTCCCCATTGACTGATTTCATTCATGTTTCAGATGCGTCACGCTGGAGGGCGTTCCCACTGCGATTACACGCAGCGGAAGTCCCTGAAGGGGAACAAGCTTCCATAGTAGCATAGTAGCTCCACCCATCAGTTAGTCACGTTCGACGTTATGTCAGAATGAACTGATGAATTGTAATCCCTATGGAAAGTTCCACAACTGCTGCCCCTTCCAGCGCCCCGAGTAAGCCACCTAGTCCCCCCTGCACCTGTTGAAGAGAATAATCAAGAAAGGAAGAAATGACAGGGCTTTGAATGTCGCTGACCCTATACAGAGAGACTTTTGGATAACACTGTGAAAGAGTGTCAATTCCAACCGGAAATGAGAGCTACTGAGACCACATCCTGCCCGTAGGGAGGTAACATGTGGAGTTACACATATGGAATGACCATTAGGACAGTGCTACATATGGAAGATCTCTCTGGTATATCCCGCCAGGGTGGAGTCAATAATGTTAGAGAGATGGCAGAGTGGACTCTGCCAAGGGAAAGACATGGGCTTGCCAACAGGGAAGCCCTACCGTGGAAGAATGCAAACATGGGATCACCTAGGAGGGGAATCACAACATACAGTAGGTTACCAACCAGAATAATACTTTCAACGCCGCCGCTTTGCCGCGGCGGTGAAATTCGGGGTGTATTTGCTGCCTTTAACCGCTAAGAGGCGCTACAATCACATACTTTAAAAGTGTCCGTTTATTCTCTCTATTGCGTAATCTGCCGCTGCGTCGCGGCTCATTCAGAGCGATTGAAAGCTGGTAGCAGATGAATTTAAGTGAAATGTAGTTAAAATAATTCATCACAATACTTAAATTAAATTGAATAAATAATGAAAACATTTCCATATAAAACATTGCAATAGAAACATATTAGGCTACATCAAGGCTTTGGAAGAGTATAAGACGATGACGTAAACGTTCAGGCGGTGGCTCTGTGGTTAACGCAACGACACGGAGATTCAAGAAACTCGAGATCGCATGTTGGGCCGACAGCATTAATCTTTAACCGTTCTTGATGCTTAAATAGGTAACTGTTTATATGCGAGTTTATTAACTGTTTATTTATTTAAAGTCAAGCGTTTTGTTTAATAATCAATGGCATATTACAACATTGCTACAGTAGAGCTGGGGGGTTGTAAGGGGGGGCTCCTTACATTCGCTTCATAAACATAGCACACACATGCAATCTTTTTTCTGCACCCAATGGATAGACTCATAATTTTCAAGCCCCACTGCCCCCATCGCCCCAACACAATGCTAATGAAATACGCAACAAGCTTAAAATGTTCCAATTTATTGAAGTAACAAGTAGGCTAGTATCTAAATACAAACTAAACAAACAAAAACAAAAATAGAGAAAATAAAAGTGCTGCTGTGTCAAAATGTTAAAAAAAAGAAAAGAAGAGAAATCCATTTGGCAAGACAAAAAAATGAAAAAATTAAAATAGACATAACATAGGCTAATGTTTGATATGGGATTAAAATTATGGGCAGTGCATGAGATATAAACTAATGATTAATTATGTCAAAATTCATTTGTTCCGATCAGAGCATGTGAGCATTTCTGGATATTCCTCGGCTCGCTCATTCCGCTCAGGGTCGCGCGCTCATGCTGTCTCTGACTAGATTTTTTCTAGTCAACTAGTAGCCTAGTTGTTTTTAAGCCATCAGTGGACAAATCACCCCTTTATATTGATTTAATAACTTAAATAGGCTATACAGGGTAATGAGCGAGTGTTATAAAGCTGCACTCAAGCGCACGAGCCGGCAAAGGTGAATGTGTAAAAAATAGCAAGGAGACATTTAATTGTTTCCCAGATAGCACAAGTTTCTTTGATGTCATATTTACATCTGGAAGACGTATTTTTAAGAGTGTTTGCTCATCTGCAATACGTCTATAGGACGTTTCTGTCAGATGTCAAATAGACGTTTATAAGATGTCAGTTTAACGTGCATTCTAAATCATTACATCTTAAAGACATCTTCTAAACATCTATTTGACATCTGACAGAAACGTCCTATAGACGTATTGCAGATGAGCAAACACTCTTTAAAATACGTCTTCCAGATGTAAATATAACATCAAAGAGACTTGTGCTATCTGGGTTATTAATAAACTGGTGTTTTCTGCGTCGCTGCAAAGATGAAGATGCGATGTAGACTCGCCATGAACGAATAAAGATATAAAGGCATAAAAAGGAAAAGTTCCTCCCGTTGGCGCGCCCAATGTCATTTCTAGGCTATTTCCCACCCATAGAGGGGCGCGCCCCACACTTTGAGCGGCGACTACCATCTGTAGTTAGGGGGGATCTAGCCGGTGTTCTGTCTCTCCCTCTCTCTGCCGTGCAAGCGGCCGCGCGCTACACAGTTTGAACCTACAGTCTATGGTTTGAACGTACATAATCACGTAGCATTTCCTACTCCTGACCCCGCCCCTAAACCTACCCATCACGTGGGTTTAGACAAATCGCACGAATCCGTACGAGGTCGTATGAATTCATACGAATTAGCCACCTTTTAATCATTCGTACAAATTCGTACGAATTGGTCGTGAGATAGCGTTGGAGTTTTGCCTCTCTCGCGCTGGATCTCAGCAAGTTTATTTAGTCTCCCTTGCTCAAACATTCTTAAACTCTACAGAACCAGTTGAAACAACTGGATTGAACACTTCAATTTAAATTTGTGTGTGAAAACACTTTAAATAGGCTACAATAAATAAACTACAATATTTATAATTTAATCAAATATGGGGACACATCGAGAGATGTATCCTTAAAATAATTTTGCCTTTGCCATCGGGCTGGCTATCCGACACTCTCCATATGAATGAGGAACATTAACACCTATTGTCTATCCCTCCAAACCCCCCACAGGCTCTCTGAGTCTGAGTCTGACTTAAAATAAAGAGAAGTCGCAATTCACACTTAAATCACTCTTCTAGCATTAGGCTATTAAAGTGTTGATAATGAAAGAATTAAATGATTTAAGCTACATGTAGTGGTATTTCTGTCATAAAAGTTTATTACTAAATATTTCATTATTTAAATAATTTAAGAAATAAAACTGGTTTGGGCCAGCTTTTTCCAAGCAAAACTAAATATAATCTTCAAACGCATGTTCATTTTGTTGTCATGAACAAAATGCTCAACTCAATATTAAATTCTACAGGGATCTTTGGATCCAGGCATGCAAAATGTGAATTAGTTATTTTTTAAATTATTATTATTCAAATAAATATCGGTGCTTCGTGGTAGCCTACTGCTGATAAACTAAATAACATTTAGATAATAATTATGAACTTTAAATGAAACAATATAGCAACACTTCGACGAATAAATGATTTGATCTGTTTTTACATTTTAATTCAGGGCGATTTAGTCTCTACATTTAATTAAACGAGATTCAAATGAACGCGCTGCCTCGTTTGTCGAAAACTTTACTTAAAACCATGTTTTTAAAAACTCTATGTGGGCTATAGGGAATAAAACAAATATAGATATATATAGGCCTATTTATATATATATATATTTTTTTTATACAAAACTGCTTTTGAACAATTGGTATTATTAGCTACAGATCTTAAGTCGTTCTGTTGGATAGCCTATTTGTTCCTTAGTGTAAAATGGAAATGCTGGTAATATTATTTTATAAATATAAGCAAAAAAATATATGCTGTAACAGAGTTTTAGAACTAAACAAATCTGCATTAATAGCCTAAAAATATATATATTTTCACAGAAGTCCATGTTTGTTCGTGATTTGAACGCAGGTCTTCCGATTGATGAACCGTCAGCTCTACCACTCGGCCATGTCGAAGCTCACCAGTGTGTGTTCGCTCAAATGAATGAGAACGTTTTGTTGTTAACCTATTGTGAGTGTAGCCTATATACGTTACATGAATAAAATAGACCTTTTACAGTTTTAAAATATGATATCCTATCTGTACTATGACCAAAAATAACGAAGTAGGCTATAGCCTATTAAGTTATTTTAGCAGAAAAATAAATTCAAGTGAACGCGCTGCTGTGTTAATGGCAGAAGAAAAACCCATTTTAGAATACGCACTAGGCGTGGTGTGTCAAAATACTTAATTATAAACTTCAATATTTCGTTCAAAACCACATCAAAACGCTTTGTGACATTTTAAAAAGCCGTGAATGTATTAATGCCATTGGAACCAGGATCGTAACTGAAATGCGCTGCATGTTATCTCTCAATAGGCTACAGGAGCAGAAGCGCTGGTTCAGATTTTATTGTTTGTTGTTTAAACGTGCGTGCGTGTTTTAGGCTATATTTAAAAATATATATATACTATATTTGATAAGGTCTTGGTATTCGCTATAGCCTACTGTGGAGGGGGGAAATCACCCACCGGCAAATCGCACCTTGCTTAACCATGTTTTTTAAAATTATTTCTGCATATGGAGAATTCCTGCTGTCTGCTGTCCTGTCCGTGAAGTTTTTTTTTTTTTTTAAACAGAACTGTTTTTGAAGACGTAAATTCAGTCAATCTGTTGGATGAGATTTGTTCCTTAGTGTAAAATGGAAATGCAAGGTAATTATATAAAAAACATATTTATTCGGGTTTCGAACCCGTGTCTTTGTACTGCTTAAACCTTCAGCTCTACCACTCGACCATAAGATCGGTTGTTCACGCGTCAGTGTGCCCACAAACGACAGATGCACTCTTCAATCTTCTCATTCCTTAATAGTTTAGCATCATTGATTGCACCTAATTTATTTTCACTGACTGCGAGATAGGCCTCTTTTAAATTTTGATTCATAAAATGTTCTGCTCTAAAAGTTTGCTATATTATATTTAAAATGTAGGCTACTTTTACATACGTTTTGCTTTCGCTAAATGTCCCCTTGCGCCACCTGGCGGTCATTTCGCGAATGACTTAGAAATGCGACTGGGTTTTTTTTGCCGCGGTGTATTAGCGGCAATAGGCATTCTGGTTGGCTACCTACTGTATAAGCATCTAGTCTAGTACAGGGGCTGAACAACCGGGCATACACTTAAAGGGATACTCTACTGGTTTTTCATATTAAACGATGTTATTCCCTTAACTAAGACGAGTTGATACGTACCTCTCTTGTCTCAGTGCGTGCACTAAATCGCTGCCAAGTGCCAAGAAGAGAAGCGACCAAACACTTCCACGTTTTCCCTATTGGTAACACTTTATTTGAAGGGGTGTGCATAAGACTGACATGACACTGTCATAAACATGACATAACACCTGTCATGAACATGAAGGAGTCTTTATGAATGTTTATGACTGTTGTCATTAAGTGTCATTCGGTAAATTATGACACTTTTAATGCAAAGTTGACATTGTTTAAAATGTCTTTGTTATGACAACTTGACATTACCCAAGACAAAAATGTCTTGATTATGACATCTTGACATTAACAAAGGCAGAAATGTCTTTGTTATGACAACTTGACATTAACCAAGAAATCATAACCTGTCAACCTGTCACAACTTTGGCCGTCATGACACCATTATAACTGTGTCATGAATATTGCCTGTCCTCAAGTAAAGTGGAACACATTGTACTAGTTTTAAAGATGTCATTAAGGGTTATTACACAGCAAAATGCTTTAAGTTTGATAATTAGACCTGTTATGACATATTTGTGACAGGTTGACAGGTTTTGATTTCTTGGTTAATGTCAAGTTGTCATAACAAAGACATTTATGTCTTTGTTAATGTCAAGTTGTCATAATCAAGACATTTTTGTCTTGGGTAATGTCAAGTTGTCATAACAAAGACATTTTTGTCTTTGTTAATGTCAAGTTGTCATAACAAAGACATTTTAAACAATGTCAACTTTGCATTAAAAGTGTCATAATTTACCGAATGACACTTAATGACAACAGTCATAAACATTCATAAAGACTCCTTCATGTTCATGACAGGTGTTATGTCATGTTTATGACAGTGTCATGTCAGTCTTATGCACACCCCTTCAAATAAAGTGTTACCTCCCTATTTAAATACAGTTACTAGAGTAGCGTAACTCGACCAAGAACGGTGACACAAAATAAAACGTTGCGCTTTTCTAAGCGTGTAAAATGGATAACTATATTGTATGACAGAATACCATAGCAAGTGCTTAGGAGCACTTTCGACTCGGCACAGTAATATCATCTCTCGTGAAAAGTCTGCTCCCGTTGAAATGAGAGGGAGGAGGAGAGGGAGAGGGGGGAGCGGACATTTCACGAGTTGAATGAATGAATTCAAGCAGTTCAGCACTTACTGAGGTCAAATGTCGACCGAGTCCAACTCCACATCGAGAAAAGAGATTCTTTGCACGATGGAGTTTGCTCCTTTTTCAGCTCTATCTTCGTGAAGACATGGGATGACAGAGACAGCCCAATGGGGAGGACCTTGTACTGATATGCCCGTCTCTCGAAAGCAAGGTGCAGTAACGGTCTGTGTCGAGGTAGCATCGAGACATGATAGTACACGTCTTTCAGGTCAATTGCTGCAAACCAATCTTGGTAATGAAGGCACGTTAGGAAGCATTTCTGCGTCAGCATCTTGAACGGAAGCTTGTAAAGGGCTCAATTCAAGATGCGCAGATCCAAGATGGGTTGTAACCTACAGCCTTTCTTGGGCACAATGAAGTATGGGCTGTAAAACCCTGAGTTCATATCAGCTGGAGGGAAAGCATAGCAGTCAGCTCTGGTTCAAACTCAAACAACGCTACTCTCTCCAAAGGGGGCTGGACAGCTGAATCTCATTCCTAGAGGACTCAAGCCCACTCTCCGATGTAGCGATTGACATCCGACCGGCGGGAGCCCTGAATGAGATGCTGGGTCCCCCATGGGAAGGACCAGAAGCCAGAAGCTCCACAGGCTGTGATGTGAAAGAGGAGTAGGAGGGCCCGGCGGGAGAGCTTCCACTGTAATCCTCAGATCACCCTGTGTATTAACTGAAGTGGCTCTCTGCTGTGCAGAAAGATCAGGTCAGGAAATAACAGAGGGGACTCCACCTTTTTCACGATATCTCAGTCTTGATCTCAACATCGCGATGGTCACCTGGTCGTCAGTGAGTGCATAACTCATCAACGAAAGCTTCCTCAGAATGCTTATGGCTCAGACACATGAGGCAGAGATTGTAGCTGTCAGATGCGGCCAGGAAACAACTACATCCAGAAACACATGGGTGGAATGACATCTTGAAAAAGACCCAAAGTCACACCCGTGTTTACTCTTTTAGGGAAATTGCTCTTTAAATGTTGAAGCACCCAGAGGAATAGCCGCTGCACTTAACCGTGAAAACACTCAGCAAACGCAACCTCCGCTGAAACGCGCCATTGCACCGAAACAGGAACAGCTTTCCTCTCACAAGACTCTCTGAACGATGATTGAAGAGCAGACTGAAACAATGCCTGCTCGGCTCTGAAGCGAAAGCTTAATGTGTGAGTTTGCAGGCTGCCTTATATACCCGGAAGTGCAAATCTCACTCGCCAATGTGCATTGGCTTGTTCTGTTACCACTCGAAGGTGATTGGGCTCTCAGCTGAGACCCCAATACCTTAGTTTAGTCCGACGCAACGTCGAACGTGACTGACTGATAGAGAAACTTGTTGATACTGTGACTCAAACCTGAATTTCTCACCGTAATGGGAAAGTTTTCTCTATGGTATCTTTATTTTTTGCTATCTAATTTTTTTCCATTTTCTTTTCCTTTTGCTTGAAAATAAAGTGATTTTTTTACCTGGCTCACAGAGCTGATAACCTTCCTGTTCTGCCAACCGTTTGTGCAAGACATGGCCAAAGATTGTGGGAAGGAGGAGGACTGGGCGACAGATGGGAGGGAACTGAGGTGTGACCAAGGTGTAAGGCATCAGAGTCACACATCTGCTCTGCACACAACCATAACCTACAGAAGAGAAAGATTTACTTGACACTTAAGATAAAAAAAATTGCCTAAAACTTAATTAATTGAATGATTAAAAGTTAATAGCATCTCACACACACAGAGAAAGAGAGAGAGAGAGAGAGAGAGAGAGAGAGAGAGAGAGAGAGAGAGAGAGAGAGAGAGAGAGAGAGAGAGAGAGAGAGAGAGAGAGAGAGAGAGAGAGAGAGAGAGAGAGATTGTAATTAAAGTTTAATCTGGATGTAATGAATAAGGTTTAAAAAGTTTTTATTCAGAACTGGTTCCATATTAACTGGTCATTCAGTTCCATATTTCTGAAACTAAATGACCTTAATCTTTGTGAGACTTAAATCAGTGTAGTTACTGAGTAGTTGTACATATGACAATGTGTAGTTGTCAGTAGGATTTTACTAAAATCAATGAAATATGTTGCCAAATTGTTTGTTTAGTGTTGCATTTATGCAGCCTCAAAAAAGTATGTGAAAGGTAATTAAGACGGCAGTGTAAAAATCTTTTGCAAGAAGTGTTTGAATTTAAAAAAAAAGAAAGAAATATTGAAACTATCTCACTTTTCCAAATATGTCCTCCTCAAAAGTACCAAAAGAATTGTTAATGGAACTGTGGCGAGCAGGATGAGGCCGAGGGACGTGAGAGAACGGCGCAAGGCCGGTGGCGTGAGTGATAATGAATGACACCCATGAGACGCAACGGTCTAGCATCTCTCACAGAGGAGCGAAAGCATAAAAGGAGGAGCGACGACGGTGAAGATTGAGAGAGGAACAGGCCTGATTTTGTAGTTTTGTTTTTCTTTTGTGTAGCCAGCAGTCGTCCGTGAGGGCCTGCGGGCGGATCCTTATGTTTTTGTATCTTTTATTTTGAGTATTAAAAATATTTTATTGTTCGCCGGTTCCCACCTCCTTCTTCCCATAACAACGAACCGCGTTACAGGAACTATTAAGAATCAGAAATGCCTTTTGTTTCCCATGCCTATTTATGAGTAAAACAGCTGAATGAATTTGACTTGTACTAACTGTCCAGTGATGTGCTGTTGTCGTCTTCCACACTGACCCACAGAGGGTTTCTGCTCTGTTGACAGGTGCTGACGATCCTCACCTCTCTCTGCTTCTCATTAGCTGCAGTTCTCTCCTGTGGACAGAAAACAAGAACTGAGGACTAACCCGATATGTGCTAACAATGCTTTTTCATGACAAATCTCGACAGAATCTAACATTGCAAGTCTACAATACTTTTGTGCATGTCTGTCTCTCTAATCTTGAAGCAAGAATGCATGACTCATTTTTCTTTAATTAGTTTAAATGGTTTCTGTCTATGGCTAGTTTCAGAGTTATAAGTTACACATTATTATTCACTCAACAAAGATCTTCATTCCACACCCAGAGTTAAATATTTTGCAGAGTATTTCCGTAATTCCACAGTATGGCAATACAAATCTAGACAAGAATTTGTTAGATATTTCACAACTATTCATCTGAAACATGGACTATGACTAACCTATGACATGAACGTTTAATTCGCCATGTCAAAAGGGCAGCAAAGACAATCAATTAATAGTTCAGTTAAGCATTGTGCAGCTTTACATTAACTTCATGTGTAATTGTTTAAACACTGAGAAAAAATACATGTGAGCTTTATTAGTATAATCTTAATATACACAAATCACAATAACATAGAGTTAAAGAAACAGAGAAAAATTATTTCTGCAATTACTATTTGGACTGTGAATTTACTGATGGATTCTTACCTTTCTGTGAGTTTTGCGAGGGTAGGTCATATCCTCTATAGCCCTGATTAACAGCCTCTGTGCTCTGAAAGATATGAAAAGCTTATGTGTGTGTCCATGTGTAAAGTAACAGTAATATTGTGAAATATTATTACAATTTAAAATAACTGCAAAATATTTTAATATATTTTATTATATTCAGAGGTGTCAAGTAACGAAGTGATTAACAAAGAAATACTTCGTTACCTTACTTAAGTAGAAATTGTGGGTATCTATACTGTACTGGAGTAATTATTTTTCAGCCGACTTTTAACTTCTACTCCTTACATTTTCACAAAATTATCTGTACTTTTTTACTCCTTACATAAAAATAGCCTCTTAACTCCTTCATTTTGGCTTGTATTCATTACGGCTTGTCATTGTTCAATTATTCAATTACATTACAGTATTTTCTTGTCCGTTGCTCTCACGGATTCCTGCAGGTAAGCTTGGATGTACATTTACATTCCAATAAAGGTGATTGATAACATGCCTCTGAAGTCTTTTGCACCATTACAATACTTATAGGCAACTAGTCATCATATTTTCATCACGGTTATTTAATGTATTTGCATTGTACTAAAATGCGTTCATTCATGCGTCTGAAACAGGTAGCCTGCATCCCACATTTCTCAACATTAACATTTTTATATAACATTATAGTCATTATAGCCTTTAGAAAAATGTTTTTTTTTTTTTTTTGAGGAGGTACGTGGCGCGGCCTAAGCTTTTGTCCCTAATGGCATTTTTTCCCTTACCTTACATTACTTTTATTTTTATACTTCAAGTAGTTTTGAAGCCAGTACTTTTACACTTTTACTTGAGCAAAAAGCTTGAGTTGATACTTCAACTTCTACAGTTTTTTTTTAAAGCCTAGTATCTATACTTCTACCTAAGTAATGAATGTGAATACTTTAGACACCTCTGATTATATTTTGAAATGTAATTTATTCCTGTGATGGCAAAGCTGAATTTTCAGCAGCCGTTACTCAGTGTCACATGGTCCTTTAGAAATCATTTGAATATGCTTTGGTGCTCAAAAACATTTCTTGTTATTATCAGTTGCAAACAGTTGCTTAATATTATTGTAGAAACTGTAATACTTTTTCAAGATTATTTGATGAAAAACACCATTTATTTGAAATAGAAATCATTGTAACATTATAAATGTCTTTACTGTCACTTTTAATAAACTTAGTGTGTACTTGCTGAATGAAAGTATTAATTTCTTGCAAAGCAAATTAACTGACCACAAACTTTTAAAAGGTAGTATAGATAATGAAACTAGAGGTCCGCATTTTTACACACAATGATAATTGAAAAATTAGTGCTTTTCTTCTGAATCCCAGGAACTATACGCAGGAAAATTACATTCACTGGGAACATTTTACAATGTAAAAATAAATAAAAATAATGCCAAGATGTAAGTTTTGCTAATAATACAAATTATTTTACTACCTGTAGTAGTTGGGTAGAGCGCCACTCTGAAGGTCTTCCAGGTGAGAAGGGTGCACATGACTGGCCCACCAGAAGCCATCACTGGAATGGTGAGTGTTTGTAACATGGACAATGTCATTACACTTGACCGGCAGAGTTCCTGCTACATCGCCCGACAAAGTCATATTAACACGGACGTAGAAGGAATCACCCGACATCACTTCTCCATTTTTTAGCTGCTGTAGAAGGTTCTCGTAGGCTAGGAGAAAATCAGCAGATCTTTATTTTGGTTTAGTACATCTCTGACCTTAACGAGCAATCTTGACTATTTACAAGGTACATTAAATAAGCCATCCCAAATCAAGGTTAAACATTATAAATCATTTTGGTTCAATTAATGAACACGTACAGTGGAAGTCTACACACATCTGTTAAAGAGGTCATGAATTAAGAAATAAAATTTTCCTTGAGCATTTGACATATAAGAGGTCATCATACTACAAGAATGTCCTGTACGTTTCAGAGCTGAAAACTTACTTTGTAGTCCAAAAAACAGCTTTTTATTGTAACCAAGACCAGAGAACGACTCATTATGGCCAGCAGCCATATCACCCTGTAGCCCAAGACTGGTTGCCCACTGAAGCTAAGCAGGGCTGAGCCCGGTTAGTACCTGGATGGGAGACCTTCTGAGAAAACCAGGTTGCTGCTGGAAGAGGTGTTAGAGAGGCCAGCAGGGGGTGCTATCCCTGTGGTCTGGTGGGTCCTAACACCCCAGTATAGTGACGGGGACACTATACTGTCTAAATAGCACCGTCCTTCGGATGAGACGTTAAACCGAGGCCCTGACTCTCTGTGGTCACAAAAAAATCCCAGGATGTCTTTCGAAAGAGTAGGGGTGTAACCCCGGCATCCTGGCCAAATTTGCCCCTTGGCCTCTGCCCATCATGGCCTCCTAATAATCCCTATATACTGATTGGCTTCATCACTGTCTCCTCTCCACCAGTAAGCTGGTGTGCGGTGGGCGTTCTGGCGCAATATGGCTGCCGTCGCATCATCCAAGTGGATGCTGCACATTGGTGGTGGTTGAGGTGATTCCCCCCCTTCTATGTAAAGCGCTTTGAGTGTCCAGAAAAGCGCTATATAAAGTAATGAATTATTATTATTATTTATTATTATAGGATGTGCTTATTTATGATGACGCCTCTGCAGAAGAAAATCAACACCTACTTCATTGCAACTTCCAAAGGATCCTAATGCTTGGAATGTAGTTATACATTTTCAACAATGTAAAAGTCTCAGTTGAGCATTATTTATTTTTATTCGGTGCATTTCACTGTGGATTCTTTGGTAAATCAGTTGCAATTTTGGCGCAAGGTTTGGAGACTTTTACAATATGGACTCAACAGTGACGCCACAACACGTAAGTAACTGTGTTAATTCTAATGTCTGATCTGTGACCAGGGATTTCTGATATGTAATGATTCATGTAGCTACAGTCAGATGTCCTTTGTCAATGTGTCAGTAAATCAAACCAGTGACTAAATGTTCAACTTCACATTGTTTCTCTTAGTAGGATGAAAATAATCTGTTATTTAAACTGTGATTAAATTAGAAAGTGGTCAAAGAACGCTCCCTTTACAATCGCTGCAATCAAATCAAATAGCGCAAGTTTATCAATAACTGACTTCTGGACTCTCACCAAAATGCTCCTTATAATCAGTGACACATCTCCTATTTACATCATGTTTGCACTGTTAGATTAAAACATTCACGAGAGTAGAGAAAACAAGTTACAATGACAAGATCACTACATTCATGCACTCAACATGTCAACATGTCAACCTTCCATCCCACAATCTAAATATAATGCTATAGATATAAATTTAGTGCTATAATCAACACTTTTCGAGATTAGCCTATTAACCTTGACAGCTGTTATAGTAAAAATGTGGTAAAAGTTTACAAGAGGGTTCCACATGTACTTGGCTATTTAATTTGCAAAGATGTTAGTCAATCATAGCAGAGGGCATTTACACTGAAATCACCCTTTCAAACAGAGTATTCTGATTATATAGTATTCTGATTATGTATTCTGAGTATAATCATAGGGCTAAAATCAGGGTAGGAAAAATGCCTTTTATTTTTTAATTATGAAAAAAAATCACACTAACGTAAGTGCACCCCAGGAAAAGAATTATATAATTATTACAAAATGCAGTTCATGACCCCTTCAAAACAGCATTTTTTTTCTGATGTAAAAAATGAACAAAGAAAAAAGTAAGAACTTTTGCACCTTCAATGTAAAAGTTGTGGTCAAGAGGCCTACAGCCACATTAAAAGAGTTGCAGCTCTTTCTAGCAAGTTCTTGCATCCTACATTTGATAACTATCTCTAATATTATCAATCCATCTGGGCTATGGGCAGGGCCGGTGTTAAGCAGAATTTCAACATTACCCTACATAAACAGCTGATCAGATTTGTGCCACGGATCAGCTTTATGCATATATGAATCTAGTGCTATAACTGGGTAAAGCAGATTCATTTTCTCCTGGTCCGAAGTTCAAAGGAGGGGAGGACAAAAGGCCTCCAGAACAATTGATCTTGCCACATTAGTGGGGACCTTAGTTACATAACACGGCGTAGGGTATAGAAAGGCTTTCACAGTGCCTTGTGCATATTACAAACACAAATGGGAAACCAACAGGGCTTGTATCCTATTCTTTTGAGAGACTTAATAGCAATGAGAAATAAAGTTTTTAGCATCAGAAACTTCTCTGGAACCTCCTCAATAGACTCGAAGGGAGCCAGGGATAGGCCTTCCAATACCACGGCCAAGTCCCAGGCCAGCACCCTTGTGCGAACTGCAGGCCTCAGCCTCAAAGCACCACGAAAGAAATAAGTCTAATGGGTCTCTCCCTAAAGACATACCCCCCAAAGGAGTTTGGTAAGCAACTATGGCCGCCACATACACCTTTAAATTAAACGGGGATAATCCTGCAGAGAACCACTCCTGCAGGAACTCCAGCATTGTACCAATCAGGAAGTTAACTGGGTCCAGCTGGCGATTGTCGCACCATGAAGTGAAAACTCTCCACTTCAGGGCATACAGGTTTCCTCATGGATGGAGCACTGGCGAGACCTGAGTCTATGATATGTGCCTCTTCAGAGGCCAACCCCACAGCTTATATAACTCTGGGCGGGGGTGAAGGATTGAGCTCCCTGCCTGAGACAGAAGGTTCCTCCTGACCGGAATCTCCCAAGGAGAGCCGTTGAGGAGGGACACAAGGTCCGAGAACCAAACTCAACCCGGCCAGAATGGGGCAACTAACAGAAAACGTCCCAACGAACTCTCTCCAGAACTCTCAGAAGCAGAGCAAGTGGGGGGAAGGCATACAGACGTAGCCTCGGCCACGTCTTAAGAGATAACCAAAATGGACAGTAGGCGCGTTTCCATTACAGATTTGCGCAAAACTTTTGCGATTTGTTCTAAATGTCGATAAAAAATTATTGCGAAATGACGGTGTTTCCATTAACTGGTGTTATGCGACTACAACGTCCTTTTTTTCCTCTCGCGATAAGTCATTTAAACATCATGGCAACGGGTAGGTTTATAGCCTATATCCCTACATTACAGCCACCACCACACTAGACATTATTATTATTAATGGAAGGAGACATGGTGTGTTATCCAAGCATTAATGGCAGGAAAAGATTATACCTTATACTGCGAACGGCATAAGGAGTTTCTGGGTGTTTCTCCCTCATTTCTGCTCCGAGGTCTTGATTGTGGCATTTCTTTGAGGTTTAGAATCCATTATTCCTGTAATAAGCATATTGTTTCTTTTATGAATTTAATAAAGACCTCTGTCTCGTATTATGTCCAAACGGTCAGTGTCCATTTGTGTCCATTCGTTCTTCCTTATTTAACCCGTAATCTCAAAATGAAAAATGACTGGTGGTTGTTTTTTAAAACGCAAAGTTGAACACCAATTTTTTTAACTGTAGGCTACACAAATGCTGCGCAAAAAAAAAAAAATTTATTTACTAAATTTCAGATTTTTGTTTATGACTTTTTGCCTCTTTATTAAACATTTAAAATATTCACAAATTAATATAAAAAATTTAGATTTTAATGGTTTCTAAGGCCAAATTAGAACTTTAAAATTATTTTTGTCCCGCAGTGCTGAATGAGAAGAGCCATATTTATGTCTCTGGAACCACAGCCTACAGAAAGGTGATTTAGGTGAGTTATTATAGGCTAATGATAATAAATGTGTCTGAAAAAATAACGAGACATTTTAATTGTTTATTAATAAACGTCTCGGGTTACGTATGTAACCCTTGTTCCCTGAGAAGGAACGAGACACTGCATCGATGACGACACTAGGGGAACGCCCTTCAGCGTAGCGCGTCTGAATTTATGAATGAAACCGAATCCAATCCTATTGGCGTTGCGTGATGACGTAGCGTGTGACGGCATATGCGGATGTGTACAAAGGCACGCCGGCACACTGCAAATGTAGCTTTGCTATGCGTAACCCGAGACGTTCCCTATCGAGGAACTCGACACTGCATCGATGACGACACTAGGGGAACGAGATACCCACTATACCACAACGAACCCCGCTCATCCTAGTGTGAAGCTGTCTTCAGGCACAAATTAGGACGAAAGCACTCGTGCACCGGGTGTAGAGGGAAGGTCCAGACTGTAAAACCTCATGAATGTGTGCGGAGTGGCCCAGCCAGCCGCCTCACATATGTCATGGATAGAAACCCCTGAAAGGAGGGCTCTAGAGGACGCCATGCCTCTGGTGGAGTGAGCCCTCACGGCCATAGGTGAAGGCAAATTGCGCACCTGATGGGCCAGGGAAATGGTCTGAACGATCCAGTTGCTGATGGTATGCTTAGAGGCGGGAAGCCCCTTCTTGGGCGACCCAAAACACACCAGCAACTGGTCCGACTTC
Organism: Chrosomus eos; assembly: GCA_036326025.1. Classification (NCBI taxonomy): domain Eukaryota; kingdom Metazoa; phylum Chordata; class Actinopteri; order Cypriniformes; family Leuciscidae; genus Chrosomus; species Chrosomus eos. The sequence goes on along the minus strand of CM070828.1, from coordinate 18,063,129 downwards.
CGCCATGAGGAGGACCTCTGGATATAACATTGCAATGCTCTGACAGGGCAGAGCAAGTGAAGTCTCTCCTCATCCGCCGTCACATGAGGTGGAGGATGAAAGGCCTGCAGAACCACAGGCCGTGCCACATTAGATGGCACCTTGGGCAAATAGCCGGGCCTGGGATGCAAGATGGCCTTAATGTTGCCGGGAGCAAACTCCAGGCACCCATTAGAAATAGAGAGCGCCTGAAGATCTCCTACCCTCCTCAGAGAAGTAATGGCCAACAAGAAGACCACCTTAAACGAAAGGTTCTTGGCCTCAGCCGACTCCAATGGTTCGAAGGGGGCCTCGGCCAGCCCTTCGAGAACCACCGCCAGGTCCCAGGAGGGAACCCTGGTGCGAATCGCAGGTCTCATCCTCCAGGCTCCACGGAGGAAACGTACGACCAGGTGATGCCTCCCCAGAGGACCATCACTCAGAGGAGTGTGGAAAGCCGCAATGGCAGCCACATAAACCTTGAGTGTGGATGGGGTAAGCCCGGCAGAAAAGCGGTCTTGGAGAAACTCCAGCACTGAAGCCACTGGGCAGTGAACTGGGTCCAGATCACGCTCTCTGCACCAAATGGAAAAAACATTCCACTTAAGGCCGTATAACTTCCTCGTGGAGGGAGCTCTGGAAGTGAGTATGGTTTCAACCACTTCTGCTGACAGGCCGGCTTCTAGGTACTGTGCCCCCTCAGGGGCCAGACCCACAGTTTCCACAGCTCGGGCCGAGGGTGGAGAACTGAGCCCCCTGCCTGAGACAACAGGTCCTTCCTCAGAGGGATCTGCCATGGCGGGCCTGCCAGAAGCGTGATGATGTCCGAAAACCATACTCGGGCCGGCCAAAACGGGGCTACTAATAGTAGGCTGACCCCGTCTTGACGGACCCTTTCCAGAACTGCTGGGAGCAGAACGATTGGGGGAAAGGCGTACAGACGCAGCCTCGGCCAGGTCTGCACGATGGCATCCAACCCCAACGGGGCTGGATGAGAAAGGGAGAACCACAGTGGACAGTGTGTCGTCTCTCGAGACGCAAATAGGTCCACTTCCACTGGGCCAAACCTCTCGCAGATTAACTCCACCACCTCGGGGTGGAGTCTCCATTCCCCGGGCCTCAGCCCCTGCCTTGACAGCATGTCTGCTCCCTGGTTCTGGTCCCCCGGGACATACATCGCCCTGAGAGACGACAGTCTCCGCTGGGACCACCGGAGGATCTGATGCGCCAATCTGCAGAGAGGGCGCGACCTCAGACCCCCCTGGCGGTTTATATAGGACACCACTGACGTATTGTCGGTTCTTACAAGAACGTGGCGACCCTGGAGGTCTGGCAGAAAGCTCCTCAGAGCTCGGAACACCGCCAACATTTCTAGGCAATTTATGTGCCACGAGAAATGATGGTCCTGCCAGAGACCTCTCGAAAAACGGCCTTCCATGACCGCGCCCCAGCCCGTGAGGGAGGCATCTGTCGAAACGGATACTCGGCGACATAATGCTCCCAACTTGGGACCCTGGGACAGGAACCAAGGTTTTTTCCACATTGAAAGGGAACGAAGGCACCTGCGCGTAACCCTTATCAAGCGGAACGGATTTCCCCTCCGGGAAAACCCCTTGGCTTTCAGCCACCACTGCAGGGCTCTCATATGTAGCAGGCCAGAAGGTATCACGCTGGACGCTGCTGCCATGAGACCCAACACTCTTTGGAAGTGTTTGACAGTGATAGCCTGGCCTAGCTTCATCCTGGACACTGTGGTCAGGATAGACTCGATCCGAGCAGGAGACAACTGTGCCCGCATCGTGACCGAGTCCCACACCACTCCCAGGAACGTGGTTCTTTGGGCTGGTGTCAACACGCTCTTCTTCGTGTTGAGTCTCAACCCCAGGCTCTGGATGTTGGGCGAGGACGACATCTCGATGCCGAATCGCCAGCTCTCTCGACTGGGCCAATATTAGCCAGTCGTCGATGTAATTGAGCACCCTGATGCCCTCGAGCCTCAGGGGTGCTAGAGCTGCATCCATACACTTGGTGAAAGTGCGAGGGGAGAGTGCTAGGCCGAATGGAAGAACCCGATATTGGTATGCTTCGCCCCCGAAAGCAAACCTCAGGAACTTCCTGTGAGATGGAAGGATGGAGATGTGAAAATAGGCGTCTTTTAGGTCTATCGTGACAAACCAATCCTCGGATTGGATTTGACTCACGATGGTGGGAATAGTGAGCATCTTGAACCTGAATCTCCTCAGAGACCGATTCAGGTGCCTCAGATCTAAAATTGGACGCAACCCTCCATCCTTTTTCGGAACTATGAAGTACCGGCTGTAGAACCCGGACTCCCTGACTGGTGGGGAAACATGCTCTATGGCCCCTTTTTCCAGCAGCGAGTGAACTTCTTGTTCCAACACCAGACCCTGCTCTGGGTGCACTGCGGTCTGAACCACCCCGTTGAATTTTGGTGGGCGGACCCGGAACTGCAGTCTGTACCCAATTTCTACAGTGCGCAGGACCCATGGAGAAATATTCGCGAGGTTTTGCCATGCCTCTGCAAAATTCGCCAAGGGAACCAGCCCCTCGGGGCTGGTGTCCGGTGTTTTGTGCGAGTCCTTGACGGCACCCTGAAGCGGAGGACCGGCAGGGGAAGACCGACAACGAGTCACAATGTGCGAGCTCGAACGCTGTCTGACTGCAAGCCTTTGGGGCAGACAGATGGGCGTGAGCTCGCTGGGAGCTAGCGTGTCCCGAAGCGTCAGAGACGGCGGGATACTGACGCCAACTCCCTGAGGGCCCGACGAGAGAGGGGACCTCAGTCGCTCTCTCTCGGGGGGGGGCGGCCCTCTGAGGCCCTAATGAAGTTAGGACCTCTTTCCCTTAGCCTTCCTAGACTGAATAACGGTCCTCAGATCCGTCTTCTCAGGAGGCTGAGGGTGAGAGCGCTGCCTAGAGTCCCAAGCTCTTTGAGGGGGACCTCTAGAAGCGACACTCCCCTTCTGGCTCTGGCGGTAGGAGCTAGATGACGGCTGTGGCTGTTTCTCTTTAGCAGCCGATTTCCTAGACCTAGACCGACGAGGAAGATACTGCCTAAAGGCCTCACTCTGCTTTTTAGCATCCTGAAATCTGTCCACTACAGCATTGACTGCCTCACCGAACAGACCAGAAGTGGAAATAGGCGCATCAAGGAGAAAAGCCCTGTCTTTTTCCTTTATGCCAGAGAGATTAAGCCACAGATGTCTCTCCGTGGTTACCAGTGCAGACATGGAGCGGCCGATGGCGCGGGCCGTCTCCTTGGTAACCCGGAGAGACAAGTCTGTGGCCTTGCGCAGCTCAGCAATATCCTCCACAGTCGGGCCCTCGCCCTGGTCTATTTCTTTGAGGAGGTCGGCTTGGTACGCCTGCAGAATGGCCATAGTGTGCAGGCTCGCACCAGCCCGACCTGCCGCCATGTAAGCTCTGCCCACCAAAGCAGATGTAGTGCGACACGGCTTGGAGGGCAGCGCGGGTGCTTTAAGTGATGATGCAATATCGGGTGACAGATAACTGGCTAAAGCCTCCTCAACTCGAGGCATCATCCCATAACCGTTCTCTCTAACCCCCAAAATGTTACTATAATTCAACATGGGAGGATTAGAGAGGCCTGCCTTTGTACACATCCGCATATGCCGTCACACGCTACGTCATCACGCAACGCCAATAGGATTGGATTCGGTTTCATTCATAAATTCAGACGCGCTACGCTGAAGGGCGTTCCCCTAGTGTCGTCATCGATGCAGTGTCGAGTTCCTCGATAGGGAACTATTGTTTTCTAAATCAGTGTTGGCTAAAAAAATATCTCCATCTCCGCTGTAAGGCGCGAATACACCTTTAGAGAGAAATGCACCTTTCATATGGATTACATAATCATAAGGTAGGCTATTAGCTTTCGATTCGAATTTGTTCGTTTTAAAGTGGACATTGCAAGCTTTAGCCTACATAGGCTATACTTTGTTTCAGTTCTCGCACTCCCGTTCACGGAGATCATGAAACCACGCCTGATTGTTTTATTTTCCAAAAGCACGTTTTCTTGTTATTGTGAGTTTACACAAATAAAATTATAGTTGCGAATAATATATGATTATGTTCTGTATGACCAGAAATTATAGAGTAGGCTATTTTAAGTTGTTTCCACTGTTGTTAGGAAAACGCAAGTGTTCGCGCCTGCGCCTCCCTGCCATGCAGGCCGTGCTCACACTCCCACACACACTTGGATATGCGTCACAATCTTGTTTATTTGTGATAATCTTAGCCCTGTATTATTATTGTCTAACCATTATGAATGACATTTGACGAATTGCTTTGTTTCTTTTTTGGATAAAAGCGTCTTCTAAATATGTAATAAATGTTAATTTGATAATGATAATTATTAGCCTATTATGATTTGCATATAGCCTATACCACGGCACGGACCCCAAACACACCGCGTCGTCTAAGTCAGGTGACTGTAAATGTGCAAAAACCACATTTCCATTGCAGTTTTGCGAAATATTCCTTTTTCGAATTGCCTGAAAAACCTCCTCATGTGAGCGTAAAAACATTTTTGCGATAAATGGGAGTTTTTGCGAAATTGACTTTGTTCCATTGAGCGTAATTTCAATTCGCAATTTCAATTTGCGCAATTTGAAGGGTAATGGAAACGCGGCTAGTGTGTCAGTTCTTGAGATGCTAACAAATTCCGTCAGGCCAAACTTCTTCCATAGATGTGGCTAGACACGACCACAAAGCATCCCTGTAGTGTCAGCAGAGATTGTATCAACTAGACTCTTCCCTGTGAAGGCCTCATTGACACAACAGCCATTGGCACTGATCCTCAACAAACTCGTCTCCATACCATAGACTCCGATCTTCAACCAGATGGAACTGGATAATATTCTGAGTGTTCCAATCCAATCTGACTTCTGACCTATAATGCTGCCTGAATCATAATCATACACTGTTCGTTCATTGACCAGAGGAGAACTGGCCCGCCAACTGAGCCTGGTTTCTCCCAAGGTTTTTTTTTTCCATTCTGTCAACTGGAGTTTTAGTTCCATGCCCATGTCACCTTTTTCGTCTTTGTCGCTTTTTTCCCCCTTTGTCGCCTTTGGCTTGCTTAGTTGGGGACATTTTATTTAATATCCAACAATATTATTGATCTACCTGCATTGACACCATTATATGAGAACTGAATTGAGCTGGACGATGACATCACGGTTTTCTCCAGAGCGGCTATATATATATATTTAATTAACTAAATTTATACATTTTTTACAACAAAAATGAACCATCACTGAACGTACTTACAGTAAGCTGGACTGTGAAGCTATTTTCTTCTAGAAACAAACTTTGTTGCATTATTTTCCTGTTATCTCTGTAAAGCTGCTTTGAAACAATCAGAATCGTAAAAAGCGCTATATGCTATATAAATAAAGGTGAGTTGACTTGACTTGACATAGGAATTCAACCACCTCAGGGTGGAGTTTCCATTCCCCAGGCCTCAGCCCCTGCCTCAACAGGATGTCAAGTCAAGTCAAGTCATCCTCATTTATATAGCGCTTTTAACAATGTAGATTGTTTCAAAGCAGCTTTACAGAGACAAACATATAATTTAAGGTAACAAAGAATGGTTTGGTTTTATAGCGGTTCTTGAATATGTTGTTTCCAGCTAAAGTTAGTTTTGATTGATTCACTTCCGTCGAAATGATCATTTGTTATTAAATTAGGGGCCGCTAAGACGACGCCGTTCTCTCTAAATAGACTTTAAACGCGAACCTGTGATAAACGCTGATGGCGTTTACATGCGCGTTAAGAATTGATTCTATAGTTATGTGCGTTTGAATATATGTGTGCGCAGGTTCGTAATTCGCTACAAACCATGCCTAAACAAACTACTTGTCTTGCCTATAAATTTTGACGCAGAATTTTATTTTATCAATTCGGCGTAGGGACGCAAAACCGTAATTTCATAGCGCTTTATCTGTAGAGTGGAATAGGGATCCTCCATAGGGAGAGGCTAGTTGGCACTTCAGCACTGCGTTGTCATCGGTTCCAGGCGAACCCGATGGTACTCTACGCCCCCGAAAACAAACCTTCTTGTGCTGTTGAATGATGGATAAATGGAAGTGTATGCGTCCATGAGATCTATTATGACAAACCAGTCCTCTGACCTGATTTGCTTCAAAGTCAGCATTTTGAACTTGAGCTTTTTTTTTTTTATTCTTTTTTTTTTATTATTATTTAACAGTCAGACATACATACAAACCAACATAGTGCATTAGTGAGCAATCTTGTAAATCCATAATTCCAGAAGTGACATAAAAGTGATTTAAGTGTTTGATCAAAGTGTGCATGTGAGCGGGTGTGAGTGTGGGTATGTGTATGTGTGTGTGTGTGCGTAAAACAAAGTAACCATTTATTATTTATTACCATTGTCATTACCATCACCACCCCACTCCCCACTACCACCATATTGCCAATATTGTGTTGGTCGATTTTTATTTTGAACTTGAGCTTTTTCACAGAAGGATTTGGTTGGCGTAGATCTAAAATCAGATGCATACCCCCATTCTTTTTTGGAGCAATAAAATACCGGTTGTAAAACCCGAACTCTGTCGGGAGGAGGAACATGTTCGGAGGCTTCCCTATGGCCTCCTTCTCCCCAACATAGCTTTAACCTCCTGTTCCATAACCAGGGCCTGCTCAGGTTATACCACTGTGGACAGGGCTCCATTGAACCTGGGAGGGCGAGACCTGAACTGAATTTTGTTGTAACACTTTTCTAGGGTGTGCAGGGCCCGTTGAGATCTACTAAGGAAACCACTCTCTCGAGACTAGTCTCTGGTGTAACTTGAGCATCAAATTTGGCGCCCTGAAGATACAAACTAGCAGGGAACGACAATTTTTGACTGCTGAGGGAACCTCTTTAGAGGGAGCAATCATACCAGTGCATACCAAAACATCCCCGGGCAGACACTGAGGTATGGGCTTGCTGGAGAGGTCTTCAGAGGACTGCGTCCCAAAGCAACTGAGGTGGTTGGCAGAACGGCCTCCTGAGGGCATAGACAGGAAATGGGCACTGTAAAATGAGTGTCTTCCCTCAGAGGCCTGACACCACTAGCATCAGAACTTTTTCACCAAGGTCTTTTTAGAGACAAAGTATACATTTTATCTGTCTTACCCCTAGAAGATCTCAGCCAAGAGGCAGATATCTCTGGAACGCCACAGCCTTTTTTTTCTCCTGAAACCTCTTGACGACTGAGGTGACATTGTCGCCCAAGAGGGGCAAATGGGGCATCCTTGAAAAAACTCTTATCTTTCTCTTTTATACCAGACAAGTTTAGCCATAGATATTTTAACGTAGCCACCTGGGCTGCCATAGTCCGGCTGACTGACTTGGCCATCTCTGTAATGTTTAGATTACAATGAAGACGATCCAGAGTCAAAATCAAAGTTAGTTAAATGTATTTAACTAAATCCAAATAGGTACAAACAAAAGCGAGAATCTACAGAACAGAGTGCTCTGCTCACACAATACCAGAAAACTGAATTAACCAAAATGAGGGACTTTGGCTGCGTTTACACTTGGCATTAACATGCGACCTGTGTCTGGATGTTGTCCACATACACATTGAAAAGACAAGTGTAAACGCACATCTGATCGGAATGTTATCCGATCAGCGTGTCGCGGTTCGGAGGTAGTCGAGGACGCATTGTGATCGGATCTCAGTGTAATGTAAACGCAATCCAGCCATCGTGTCTGCATTCACAGGTGGACGTAATTTAAATCTCCGCCCAGTCTCCCCGCGTGGATGTAAGAAAGTAATGGCCAGACGCAGTTTAGACACAAATGAAACTTATTTGAACAAGAAACGTCAATCTTTAAAACAGTTTATTTAGACTTACATGATATTATGTCTGTCATTTTTCATTTTAATTGTGCAACATTATCTGAACGAGGTGATGTACAATCACAGTCAGTCATGAGATCTTAATGAGATCTTAATGAGAATTCAGATGCACGCTGCGAATTTTTTAATGTTTTAAATGTTGAATGTTTATATTGTTTCAGCATGTTTATCAATCTCCCATTTCTGTCAGTCATTGCACGCTATAACCTTAAAGATGATCGATGATGTGACTTGTTTAACATGATCAACCCAGTTATTTTTGTAAGATCAACTCTGGAAGTATTCCTTCTTTCAAAAAATATAATTTGATCTAATTAATGGAGATTGCATGCAAAAGTAAAGTGAGTGAGTGAAAGCAATTGGGATATTGTTTAATTTGTATCATCTTTACTAGCCTATTAATCTGGTGTCGTGCCACAGACATGATGTAAATATTATTCGGGAAACAGAAATCCGAAAAACTACTCTAATTTTCTCTATACAGTAGCTCATAAGTGATTGCTTTAAAATAAATAATTTATTATATAGCATGTACCTGTCACCATGATTTTGCCAAGTAAGACGTGTTCCTGTATTAACATATTCAGTTATTGAAGCAATCTATTTAGTATGACATTTTTACCACCCTATGCCAAACTGCTACAGAACTACGAATAAAATTAAACCTAAATCATGGTGTAACATTTATAGAAAGTAACAACGAAGGTTAAGAACACTAACCCTGGTGTAAGTCTAAACATTAACATTGTACATAAATCAGAATAGAGTATGGAATTTAATACTAGTATCAACAAAATATTTGATCAGGGAACATTTATTTGGTAAATCACATATCACCACATGTATATTGTATATTGTGAATCTTTTCTTACCATCTTGCTTCTCAGTAATGTCATTACCACATCCCAGCCCACATTCCTCATATGGTTCTTCAGAACCATATTAGTACATTCATCTCCTACTCATACTACACCATACAAATTCACAATAAATTGCTTTATTATTCACTCAATTACTGGAGGCCAAAACGAAATCGAGATTTTTAAAAGACATTATAACATAAATTACAGACTAATTAAGTAATGGGCAAATTAGTTCAAGCCGGGCAACCCAGGAAACGCTTCCCTAAATCTAAGTACTTGCATTGAAGGATTTGGCATACTAGCTATTTTTACTGTCTCAGTTTTATCCGAAGGTTGTACGCAGTTCGCTAGGACCAGGCCTTGGATTGCATGAAAGGGCTTTGTCCGACATATCAGATTAAACGCATTCTGAAATTAACTAGTCTCACCAGTGAAGGCTCGAAGGCATCTTCCCTTCCCTTACCTCTGTACAGATAAACTTGCGGGATTTCCCAGTTAAGACGAGACTCGTGAGAACGTAAATAATTCATAATCTAACATTTTTGAGCCCGACAAGAGTTTTGTTAAGAAAGGTTGGTTTGACAACAGACAGGTAAAACTGCGCACTTATTACAAAACATTGCATCAATCTAAAGACTAAGACAACGTGCAAGCCGCTGCGTTTGAGGACTATTGCATAGGTCTGCGCAAAGATAACACCTTATTATCCAGTGATCTTCAACTCACAATTGATCTATTTGTTTTGCGTTAAAAACAAAAAATTTTGGTCCAGCCAAAATTTTACTTCATCCAGACAACCTAACAATGATGAAAGGGCAGAGGGATCATTTCTCTTGATTGGAACATACAATTGGGTGTCGTCTGCATAACAGTGAAAAGATACCCCATGTCTTCTTAGAATGGTGCCCAGTGGTAAGATGTAGAGGGAAAAGAGAGAAGGCGCTAAAATAGAACCTTGAGGAAGGCCACAGGTTAGATGTGCAACAGACGAAGAGCAATTTCCTAGCTTTACTCTGAAAGTACGACCTGAGAGATAAGATTGGAACCACTGGAGGACGACACCTTTTAGCCCCACATCATATTCTAGTCTGGATAACAGGATAGAGTGGTCGATAGTATCAAAAGCTGCCGACAAATCAAGAAGAACAAGAGCCACAGAGTCACCAGTGTCAGTGGAGCGATAGATGTCATTTAACACTCTCAGCAGAGCAGATTCAGTACTGTGAGCAGACTTAAAACCAGATTGAAATTTTTCAGAGATATCATTGCATTTTAGAAAGAGCATATTCTGTTTGATCCTGGAGCAACATTCCAGTCTGAAAATTTTGTCCTACCCCTATCTCAACCCCTGAACCTAACCCTACCCATAACTTATACCTAAAATCAGAGGGAAATTATAGAAGAATAACACTGATGTAGAGTAGAACCTAACCCTGGTTGTAAGTTTAAACTTTAAATTTGTCCCTCAAATCTGATTGGTTGATTGGAATGTTATTCTAGGATCAACAAATATGTTGATCCAGGAACATTTATTTGGTGAAATCACATTCACCAGCATGTATGATTGTATGATTGTGAATCTTTGTCCTTACCATCTTGGCTGGGTCTCAGTGTAATGTGGCATGGTCCCTGGACCTGCCCAGGGCCCACATGGCCTCCTCCATAGTGGTGTCTTCCAGAACCATTTGTACAGTTCTCTGCTCCTGCTCATACTTCAGCTATAAATTCACAATTTTGGCTTTGATTAGTTCCCACTCAATTTAACTGGAGCTAAAAAAAAACTGAATATCTCCCAGAGATATATAGTTACACATAACACATTATACACATAACACGTTATAGACTAATATAATTAAATGTTAGGCTGCATAGATTAGTTCAGCCGGAACCGGGAACGCTTCCCATAAATCCTAATGTACTTGCTATCATAAGAAGGATGGCGTCTACGCTAATTTTAGTCTCTCTGTTTATCCCGAGGTTTACCGCAGTTCGCCGGATCCAGGCCATATCCGGATCTGATGAAGGACTTGGGCCTGGACATGAGTCATGACGACAACGCAGTCCTGAAGTGTCAACTAGTCTCTCCCTGTGAAGGCTGAAGGCATCCTTCCCTTCCCTTTACCTCTGTACAGATAAAACGTTGTCGGGATAATTCCAGTTCACGTGACTACGTGGAAGCGATAAATAATTCTTATTATACATTTTTGAGGCCAGACAAGTAGTTTGTTAAGGGTTGGTTTGTAAAGAAGGACTACACGCCTGCGCACATATTCAAACATGCATACCTATAGACTAAACACGTGCAAGCCGTCTGCGTTTTCGAGGATTTGCATTTTTAAGGTTTGCGCAGAGATAACCTTTTTTTCCAAGATCTTTCAAGGCTTGCACCTTGGAATCTATTTCAGGGTTTGCGTTCTCTGAGCGTGTTGAGTGTTTTCTGTTAGAACGGTGTCGTGTTAGTGGCCCCCGTTAATAAGTTGAGTTAATAACTAATGATCTTTGCAACGGAAGTGAATCAATCAATCAAAACTAACTTTAGCTGGAAAATAACTTTATTCTAGAGATGCTGTAAAGCCAAAACAATCTCTGTTACTGTAATTTCCTATTATCACTGTAAAGCTGCTTTGAAACAATCTATATTGTTAAAAGCGCTATATAAATGAACGTGACTTGACTTGACAATATATATCTCTGTTACTGTAATTTCCTATTATCACTGTAAAGCTGCTTTGAAACAATCTATATTGTTAAAAGCGCTATATAAATGAACGTGACTTGACTTGACAATATATATATATATATATATATATATATATATATATATATATATATATATATATAAATATATATATATATATATATATATATATATATACATACACACACATATATGGTATCAGTGCATCTTATCTTTGAAAGAATCAGGAAAGACCTGCCACTGCTTTCATAACTGAATTATCTTTGTGTCTGCTTCCACTTTGTTTACTTCACTATCAAGTTAGACTGGTTCCCATTCCCCTCCTCCCCTTAGATTAAGCCTCGTCTGTTAAGGTTTAGGCTTTAGCTCAATTAGGACATTTAGGACATTTAAGTAGCTTTTATAAACGTGCCTAAACACTTTACAAACAGTACTGGTGTGCATTTTGAGACAAAACAATGGCAGTGACATATTTTAAGAGATTCCAGTGCAAGTCGCCTTTAAATCAGACAGAGCAAACATGCATTTTATCCTGGGCCTAGGTTAAAACATTGTCCGTGAAACCGGCCTTAAGTGTTATTATAAATACCCAAATCTTCCTCAAACAAAATTGTAGAGTTCAGAATAGAATCCAGATGTTCTCACCTGAAGTATCTGAGTTCCAGAGCTGATGCCACTGGTATGAGCAGATGATCCTTCGGTCACATGATGCACGAACACACCGGTCTTATTACCCCCAATGACCTGTAGTTGATTCAATAGCATTTCTCCTTGTAAAACCACGGTGAGTACGCGACCAGTGATACGCAGGGCCTGAGGTCTGGAGCGCATTAGGAAGGGAGGAGCTGATGCTCTTGAGAAGCTAGATTTATACAAAAATTATATAATTTTTTTAGCAGTGTGACAATTTTAAATAAATAAATGTGATAATTATGTTTTATCTTTAGTTTTTATTGTACCTGTCAGTAGGGATTCTCTTGTGAAGTGATGTAGGTGATTTTGACTCGTCCAAATTATTTCCTATTAAAATGGAGATGAACAAGGGTTGTATTGCAATTCATTCTAATTCCAGATTGTCCCTAAAAATATTTGGACACTGTTTGACATTTAAGCTACAAATGTCTGAATGTAATTGCATTACCTAGCAAAATATCAAAGCAAATAAAATCTGCAAACAAATGATGCTAGAGCTCTTCTTATAAATAACTACACTTTGCTGAGCCATTTTTGCAACTTACTGGTCCTAATATCATGGATACATGAAGTGGTGTATGATGTAAAAAGATTTAAAATAAAGCTTTTAATCCTGTATTTTGAAGATGATGTACACGGTAATGCTCAGAATATTTCAGAATATTATCTTTTCTCTGAAAATACACACTGTAAACTTGAAAATGTAATCTTGATTTTCTTAATCAGTAATTAAATGGAATACCTGAGGTTCATGACATACTTCCACTAAATACCAATATGCCAAATAAAATGTCTCAATTCTGATTGTGCCATTGCTGCTTATAATTCAGAAAAAGATATTTCAAAGTATGTGATAGAAGTATGTCATGAAGCTGAGTAGGCCTACAAGTATTCCATTTAATTTCTGATTGAGATTAAAAACTGAAGAGTAGAAATGACTGAATTCTTTGAGACAGTAAATGAATGGGAAAAAATATGATGTTATACTGCAGCATAAAGAAAACATTTTTAGTATATTTTGATTTAATAGTACATTTCTTGTTTGCCGATGAAGGGGTTAAGCCTTATCAGAGGTGTTGTTCATCACATGAATTGTGAACTGCAACCAGACATTTTACAATACTTTTGTCTTAATTTTGAATATTATTATCTTATTCCTAACACATGTTTTGGCTGAAAAGTGTGCTTGTTCTTCAAAAATAAATAGCACTTGGTTTGATATTTAGTGATGTAATAGAAAGACGTTTTAAAGTGTATTTTGAGGTACTGTATGTAACTGAGTGAAAGCATAAACATTCGTGACTTTAACCACAGTGTAATGTAGGAGGAAGTAACAGTACCTTTAGGAATGAAAACATAATCAAAAGAGTCATCGGTCAGCTCCTGGCTGCTGAAAATGGAACAAAGAGGGGTTTTTTTTAATTATTTTGTATACCAGTTCTCTGGAGAATCTGCATGCAAACTTCCTCTCTCTGAGGTCAGAAGTTATTTTTAGATAGGCCTACTAAACAACAACTTTATCTCCACCACAAGGTGAATGTACATACGGAAACATTGTTGACTTATGAGTTTATTATAGTGTGTCTGAGTCATGGAAACATACAATGTAACATTAAGATCATAGAGACAAGGAAACAGGAAACACTAATATAATAATTTTGGTGACCATATTAACAGGTTATAACAAAAAATATACTGTCTACGTAAATCACCCTACAACAGCCACTGTTTGAAAGTGTCAACTGGGCTTGATGTAAATTCCACATGCAAACCACACTTTCTATTCAGTAAATCTGACTGAATCCAGATGATTTAAACACTTTAAAGCAATGGTTTTGGGTTTGGATTCTGGTCTGTGTAGACTCATTTATGTAATTTTATGATTGTACAGCACTTTAGTCAACATGTTGTTTTAAAAGTGCTTTATAAATAAACTGACCTAATGAAAGTATGAAAATGGGTTTAAAAGTGGTCTTTCTCCTCATGTAAATTAGTTTATACAATTATCAAGTTAGGTAATAATTCTCAATGGGCAACCATTTTAAAATGTCAATTAAAAGTAATAACTCAATACTTAATGTAGCCAAGCTGAAAAATTCAATACCAAACTGTTATTTTCACAGTTTTACAGTTCACTGCTACAGACCAGATGAGCAACTCACCTGTAAATGTCTTCCATGTCACTTCTGGAGTGTGTCACATCTGGGAAGTGTAACTCTCGTCTACGGAGAGATTCAGAACAGGGGGCTCCACTTGATTGGAACTGATACTGTTGATTACTTCATCATTGAACTGTAAACACACACCACACACACACACAAAACATATATACAAAATCTATACAAAAACAAAAGCTCTATATTTCCTACCTAATGCCATCAGACAGAACAATGCTTTTTCCTCCTTTAGAGCCTGTTCTCACATTAACAGATGCAAACAAAGTTATTGTTACGAACACTGCATGTACAGTTGACACAAATTAAATATAAGTGTAAAGGCCCATTCACACCAAGAACGATAAATATAATAACCTATTAGCATCCACACCAATTGAAAATGAAGTTCTGATTATAAAGCTTTTTTAAAGCTTTATATCTATGGTTTTCATACTAGTTATTGTTCTTTAATGCATGTGCTTTGCACTCTTGTTTGCACTAACACTGTCAAACTGCATTCCAGTAATGCCTATATATATCTCACACAAAAAGTGCTGTAACTGCATGTCACAAATAACTTTTAAATGGGACAAATACGCCTGAAGAAAAACCATGAGCAGTATCTGTAATTAAGAAAGCTTTCATTTGTCAGTAGTTGTTTTGTTCATTTGTGCTGTTTAGGAGTGGGGTTATCTGAAATGCAGTACATGTATGTATGTATGTATATATAAGGAGGAGAAGGTCACTACCCTTGCAAACTTTGACACATCCAATGATTATTTCATTCTCAAAAAAAGAAAAAAAGTAAAGAAGAGTAGGAAAGTTTTGGGTCATACCACGTCATAATATTGTGCACTGTCGCATAGTTACATGCATTTTCTCACCGAAAACTGGCCTGTCAATCATCCTGTCACAGTTAAAATGTCTGACCTTATATACACACTCCCCATTTCATTTAATTCATGTTAAATATTGATTTTTGACACTTATTATAATCTCACATACAATTTAGAATGCATAATATCCACATTATTATTATGCAGAGTCAGTAGTATCCACATTATTCTCTGTGGACTATCCGAGGCCAAGCCTAATGTTGAGTCCAAATGACACACTACACTATGCACTTATACACTATGTACTCATCCAAGTCAAGTCAAGTCAAGTCAAGTCAAGTCAAGTCAAGTCAAGTCAAGTCAAGTCAAATATATTTATATAGCGCTTTTCACAATACAGATTGTATCAAAGCTGCTTTACAGTATCAATCAAAACAACTCAACAATGTTTGTTTATTACTGGACATCCAAAAAGGACATCCAAGTTTGGTAGAGCTGATCAATGGTATGATTGTTTAATTAATTTGAATATCCCCAACTGAGCAAGCCAAAGGCAATAGTGGCAAGGAACCGAAAAACTCCATCAAGTGTCCCAATGGCGTCCTAAAACTCCATCAGATCACCCAATGGAGAAAAAAAAAAACCTTGGGAGAACCCAGGCTCAGTCGGGGCCAGTTCTCCTCTGGCGTTTATGAACTAGAGGCCGAATTTACAGTAACTGTAAGATAAAAATTTATATGAATGCCTGGCTAAATAGATGCGTCTTTAGTCTAGTTTTAAACTGGGAGAGCGAGTCTGAGCAACGAACAATATCAGGAAGGCTATTCCAGAGCTTCGGAGCTAGATGTGAAAATGCTCTCCCTCCTTTGGTGGATCTGGATATCCTAGGAATGACCAGAAGCCTCGAATTTAGTGATCTTAAAGAGCGCGATGGATTGTAAGGCGATAGAAGATCCGTTAAATAGACTGGAGCTAAACCATTTAGAGCTTTATAGGTCAAAAGCAATACCTTGTAATTAATACGGAACTTTATAGGTAACCAATGAAGTGATGATAAAACTGGTGTTATATGATCATATTTTCTTGATCTAGTAAGAACTCTAGCGGCTGCATTTTGGACTAACTGTAGCTTGTTTATTGAGGATGCAGGACAACCAGCTAATAAAGCATTACAGTAATCTAGTCTCGAGGTCATGAATGCATGAACTAACTTTTCTGCATCAGAAACAGATAGCATATTACGTAGCTTAGCAATGTTTCTAAGGTGGAAAAAGGCAGTTTTTGTAACATATGAAATATGCTTTTCAAAAGACAGGTTGCAGTCTAATATAACACCCAGGTCTTTTACTGTAGCGGATAAAGTAACAGGGCATCCTACTATGTTAAAGTTGTGTTGTGAGAGGTTTTGTAGACGGTTTTTAGAACCGATAAGTATTACCTCTGTCTTATCTGGATTTAATAAAAGAAAGTTACGCGTCATCCAATCTTTTATATCTTTAACACAATCTGTCAATTTGGATAATTTAGCGTATTCATCTGGCCGTGATGAAATATATATTTGAGTGTCATCAGCATAGCAATGGAAACTAATTCCATGTTTCCTTAGAATATTACCAAGTGGCAGCATATATATTGAGAATAATAAAGGGCCTCATCCGTGTAGTGTATGAATTTTAGAAGGTTATTTTGTCATTCAACATGATAGTCGGATAGCCCCTCAGCTACGTAATCAAAGCTGCAACAGTTGAGTGCATGAAGTGTTCAAAATTTCAAATTTCGTTTTTTCAGTTAATTAAGGGCATCCTCAGAGTATTTAAAGAGTACTTTTCTATTTGGAATTTTCAGCATGAACACACTGCTCATACTATTTATACTACACAACTGCCTAGAATGGTGCATAAGTACGCAAATTGGGGTGCAGCTTAAGTCACAGGCTTAGATAAGCAGAACATTAACAGTATAAATGTACCTCATATGAGCTGAAAGACTCAGGAAGGATTGCTTTCATACGACACAGCCGTCTTCTGGGTGCGGGGCTGGAAGGAGGGTCCTCGCTGCTCTCGCAACTGATCTTCCTGTCCTACTCATTCAAGAGACATAACATTAAAAATAAAGGCCTTTGTGGTTGTATTAGGGCTACAGATGTAATTGTCTGCACAATATTGAAAATTACTCTGAATTTCCAAAGTCATTGTGGTAAGCTACTGTATGTTGAGTATTGAATGAATTTATAATAGAAAACTGTAAATTTTACCCTGGATTTTTCTCTTCTTTCTCTTTCCCTGCTACAAGTTTTCATGGTGAAAACCTTCTCCTGTAGCTCCATTAGTTGGCCTCTGAGCATGTCCTTCTCTGCAAGACTCCGTGCGATCTGAACCTGGGCCTCATCACGGGACAAATATGCCTGAAAAAATAAATAAATTCATGAGCAGTATCTGTCATAAGAAAGTTTTAATTTTCCAATAGTCTGTGCAAAAGCTAATAATTTATGTTTTCCAGCATGATTTCAGAATGACCCTAAAAGCATCTTGTGTGCTTCAATAAAAGCAAAAACATCAGACCTTTTGAAGAAAGGAGTTCACAAGGTCAGTGTCACAAATTCTTTTATTTGATTTATGAACATGATATAGAGCAAATCAGAATATCTTCTTTTCTTTGCTCTTTTCAATTTTTAAAAACACAAACAAATTGTGAATCCCAGATTTTTCCCAGAATCGTTTATATATGCATTTACTTAATATAATACATGTAGGTTTCTCGATCTAAAAAATGTTATTTCACTTACATACTGTAATGATGTTGGTCCAGTATACTGTGTTCATTTGTTTGAAACACTAACACTAAACTGACAGTTTACTGTACTGTTAGATAGCTTCCATGTAAACTGATCTCATTGTTGAAACTAAACACTTATTTAAGACTTAATGATTTTGTATGATATTTGTTAATTATGAGCACAGATGATACTGACCTTATCTCGCTCTGCCTGCACCTCTTCTAGCTGACTCTGGAACAGTGTGCTCCTGTGCTTGTACATCTCACAGTCCACAGTCAACTTCTCCACCTCCAGGGCTAAATAGTCCTTCTCTTCTATGAGCTAAAAAAGGTGAGAGGGAAGCATGGTGAAGGTGACAAAAAAATTTAAACAGAAGTAAAGAGAGAGAGAGAGAGAGGAGAGAGAGAGAGAGAGAGGAGAGAGAGAGAGAGAGAGGAGAGAGAGAGAGAGAGAGAGAGAGAGAGAGAGAGAGAGAGAGAGAGAGAGAGAGAGAGAGAGAGAGAGAGAGAGAGGAGAGAGAGAGAGAGAGAGAGAAGAGAGAGAGAGAGAAGATACGAAGATACAAACGATAAAAATGTGAATTCCTCTTAAATAAAAAAAGTAGGCTACAACACAAAAGTACAACATTTTCAAAGACAAAACAAACAAACAACATTAGGGTAAGGAGAGACTTTACCTCGTCTTTCTCTTGCTGGAGTCGTTCATTCTCCTCACTTAGTCTAGTGACATCCTCAGCAAGTTCTAAACGTCTGGTCTCTGTCTCCTTTAAATCATTCTCAAGGATATCCTGCTGTACCTGATTGAAAGAGAAAGAGACGGAAGGTCAGTCAGACAAGATTGAGTTCCAAAATTTGTTGACTTGTTATATTACTATAATAAATGAGTCTCTTATTCACCGGGGAGAATATCTCAGTCTCCAGTAACTTTGTGCGTACAGAGTTGAGTTCATCTTTGAGCTTTTGTGTGTCACTGGGATTCTTTAAGGAACGGTGCCTCTGGAAGTCTGTCTCTTTCTGTGCCTTCCTTAACTCGCACTGCAGCTGGTAAATCTGGAGAAGAGGTGAGAGAAGAGATTTTATCATTATGCACTGATTGTTATTGTAAAACAATCCAGCATCACTGTGTGTGTGTGTGTGTGTGTGTGTGTGTGTGTAGTGTGTGTGTGTGTGTGTGTGTGTGTGTGTGTGTGTGTGTGTGTGTGTGTGTGTGTGTGTGTGTGTGTGTGTGTGTGTGTGGTGTGTGTGTGGGGTGTGTGTGTGTGTGTGTGTGTGTGTGTGTGTGTGTGTGTGTGTGTGTGTGTGTGTGTGTGTTTTCTTTCTTTATTCTTAATGGCTATTGAAAAGTTATTGTCTCCCAAAAGGAAGAATCGACTCTGAACCTCCTAAACGAGTCGTCTGTATCCAAATGCATTACGGTCGCACGTCACTAGATAACATATTTGCATAATGCCCTCCTATGTTCTACGTTGTTTCCGCCCGCAAACAACTTGACACACCTTCAAACACATCATTTTACTGATGACAGCTTCTTAAATTTTGGAGTTTAACGCAAGCACAAAACACTTGCTCTGGAAAGATGGCTCAGTACTCAGTTTATTTGGACCAGCTTGCTCCTCAGAATCACAACCTAGTAAGTATGATCAATTATTGATGTATATTTTTTTCTGCCAGGTGTTCAAAATACGTAGTTTTGTGTTTATTGTGTAATTTAATGTTATATCAATCATTTACGCTTGGCTAACGCCAGAGTCGTATATAGAGAGAGTTGCGACGCTTTGATGTCGCCGCAACGGCTGTCACGTGGTTCATGGTGTCATGTAATGTGATATAGTGTATTGCTTGAACACTGTTGCTTTAAATGGGAAGTGGGGGGGTTGGTAATATAATAAAGAATGTTGATCGAGAGAAACTGCCTTTGACGGTCATTTTACATGGTGTCAGAAGTAAATTATGGCGAAGTTTAATCCACCATCGAGTTTTTCCTTCGACAAGCCAACCGAGTGGATGGATTGGAGACAAAGATTTCAGCGCTTCCGAACGGCTACAAAGCTAGATAAGGAGGATGGAGAAGTGCAAGTGAGTTGTCTCATTTACGCCATGGGGAGCGAGGCAGAGAACATTTATAAATCGTTCGTGTTCGCAGAGGATAGACAGAGAAATGACTTTGAAATTGTCCTGGGAAAGTTTAATGAGTATTTTTTCCCGAGGAGAAATGTCATTCACGAACGTGCATGCTTTCACCAGCGAGTGCAACAACCCGGTGAAAGAGCAGAAGCGTTTATCAGGGCGCTGTACGAACTGTCCGAGCACTGTGAGTTTGGCGCCATGAAAGACGAAACGATTCGCGACCGCATAGTGGTCGGTATCTTAGATAAAGATCTCTCTCGAAGGCTGCAGTTGATCACGGATCTCACACTACCACAAACAATCCAGACTGTTCGTCAATCGGAGGAGGTGGCCACACAAGTCAGCATGCAAGGCGAGACGGTGAGCACGGTCAGAGCAGTTGTCAGCACAAGTAAGCAACCTGTGAGGGGACAGCGCAAGCCTAAGGACAAAATCCGAGCTGACAGTCATGGAAAATGTGGATACTGTGGAAAAGATATGCATGCAAGGGATGAGCGCTGCCCTGCAAAGAAAGGCAAATGCCACAAATGCCACAAAATCGGACACTGGGCCAGAGTATGCCACAGTAACAGGTCAGTAAGAGAAGTCACAGAATGTTTTGACCAACCTTCATACTTTCTGGGTTCTGTTTACAATGCAAATGAACAAGAAGAGCAGTGGATGGTGCAGCTCATGATTGGGGAAACCCCTGTAAAATTCAAAATTGATACAGGGGCTGATGTAAAAATAGTGGCAGAAGAGACTTTCAGAAAAATAGTCCCAGTAAAGGCACTTGAGCCAGCTAATGTTACACTGGATAGCCCTGGGGGAAAGATAGACTGCCTGGGTCAGTTTCAAGCCACTGCAGTGTACAAAGGACAGTCATACCCATTTTCTGCCTATGTGGTCCGTGGATACAAGGTCAGCAACCTGCTAAGTCGTTCTCTATCAGCCGACATGAACCTGGTAAGGAGAGTGGAGGAGACGAACAGGGTGGCCTCTGACTATGATGCGTTTGGTGAGCACGGCACACTAAAAACCGACCCCGTCAAAATTCAGTTGAAAGACTCAGCTAAGCCATATCAGACACACACAGCGAGGCGTGTTCCTATTCCAATGCTGCAAAAGGTGAAAGAGGAGTTGAAGAGGATGGTGAAAAATGGCGTCATAGAGCAGGTGACACAACCGACTGAATGGTGTGCGCCGATGGTTCCCGTTCTGAAGAAAAATGGCAAAGTACGCATTTGCGTGGATCTCAAAAGACTGAACGAAGCGGTAAACCGAGAACACTTCGTGCTACCGACTGCAGAGGAGATTATTGCCAAACTTAGCGGTGCAACCGTCTTCTCTTCCTTGGACGCAGCCAGCGGATTCTGGCAAATCCCTCTCCATCCAGATAGCTGCAAACTTACCACCTTTATCACGCCATTCGGGAGATATTGTTTCAGGAGGCTCCCCTTCGGATCTCAAGCGCTCCAGAGATTTTCCAGAGAAAAATGCAGGAGACGCTTCAAGGGCTGGAGGGGGTTGTGGTCTTCATGGACGATATACTGGTCTACGGGTCCTCCCTGGAACAACACGACTCTCGTCTAGAGCAGGTGCTTCAGAGAGTGGAGTCTACAGGGTTAAAACTGAATCCTGAAAAATGCTCATACAGACAAAGCCAACTTCGGTTCCTGGGTCACCTTATAAACGAGAAAGGGGTGCAGCCTGACCCAGATAAGGTGGATGCCATCCGACAGCTGCCACCACCACAAAATGTGCAGGAACTGAAAAGGGTGCTGGGCATGGTGAACTACTTGGGGAGGTTCATTCCCAACCACTCAACAGTCAGCCAGCCTCTGTACGAGCTACTCCGACAGAAAAGTTCATGGATGTGGACACACACGCAGCAGTCAGCGTTTGAAAACATCAAAGAGCTGCTCATGAAGGCACCAGTTCTCGCGTACTATGATGTCACTAAGGCCACTGCTGTCTCGGCGGATGCAAGCAGCTATGGGCTTGGGGGAGTGCTCTTGCAGCTACATAAAGAAGGATGGAAGCCGGTAGCATACTGCTCCAGATGTCTCACTGTTGCGGAAACCAGATACGCGCAGATCGAGAAAGAATGTCTGGCCGGTGTGTGGGCATGTGAGAGGTTCGAAAAATATCTGAGCGGCTTGGACGAGTTTAAGCTGGAGACAGATCATAAACCATTGGTCCCTCTTATTAACAACAGAAGTCTGGACAATGTTCCAGTACGGTGCCAGAGACTGTTGATGCGTCTAATGCGGTTCAAGCCCATAGCGGAGTATGCGCCAGGCAAGACACTCGTCGTTGCAGATACACTGTCCAGAAGCCTGCAAATGGCTCCTACTACAGAAACCGCAACACATGCAGATGTGGAGTGCTATGTGGATACAGTAATACAGGGTATACCTGCTACGCCCAATAAAATGGATTGTATCAGAAATACCACTACAGCAGATGCTGAGTTGCAAGCTGTAATCAAGCTGATCAAAGCTGGATGGCCACAACACAAGAGTCAGGTTCCGGCTGCAGCCAGAGAGTACACAGTTGCAAAAGCAGAGCTCTCAGAGCATGAGGGCTTGGTGATCAAAGGAAGGAGAATCGTTGTTCCAAGGGCGATGAGGAAGGAGATTCTGGAAAGGATTCACGAAGGTCACCAGGGCCTGACAAAGTCTAGAGAGAGAGCACAGGAGTCCGTGTGGTGGCCAGGAATTTCAACGGACATAAAAAACACAGTGCTGTCATGTCAGAGATGCCGTGAGTTGAAAAGTACACAGCAGAAAGAGCCCCTGATCTCCACACCACTCCCAGAACGACCCTGGAAAAGAATTGCAGCTGATCTGTGTGAATATCGTGGACATAATTATCTAGTTGTGTCTGATTACTATTCCAGATTTCTGGAGATACTGCATTTACCTTCTACAACGACATCTCACGTCACACAAAAGTTGAAGGCAGTCTTTGCCAGATTCGGGATTCCTAATGAGGTGGTGAGTGACAATGGTCCTCAGTTCTCCAGTGCAGAGTTTCAAGAACTAGCCAAGCGACTGGATTTTAAACACACTACATCAAGTCCTCACCATCCTCAGGGTAACGGTCACATAGAAAGGGCTGTGCAGATTGCGAAAAGAATCCTGAAGCAGACAGATCCTCTGTTAGCTCTCATGTGCTACCGATCGACCCCCTGTGCCACTACAGGGGTTAGTCCGGCCGAGCTTCTTATGGGAAGAAAAATCAGAACAACACTTCCAACCCTAGAGAAGAATCTTCAACCTAGGTGGCCAAGTAGGAAGTCTGTCATACTGAAAGACAAAACGGAGAAAGACAGACAAGCTTTCTACTACAATCGTCGTAATGGAGCTAAGAATCTGTCAACACTGAGACCAGGTGACCATGTTCTTACCAAGCTGGACCACGAGAAGGTCTGGACTTCACTGGCAGTGATCAGGCAAGAAAGTGTAACACCTCGTTCCTATGTCATTGAGACGGAACACGGAGCGGTACTGAGGCGTAACCGACGTCATCTTCAGGCAGTGCCAACACCAACACTGATAACAAAACAGGCTCTATGCACACCTGTACCACAAACAAAAGGGACTGTTGACATTCAGCCTACACATACTGATATGAGATGGTACCGACCCAACCATGCAGGGAAACGTTTACTACTCCAAAGCGTGGACTGTTCCTTACCAGGTCTGGAAGAGTCAGTAAACCTGTTGTCAAGCTTGACCTGTAAAGAAAAAGGAAACTATATGCTTCGTAACTAGTTGTGCTATGGTAGTTAAGTTTTTGTTCTGTTCAATAGTACAGTAACAGTTACAATGCAACTTTAGGTTATTGAGAGATGTTTACGTATAAACTGATTACATAATGTTTGTTTTGCGTAAGAAGGCACTATCAAGGGTTGTTCTGAAGAAAATATATATAATATTAATAACAAACAAAAGGGGGGGGGGGTGTAGAAAAGAATAGCAGACTTTGTTTTTCTGAAAAGGGGGAGATGTCATGTAATGTGATATAGTGTATTGCTTGAACACTGTTGCTTTAAATGGGAAGTGGGGGGGTTGGTAATATAATAAAGAATGTTGATCGAGAGAAACTGCCTTTGACGGTCATTTTACACATGGAAGCCCCAATAGTTCCAAAACATACGCGGGCTGTCATGTTCTTCTATGGACAGACAGCAGCGATTGCATTATTAAATGGTAAATATAACATAAAACACACACCCACGTACTTTTTAAGCTGTTATTGCATTTTGTTAATGTCAGTTTTGCATTGGAGAGGCAGGGTGACAACTTAGATAAGTTTTAGGCTATGTTTTTGGAAGGAAAAGCTTAGTGTTCATGTTCGCATAGGTAGTAGCACTGGCTTTAGCGGCTCTAACTTAACTTTTCCATGTCATTAATCTGATGATGGACGTCTCATGATATTTATTTTAGCACAACTGGGCTGTATTAGGCTATTGATTCCCGTGATCTTGCTTATAAATTCCGATTCAGTCATTAGCCTACCTTCGTGAATCGTGATCACGCAAAGAGGTCTGCAGTCTGTTCAGAATTCCAACCAGCATAAAATATAAATAATTACGCTGTGTATGTACAAATGAATGATTTAGGAGGGAAATAGACTGCTCCCATAACGTAGAAAGCAACGACTATATTTACAGCAATGTTCGGTAAATATTAACTTCATAAAATGAAACCGGAGAGATAGTTAATGAGTGAATTAACTATGTTCCTAAATTCATTATGGCTAATGTACCCCTTCATCCTACCCTAATCATAGACTACCATTCATCAGAAAACACAAATGCATGTATGTACTGTGTACAGTACACATGTTTCAATCACGCATAACTAATCCTAACCCACACACACACACACACATATATGAATGCATGTGTATTTATGTAGTACTATATGTATTACACAAACACATATATGCATTACCCTAACCCAAGTAAATAAATTAATTGTGATTTAAATGTTTATTGGACATTTTAATTAACATATTATAATATATATATATATATATATATATATAATTATATATATAAAATATATATATATATATATATATAATATATATATATATATATATATATATATATATAATATATTATAAATGCCTATATATATACATTATTAAAAATATTATATATTATTTTCATCAGGTTACCGTAAGTTAGCTACGTTAGTGAAGTGTTGGTCACGTAAGCTATCGCTGCAATTAACCTATTATCTTCCAATAAACATTTACTAAACCTGGCTACATAACATATAACTACAGACTAGATTCACGAGAGGTCGGCTAATGTGTGTAAAAGTAAAAAAATACAGTAATTTCATTAATTTACCAGCGAGCAAACTTCAGAAGCACTGAAAATGAATGGGGTTCAATGCTGGAACTATCAGTGTTTTGGAACTAACGGCTGCTCCACGACACGCGTTACTTCCGCATTCCTAAGTTACTATGGCGGTCTATGGACTTGTCGGAACTCTCTCTCTCCATGGCTCTGGCTAACGTATGTGCTGTTATTGATACAGTTAATAATATATTTCCCGCATGTGCACTGCAATAAATTAGAAATATACACATCGGCTTGTTAATGGACATACAGTTGTTAATGCTGATGGTGAGGAATTACAGTTGAAACATCTCATTTTGTACCTCAAACCAAAGTCCTTTTAGGCAAGTCCTGCCACTCGGCCGCCATCTTGGCAACGCCTCCGGGCAGCTATTTCTGAATAACAAGACCAGGCTCCTATCTAAATGAATGGGCAGAGAGTCAGAACTGCAGTTTCACTGGTCACCGGGACATAAAAACTGCATGTATAGAAACAGCAGTAAAATATGATAAAAATCGCTGAAAAAGTTGGACGACTTTGCCCCAAAATAAGGTTTAAAACGCCTTTTCCCCCACCGGTTATACTTTTACTGCGCATGCGCAAGAGTTCACACACCAACACGCAGGTCTCTCGCTCTCTCCCGTACGGTGCGCGCGCTACACGGTTTGAAGCACACTCGCTCTAGATTCGGGGAGATTTTAACTAATTTGCGGGCATCAGGGAGCCGCTGTCAATATGCGGGAGACTTGGGATGTCTGATATTTACACAACGCACACATACAGTACATTTCAAATCTGCCGCCTTTTCAAACAGTAACGTATTCTCCGCTGTCGCAAACCTCAACTGTGCGCATGTGTCAGAGGAACCAGACGATAGGCTTAAATGTTTCCCGGCTTGACTGTAAAAGCAGACGATTGGCTGTCAAGCGGGAGGGGCGGGACATGTGCATACAACCGCCATCTTTGGCGTTACAGGTTTTCCCTATTCGGTTGTTTAGTCTGACGTCACGCGTGACGTTTAGCCTCTTCCGGGCCCAAGCGCTCCGCTCGTCTTTCAGATCCTAGACTACATAAAACCTTTTTTTAAAGGGCTTTTTTTGCTTCAGTGCCAGTGGGTGTTACTAGGGATTAAGGGATAGCACCCACTGGCGCCAAAGTTAAGTTTAAGTTTCGTTTAAGATTTGTAACTTACCTTATCAACTGCCGCCATTTTCTCTTATATTTCTCGTCACAGGGAAAGCAGTAGATGACAGTTAAATGTCACTTGTTTTTTTTAACTCCGATCTATTTAAACTACACGGGAACACGTTAAAACTCCGGCGAAAGCGGTAGGTAGGTAGAGAGGACCCGGCCTTTGGACCCAGAAACAGGAGCGCTTACGTCACGACTTAACAACCGGATAGTTCTATTGAGGATTGAGGAAGTGACATGTCTCATATAAATTGTCTCTGCTCAAACTGAGTAGTGTATCACTGAGAAACGTCCTACTAAAGTCATTCTTGTGATGGAGGTTCGGGTTAAATAACTAGTTTTTCCAATGTTTGATCATCAGGCGCGTGCTGAAAATTTACGACATCGCTACTGTCTTTACAGTGTGTACAATTGCTGAGATTTAGGAAGCCTCCGTAGTTGAACTTCAGTTATGGTAGTATGGTGGTTACCAAAAAAGTGCTGTAAGCGGTAGACCAATCCCAACAGACTGTGCAATCTGGCCAATCAGAGTAGAGTAGGCTACCGAAAAGGAGGGATTTAGAGAGAACGAAGCATCCGACGAGTCGTTTGTGAATCATTGAAAAATGTGGTGATGTGCAATGTATATTATAGAAAATTAAATTGTTTTTTGACTTTTGATGCATGTAAACCTGTTGAAGGAGACCTCCAAAATAAATTAGGAACCTTTAAAATAGCATAATTGGGGCACTTTAATGCAGCAAAAATGCAAAGCAAAAGGGTTCAGGTTTCTTGTAAACAACAGCTTAAAGGGGGGGTGAAATGCTGTTTCATGCATAGTGAGTTTTTTACACTGTTAAATAGTTGGATTCCCATGCTAAACATGGACAAAGTTTCAAAAATGAAGTTGTAAGTTTGATGTAGTAATTCTGTTCCAAAAATACTCCTTCCGGTTTGTCACAAGTTTCGGAAAGTTTTTTTCGAATACGGAACTGTGTGACGTC
The DNA here is from genome assembly GCA_036326025.1 of Chrosomus eos. Lineage (NCBI taxonomy): Eukaryota > Metazoa > Chordata > Actinopteri > Cypriniformes > Leuciscidae > Chrosomus > Chrosomus eos. Next base: position 18,035,534 of record CM070828.1, on the reverse strand, counting down.
AGAATGGCCGGAATTTCCTTATACAGGTCTTAAGGCACTTCTCCCGGAAGGGCGCGCGCAGCTGTAGCCTAGTGCATGCGAGAGTACGCCTATGCCCATCAGAGCGCTGGGCTCGGCTGTGCTGCAATCAAAAAAATGGCACCAAAAAAGTGTGTTTTTGGTTGCTAGGGCAAGACAACACTGCACAAATTTCCAAAGAACCCAGCGTTAAGGGACCTGTGGATGGATTTTGTTTTTCCAGAGCAGCAACGGAGTTGTGAAAGTGTTCTTGTTTGTTCCCTTCATTTCGACGGTTATAGTTATAGGCCCAGTTCAAAGCCGGATTTGCAGATCGCCTAATACTTAAAGATGGAGCAGTCCCAACGATAAAGGTTCACGGAACCGCAGGCGGTGAGTAAAACTGCTTCAAATGTCTGTGTGTTGTTAACTATCGGTGTGTAAGCTAAGCACAGCAAGTAAACAACATGATCACGTACAGTTAATGTATCGATGGAGCATGCGATGTATGGTGTGTGTGTTTGTGTGTTTAAATACATTTGTTTAGCTGGCCACTGTAGGTGTCAGTTTGTTTATTGTAAAAATAAATCATGTCCTCATAAACCACCAGTTGTCTGTTTACAACACACGCAAAAGCTTCGCGCGCTCCCGCCCACACGGCACGCCTCCACCCGCTCGGGTTTTTCCGGAAAGACTCGGTACAGCCTATCTTTCTTTTATAAATATAATAAAACTAAAGACTTTTTGGAGATATGAAGGATGCAATACTACTCTATAGGTACTCAAGATTAACATGAGATTGAGTGAAACTGAGTGTTTCACCCCCCCTTTAAAATCCATTTGCCAGTAACCATTTTTATAAATTTGAACCAAACATAACTCAACTAAACTATTAATATGAAAGTATGGTTGCAATCGCTATGTAATACATTCCACAGATGTATTTTATACTTGGTTTTATTGTTACAAAGATTAAACTTAATAAAATAAAAAAGCCTAACAAGCCTTAACATTTCCCTCTCTTTAGCCTCTTTATGGAATTACGCTCTCGATCAGGCACATCTGTTTTTTCTAACTTACTGAAATGAAAATAAAGTCCAAGTAAAAGCATACAAACAAAGAAATAAAATCTGGTTCCTTACCTCCAGTTGCAGGTCTCTGTTGCGTATGATGGTTGCAGACTTCTCCTCAAGAACTGAAGTATATCTGACATAGAGATCACATTTCTCATCCTTCAGTTTCAGCAGTTTCCTGTTTAAACCTACACAGAAGACAAGCAGACATTAAATAACCTTGACGCAGGCAAAGAAACTGTCTAATTGTGCGAAAACATTCTGAATTTCTCAATTTCTCAAAGCACATAATAAAAATGTAAAACACTTCAAATTGCTGTAGAACTGTAGTTAATGCTATACAACTTATTTTAATGTACATAAATGTCAATATATGTATGTTAATGATTGTTAATGAAACATTAGCCACATTGATGTAAAGCTGTGGTAAGTCCACACCATCTAGGTGACTGCGCAGTTGTCCGTGCTCTTGTTGCATCTGGCTGAACTCTTCATTATTTTGTTGAACCTGTTTAAGTTTGCCCTCCTGCTCACAGCATCGAGATCGCAGCCGCACAGCCTCTTGCCGTGCCACTTGTAGCTCTGTCTGCATACTGCTCACCGCATTAACTAGGTACTCTGTCAGCTCAGTGTAATTTATCAGGCCTGGCAAGCAGAAAAGCAAGGTTTTACTTATTAGCCTTAAATAAGGTGATAAAAACATCCCTCAAACATGAAAATATATTCAGTTGTGCACATTTGTCACTGGTTTAATAGACAGATTAGAGTCTAGATCGAGGCCTGGGGTTCAAATACACAAATGTTACAGCTACCAGCTACTACAACACACATTGTGTGTGCTTGTAATGCATCATCAGAAACTAAGATTAAAAGTCCACTGACTGACCACTGAAGCCTGAAGGCTCAATGCTGGGCTCGCGACCAGTGATCTGTGTGTAGAGAGCTGGGTAATGAATCATCAGACTTTCGAGCAGAGCCATTGCTCCATTACGACCCTGTACACGTAACATGTCAAGCATATGACCTGTAGAAAAACATTAACATTTCAGACATCATATCACAACTACTGCAAGATACATTAAAATGTTTTGCTTTCAATACTGTCAATCAACTTTCAAGTATTCCTTAAAGGAAGAGTTCACCCAAAAATGGAATTTATTTACTCACGTCATGTCATTCCAAAACCATATGCTGCTATTTATATCCGTGTTCCATAATGTTATTTTTGATTCTAATTTCACATTGTTTCTCACATAACTGGATACTATGCACTGCTTTTGAATTCTACATGCAAGTAGGCTAGACTTTATATTACTCACACAAAGCATTTAATTCTAGAAGAGTATAAGATACTTTTATTATAGAAACCTTTTTTTTAGGTATTTTGTCTAAATACAAAATACCTAAAAAGCTTGGCAGCCTTTTGGTCACTTTGAACATTGTATGGCAAGCAATTCTACTTTTGTAATGTCTACTTTCATATTTCACTGAAAAAATAAGAGCATACAGCAGGTTTGGAACAACATAAGAGTGATTAAATAGTGAAAATAATTCAATTTAATTCAGAGAGAACTACACTGTAAAATAAATATGATTAGTAAGTCATAGCAACTTATGTTTTTACATTACATTACTTAAACTCATCAAAATAATTTAAGCAATATCAACTTTTTTTATTACAAGTCTAAAAAATTGAAAGCATCTGGTGAATTAAGTTGATTTTTTCACTCTTGTCTTTTCAAAAGCAAAAGGTTTTTTTTTGTTTGTTTATCAGCATACAGCTCTGATACAGCTGAAATGTATATCTGTATCTAACCCATATTTCCATAAGCTTGCTCAAATTTCAGAAAGATAAACCCCCCAACCTTGAACCTTCCAATAACTCTTAATTTTCACATTCATCGCTCTAATCAAAAACAAAACATCAACTTCAATCCTGGAAGAAGATATCTTATCCACCTTTGCATTAAATCTCTTTAATTTTCTTTATTATATCTCTACTTCATTAACTTTTGTCATGCTCTGGTAAAGAATATTTCAAGCATCTCTCCCCTGATAAGTCAGAGTGTCTTACTGGTCCTCATGCAGCGGTTGGGTAAACGGGGATTGGTAAAAATCTCATCC